>VXAA01002478.1:863352-882305 GCA_013399115.1 Anseranas semipalmata
GAATGCCTGCAAGAGAGGATATCCCAATATGGACAGACTTGACTTGTATTGCTCTGGAGTATCAGGAGTTTAGGAGCAGGACTGATGTATAAAGGAAATATGGAGATAGTACAGATACAGACTGCAGTCCCTGCAGACTCCTTAACTGATATTCTCTCACAATTGAACCTAGCATTGTTTTCCTGTATGGAGAAGGTGTTTGTGACTCCTTATCTAGGAAAAAAAGGAATGAAAGAATTTGGTCTCTAAAATTGCCTTTAAATTTTTTTTTTTCTCAAAAAAATGAGTGACAAATAAAAGCAAAATGACTCTAGTAAATGTAAACAAGAGTGTCATGGTGCAAACGCCACTTTGGTTGTGGTAGGTAATTGTACTTAAATGAAATTATGAGCTTTGATAATGAAGAGAAATTATATGAGCCACTGTATCATTAACTTAAATAACTAGCAGGAATAAGAAGAAAATGCAGCTGTCACCTGAAATTTCATTCAAGCTATGGAGCATTGATTATTTATGTGCAAATCCAATCCAATAACTCCATGTCCCTCTTGTACTGGGAAGCCCAGAACTGGGCACAGTACTCCGAACTAAGGCTTTGGCAGGGCTGAGTAGAGGGGAAGGATCACCACCCTCAACCTGCTGGCAATGATTTTCATAATGCAGCCCAGGATACCATTGGCCTTCTTGGCCACCAGGGCACATTGCTGGCTCATGGTCAACTTTTTGTCCACCAAGACCCTCAGGTCCTTCTCCACAGAGCTGCTTTCCAGCAGGTCAACCCCCAGATTGTACTGGTACATGAGGTTATTCTTCCCCAGGTGCCAGACCCTGCACTCTCCTTTGAGGGATTTCAAGAGGTTCCTCCCTGCCCATCTCTCCAGACTATCGAGATCCTTCTGAATGGCAGCACAGCACTCTGGTGTATCAGCCACTCCTCCCAGTTTTTTATCATCAGCAAACTTGCTGAGGAGGCACTCTATCCATTCATCCAAGTCATTGATGAATACGTTGAACAAGACTGGACCCAATACTGACTCCTGGGGAACATCACTAGCTACAGGTCTCCAACTAGACCATGCCACTGATCACAACTCTCTGAGAACTTCCATTCAGACAGTTCTCAATCCACCTCACCATCCACTCATCCAGCCCACACTTCCTGAGCTTGCCTATGAGGTTATCATGGGAGACAGTGTCAAAAGCCTTGCTGAAGTCCAAGTAGACCACATCCACTGCTCTTTCCTCTATACAGCCAGATGTTCCACATAGAAGGCAATCAGGTTGGTTAAGCATGATTTCCCTTTGATGAACCCATGTCGACTACTCCTGATCACCTTCTTGTCTTCTGTGTGCTAAGAGATGGCCTCCAGGATAAGCTGTTCCATCACCCTCCCAGGAACTGAGGTGAGGCTGACTGGCCTGTAGTTCCCTGGGTCCTCCTTCTTGCCCTTTTTGAAGACTGGGGTGACATTCACTTTCTTCCAGTCCTAAGGCACCTCTTCTGATTGCCATGACCTTTCAAAGATGATTGAAAGTGGGCTAGCAATGATAACCACCAGTTCCCTCAGCACTTTTTGGTGCATCCCATCAGGGCCCANGTGTGCTAAGAGATGGCCTCCAGGATAAGCTGTTCCATCACCCTCCCAGGAACTGAGGTGAGGCTGACTGGCCTGTAGTTCCCTGGGTCCTCCTTCTTGCCCTTTTTGAAGATTGGGGTGACATTCACTTTCTTCCAGTCCTAAGGCACCTCTTCTGATTGCCATGACCTTTCAAAGATGATTGAAAGTGGGCTAGCAATGATAACCACCAGTTCCCTCAGCACTTTTTGGTGCATCCCATCAGGGCCCATGGACTTGTGGATATCAGGTTTGCCTACATGATCTTTAACCCGATCCTCCTCAACCAAGGGAAAGTCTTCCTTTCTCCAGACTTTCTCGCTGGTGTCCTGGGTCAGGGATTTCTGAGGGCTGGCCTTGGCAGTGAAGACTAAAACAAAGAAGGCATTCAGTATCTCTGCCTTTCTGTGTCCTCCATCACCATGTCCCCTGCTCCATTCAGTAGCAAGCCCACATTTTCCTTAGTTTTCCTTTTGTTACTGATGTAGCACAGTAAAGTTGAAGGATTTGCTTTCATGGACTGTAGAAAGCACACTGTAGAAACCTCTTGGCCCATCAAGCAAAGCCCTTTACTATTGCTGGCAAACAGTTTATATAAGCTTTCCTACACAGAAAAGTATCAGATGATTGTTAATAAGACAGATGTTTTTCTATCGTATGGGAACACTGTCAGGATAAAGTGCAGGTAAAAGTTTCAGTCCTGTCATCTTGCAAAAGTATTCTCTTTCCAACAGCTCTGTAATGGGGCTAAGCTTCAAGTGAAATCAACTGTGAGTTGAGGGTGAGAAGAAGGCAGACAGAAGCAGTGTCCACACCAAAATGAGCACAGTCCCACAGTACCTGAGCAAGAAGGGCAGAGCAGGTACAGTGATGGTAACCAGGTTCAGCCAACAGTCCAGACTGCCAGACAAGCTCAGAGTGATGAAGCAGGTCTGAGATTAAGCAAGGCGGTCAAGATCATGTGTCAAAGTCAGGGTCAACCAGGATGGCAATAGCTGCAACATAGAGTACACAAAGGACTCTGTATGAGAGCCTCAGCTGAAAAGCTACTGCCAAGCAAAGTGTACCTGTGCCATATCTAAGCAGCCAAATCCCCAGAAGATGTTGGGGGGTACACTCTGGGCCCTGACACTCAGAAGATCTTGACCTCCTGTTGTACTAAAGTTTTGTCTGCACTGTACAATGAAATGCTGTACAGAGACGTCTACTCCTAACAAGTGAATTGGACCTGCTTCTCAGACCAAGGATTTCAGCATGGTCCTGCAGTATGCTAAAGAGGAATAAGCCGAATTAGCTATGTCCCCAGAAATCAGTGCTGTACACAGATGAACACAGAATCCAAAGGGGCAGAGCTACCTGTTTACTATTCCTCACTATGGCCATGCATACTCAAGATAGGCTGCCTGGAAAAGATTAAATCAAACAACAGCTCTGCAGGGTTCATTCAAGATGTGACACTTCTGACAGAGATTAAAGGGGCTGTGGGTGCCCTCAGCTCTTTCCTTACATATGTAGCATAGGCAAATGCCACATCTTTCTTCTGTGCAGTGAATACATTTCATATTCTGTTGCATTATTAGTGTTATTAGAGTGCTTATTGTCCTGAATGGTCATCACAATACAGATGTTCTGAAATAGCTAGTTCACAGAAACCGATCTAGAAAGTTACATCTTTCTTTGTCATAACTCATCTGATGTTCCTTTTGTATGTACCATAGAGAGATAATCAAAATCCAGTCAATCCAGCATTAAGAATATCAAAAGAGGACTAAACTGAACAAAGCAGAAAAGGATTTATGAGTGGGTACAAGGGAAAAGCCTGCCAATTCTCTTTAACAATTAGGCTAGCATTAGTGTAGGGGGTGGATGTGAATGGGATTAAATTATTAATAAAAGATCAAAGCTATGACTGTAATGACATTATGGGAACGTGCTTAGGCAAATTGTTACAGATTGTTTCTGTTTGCTTAGGAAAAGATGGGAAAGAAAAAAAAAAGGAGGAGTTTTTTGACTGTCTGGAACAACAGTGCAGCTGTCCCCTCCTGAAGCTCAGGAGGAGGTGAGCAGAAAACTTGTTTAAAGCATGCACAGGAAGATAAAGGGAGCTGTGAAATAGTAGAACACATTAAAAAACTCTTAGTCAAGGAGAGGGGACTTTCTGCAGTACTTCACTGAAGCATTTAAAGAATTGAACACTATAGCTTTACCTGGCCGTACATGGGAAAACACATGACAATCCTTCAAACAAGCTAGAGTGCACAGAGTTTAACTTCAAAGGGGAAAAAGTATTATGGGAACAGGTGGTTTAGGCTGATACAGCTGAAGAGGAACAGTTAGAATGTAGCAAGGCTAAAAGCAATCACAGAGATCCCTTATAATGAAAAGAAGCAGAAGACCAAGCAGAATGATGGTACTTAGCTCCCTTGGGATCTGGTAAGTAGAGTTACTTGTGAATGCTGTCTAAGGTATAAAGGGCATTAAATAGCAAGCAAACAGTAATAAACACTGTATTAAATACTCAGGAGAAAATCAGCCCAAAACAAGGTAAAGCTATTTATATAGCAAATAACTAAATAAATAAAATAAAATTGCTACTTCACTAGTTTCTTAAGTGCCTGAAATTTGAAAAAGAAAAAAAGAAAGGGGGTGTTCAAGAAGGAAAAGGCCATGCAACTAAAGGAAAGTAGAGAAATAACACCAACATGTAGAGATGATTGTCAGAGCAGCTGCAGTGAAAAAGAGTTCACAACTAGCGAAGAACAGAAGAGCCAAAAAGAGAAGGTACTTCTGTGTTTACAGAGAAAGACAAACAAAAGTATGGTCTGTTGCTAAATGGAAAGGAAGAGACAGTTAACACAGAAGGGATCATGGACTATTCTACCTTCCAGGATTTGGCAGCTTAGATATCAAATAAACTGATTTATTACCAACCCTAATCAAAAGTTATTGGTCCAGCCACTACAAATATGAGTTAAGCTAAAAAGAAATCAAATTAAAAAGAAATAAACTTAGTGTGGTGTTCTAGATACGTCTTCTAGAGAGAGGGCACCAAGTTATGTTTTTCATCATCATCTCCACAGCCATGAAAGCCAAAAGCTTAGTTTAAAAATACATATATAAGATTTTACCCAGTCTGATGCTTCCAGCAGACAAGACCTCAAGGAAAGTCATGAGAGCTGGCACAACCAATACAGTTTGCAAATCAGAAGCCTTTATCAAAATTAATGCCAGTGGAAAACTTGCTGATTTCAGTGGGGTCTGAGTCTGGCCAGAATGATAAGGAAAGCTGATTTTGCCTAGTTTTGATTCAATATGTAGCAAAGCAGAACATGGACAGTGTAAACGTTTCACTGATTTGACAAAGCTGCTTGAGTTATTAGAGAGTTAACCTCTATAGCTGTAAATTGACTGTAGTTTTAACGAGCCCACTTACAGTAGATTTACGCAAAATATTCTCCAGTGTTTCTGGCTATCACATCACCTTACAACACAAATAACAGCTACTTCCAAACTGACATTATCTCTCCCTTAAGAAGCAGCACAGTACTTGAAAAGCCACCTGCAAATCTTTTTATCACTCGTAATATAGGAAAGTCAGAAAGTCATCTTTGTAAACCTCCTTATAGCCTGCTGTAGTAGAAAACAGGACTGAAGATGGCAATTACATGTATGCACCACCTAGTAAGAATGCTTGAAAATGCTTGACATTTAGTCAACTTGTGTTGTCTGTTTTGTCTTTTTTTTTCTTTCAGGTACAGGCTGTTTCTAACCTCCTGGGGCCAACTGTCACTAACTACCGTGGTATAGAGAGCCTGACAAAATTTTCTAGCTTTAATCACACACACACACAAAAAAAGTAAATACTTCATACCTATTTCTCACAAACTAATCTGCATGCATACGTTGTTGCCTGTAAGACAGATGTTTGTAAAGGACCATGACGAACTGAACTGAGATTTGTATATTTTATGATCTTCAGCTACTTGACCTCTTTATAAGTGAAAAAGTAGCATAGCAAATCTTTGACAGTATTTGGATGATAGAAGGGACTGACAGCAGACATGCTAGAATGGTAAGATTAGAGTACATGCATGCATCAATTTATCATATTCATTGTTCCATTTTGCTAACTCCATCAGGAAAGAAAAAAAATAGCTAAAATGGTCATTTTCTTTAAGAAAACTATAGTTGCTGTGCTTTGTGCTTGTGCCATCTTCATGTTTTTTCTTACAGTTGAAACTGGGTGTGCTCCAAAGGTAAATACTGTGTTAAAAATATCTTTATTGTATGAGAGGGTTAATTTCTGGAGAAATAATAGTCAAATTCTTTCTGTAACTTACAGAGTAAAGCCATAGTGAGAAATTGGGGCCCACAATCAATGTTATATATCAAAGGATGCTGTGAGTTATATTCAAAACCTGTCCTGTGAACAATGAAGATATATGCTTATTTGGAGTAAGAAGTTAAAAACATATTAATAGATTTTTAAACTGTCACTGAAAATTGAATCATGCTAATCAAATTGTTTATGACATGACAGCTGTGCCAAATGAAATTATGCAGATGAATACACTATATTAGGTAATGGCCATAAGCATGTTTGTGTTATACATAAATCGGTTTTAGCAGATTTTTATGTCTATACCATAATATTTTACTCATATTTATTTTACACGTGCCTCTCACGGACAAACTGCACAGTACTATTTGCAGAATTACAATATACTTAATTTCTGTGGTGGTTTGATGGCATATGGATAAAACATATCTTCTTTCTGCTTGTATTCAACCTCAGAAATAAATGAACATAATGACCAGCCTTTCTACATGCAAACTGAATTATGCATTTTATTGCAGGGTTTTAAATGCCAGTTCTGATGATTTTTAAGGCCAGCTAGTAAACATGTGTTTTACTTTGGTGATACTTATAGGAATTTTCATGGTAAGCAATCATCTTATCATATTAAACAACCGGAAAAAGACAAGTGCATGTGAGTAATAACTGAGAAGAATGTTAAGGTTTCTTCTGTTTGCCAACAGAATGTCACTGAGTAGGCAGCCCCTCTAAAAATATCTTTGAAAACAAGACATTTGAATTAATGAGGTACTTGAAGAAGAGAGGCTCAATAGTACTTGGTATTTTTGGATATTACTCAGGTGACATTTGATCTAGAGATTGAAGACTACATCTGACCTCTTTTGACTTTAAGGATTTATGTACAGTATTTCAAGAACAATTCAAAGTGTAATTGATGGCCCAAGAGTTATTGCTGTAATGCTACATGCTATCTGATTTCTAATTTCTGAAGTCTGCATTGCTTAAGGAGTTTTATTCTAGGCTAAGACATTACTAGAACGATCTTGAAGTGGTTCAACTTGAAATCAAAATATTTCTGAGGTGCATACACAATAGTCCTGAGGTAAATGTAACTGGTCACAGGAATATTCTTCAAAGAAGGATAGTCTTTGGCTAGCACTGAGATGTCGTAATGCCATATGCCAGTTACCTCTCTCTCACTGAGACAGTGAAAGGCAAGATGAGTAGCAACTGTTTCTCCCGCAGTTATTCCAGGTATCAGAATAACTTTATGGAATTGCCACAAATCACATCTTCTCCATGCTTTTGAATCTGTCCTGGCAGAAAACTAGTGCAGGACAACAGCAGGTAGTCCATAATCAAAGGAATAAGGAGATGGATTAAAAATTACTTCTACTTTCCTGCTTCATACTTTGCATTGCATTTGCAGCTGGACTGCAGCATTAGGACTACTGAAGCAAAACTGTGAAAGCCCTGAAGTAAAACCTTGTCATGTTGGTGTCTTACATAAGAAGGACCATGCCAGAAAAAGTACGGCCATATGGACTTCTCTAGCAGTATTAACACTATTACAAAAAATATTTTTGTTAGGGTTCTAAACAACCAAGCAAGCCACATTGACATTCTTTTAGAGTTTGCTATTACTTCAGGATTTTTTTTTCCATGTCCTCCATATAGACTTCAGGTTTGTAAATTTGGATCAGCTTTAAAAACAAACAAGCAAACAAGCAGAAAAAATAAGGAAATATTGTTATAAAAATATATATTAAAAAAATAAATTTGGGTTAATACTTCAAAAATTGCAAATAATTAAAGATTTCAGATGTAAGCCAACAATCTTACCTGCATCTCTTTCTGCCATCTAAGAACATAGGTTCATATGTTTCTGAAGAACCATACCTTTTTTCAACAATCAAATAGCCCCAGTAAATAGGTTATATTTACACCTTAATATACAAACAGTGACTATAATAAAAGAGAACCCAGCTGGCCACAAGTTTTGTTTCACTTTACAAGACTGATGATAATGAATTATTTATCTGTTGTCATAAAAGAGCTACATGATAAAAGAAATCATATACATGTTCCCTTTCTCCAAAGAACTTGCAGCTTAAGTTTTAACTTACTAGCTTGTATAAGATTATATAAACTAGAGACTTACTTCTCATAGATGCTTCCTAGCCAAAAAAATTCATGTCTACATGCCTCTAACTGTAAACAGATGATGGTGCCTCCTACTTCCCCACAGGAAACTACATCACAAATTCAGAAAATTAAGTCAATTCAGAGGAATATAACAACAGCTAAAGCATCTGACCCCTCAGAGCTAAGTACCACTCCTTTCACAACATACATTATTCAGAAGATACCCTCAAACAAGTAGTTACCTTGACCTCATCTGCAATCTAAATACAGCCTGCAAACCAAGACTCTTCTCCAAACCACACCAGAAAAAGTAGTGATTTAAACTACCGTGCACTGAAGATGAAAAGGAGCTGTCAATAAGTAATTGTGGTGGATGTTGTAATTGTTGGTCATTTTATGATTTTGGGAGATACATTCTGGATTATTCATCTCTATTACACCTACACAAGTGGGAGTGACACCTGAAGGGCAAGAATCTCAGAAACATAAAATAGACATCTTCTAGTTCTAATTACACCAAACCGTGGATCTGACTTCAAGTTCCCAGAATAGAATTTTTTTCTGCAAGAAGTGATTTCAGTTCTCACATTCTTTCCTCTGCATATCTATACTTCTTATAGACACTGTACAGAATGTGCAGATGTTTGAAAAGTACAGCGTATAATGATCTTGCTGAGTGTATTATACAGAGAAACTGAGACGTAGGTTTTATATGAAATATCATCCTTTTACCTGTACTATGCGCTTTTCACCCTCCAAACACTCCACATACATGTGGTGGAATTAAGTAATTCCATTACAAAGTATCACAAAACCTGCTAAGATTGTTATTTAATTGCATTACTGTGATGGTTTTACCTGCTGGGCAGCTGAACTCCACCACAACCACTCTCTCACTCCCCCTCCTCAAAGAAAAAGGGGGAGAAAATATGATGAAAAGGGCTCAAGGGTTGAGAGATGGAAAGGGAGATCACCCGCCAATTATCATCGTGGGCAAAACAGACTCAGCACAGGGAAATTAATATAATTTATTGCCTATCACTAGTGGACTAGAACAGTCAGAAACTACAAGCAAACAAAAAACACCTTCCCCCATCCACCCTCTTTTACCTCCTCCTCCTGAGTGGCACAGGGGAACAGGGAATGGGGGCTGTGGTCAGTCCCTAACGCTGCGTCTCCGCCGCTCCTTCACGGTCACTCTCTGCCCCTGCTCCAACGTGGGGTCCCTCCCACGGGATGGCGTCCTTCCCAAACTGATCCTGCATGGGCTTCCCAAAGATAGCAGTTCTTCAAGAACTGCTCCAATATGGGTCTTTACCACAGGATCCATCCCTCAGGACCAAACTGCTCCAACATGGCTCCCCCACGGACGGCAGCTCTCACCAGATCACCTGCTCCTGCAGGGGCTGCTCTCCACAGGCTGCAGCTCCGGCCTGGGCCTGCTCCTGCGGGGGCTCCCATGGGCCACAGCCTCCTTCTGGCCACATCCACCTGCTCCACCGTGGTCTCCTCCAGCGGCTGCAGTGTGAAAATCTGCTCCACCGTGGTACCCATGGGCTGCAGGAGGACAGCCTGCTCCACCTCCACCATGGGCCTCTCCACAGGCTGCAGAGGAACTTCTGCTCTGGCGCCTGGAGCACCTCCTCCCCCTCCTTCCTCACTGACCTTGGTGTCTGCAGGGCTGTTTCTCACTCCTCTCTCCCAGATGTTGTTGTGCAGCAGTTTTTTTTTCCTTTCTTAAATCTGCTCTCACAGAGGTGCAACCAGCATTGCTCACTGGCTTGGCTCTGGCCAACAGCAGGTCCATTTTGGAGCTGGCTCTTATCTGACATGGGGCAGCTTCTCGGCTCTTCTCGCAGATGCCACCCCTGCAGCCCCCCTGCTACCAAACCCTTGCCATGTAAACCCAATACAATTACTGAGATGGCAGAGTTGAGCCAGGGGCAGAATTCATCTTGCCTAAGTTTAGGTAAATAGAAGTCAGTTATCTAGTCCAAGCCAGTTGTCCAATTTTCCTCTCCAGGCAGTGGAAAAGAAGCACCTCCAGAGGATGATGTATCCCATCCTAAGATGAGATCAAACCATCAATGAAGAAGGAGAGAAATATCCCAGAAATCAGTCATCTTTGAAGTCTCTCTGTCTTGCTTGCTTTCTTCATCAACAGTCAAAAGAGCCTATGCAACTAGCTTAGCACAAGCACAAAAAGATGTACAGTACTACAATATCTTCTGTCCCATACAGAGCCAAAGTGCCATGTCATTTCTTTATTGAAAACAATACACAAGAAGAGTTTGGACTATTTAGTCTAACTAATTGCCTGGACAATGCAAATCTCAACTCATGGTTACTGCAATAACCTTCAGGTTATCAGAGCCAGGGCCAGAGCCTTGCCTTTTCAAGTCAGCATTGATGTTCCGTAGCAGTTGCGTGATTTCTCCTCTGTCTAGTCCTAGTACAGACTCCCTCATACACACAGTAAACTTATACCTGTTGCTTTGAACTGGATGCTGTGTCATCAGAACAGTTTTTCCGACTTGTTTGTTTCTCTCTCTCATTTATCACTAGATGGCAGGAGATATGCCACTGACAATGACAAACAGTATTACAGACTTAATCTGGAGGACTTCAATGCACTTTTAAAAAGTAATTTTTAAAGAAAAACATTCATAATTTACCAGTGTATATTATCTATAGCTACTTCTTTGTCAATTTTTTATCATATTAAAAGCAAAATCCTTGAGGAGTAGGAGTATTCTTTGCTGGTGTAAGTAGTTCTAACTCTGTAGAACTACATACAGAGGATCTATTCCCTGGTTTGGTACACCAACTTAAATTTGGGGAAAAATAGAATGAGGCCAGGATTTTTCAAAGTCCTTAGAGCTATTCTGTTTCTGCTGCCTATTACAATTTGAACTCTCTAGGAGCAAAACTAATCAAGCACTGCCCTCCCTCCAAAACCAGTGGTATTCTAAGAATTCAATTATTTCTTTGGNGGGGGGGGGGGGGGGGGGGGGGGGGGGAGACATGGAATTTTGGTGGTCTTTCAGTATATCTATAGTTGAGAAGAGGCCAGCAGCAGTTTAGTGCATCTTCCACAGCCATATATATATATATGACTACAACAGGAAGACATCAGAGAATAGTAGCAGCCCTGGCAAGAGAAGGATGGAGAATTTCACTTGCAGTGAAGTAGTGCCAGTATTACATACAGAGAGCATGAGATGATGACTGGTGGCAGAAAGAGGAATTTTAGGGTTACGGCGAGTAGAATTTTTTCCATGCTTATGACACCACAGTCCCTCTCAGTGAGTACAAAGCAGAGTTATACTGTTGGGAAGTGGACACAGTACTCCACGTGTGGTGTCACCAACACTGAGCAGAGGGGAAGGATCACCTCTCTTGACCTGCTGGCAATACTTTGCCTAATGCAGCCAAGAATACCATGAGCCTTCTTAGCAGCCAGGGCACAGTGCTGACTCATGTTCAACTTGGTGTTTACCAGCACTCCTAGGTCCTTTTCTGCACAGCTGCTTTCTAGCTGGGTGGGCCCCACCACAAACTGGTGCCTGGGGTTATTCCTCTCCAGGTGCAGGACTTTGCACTTCTTGTTGAACTTCATGAGATTCCTGTCAGACCACCTCTCCAGCATGTTGAGGTCCCTCTGGATGGCTGTGCTGCCCTCTGGTGAGTCAGACGCTCCCCCCATTTTCATGTTGTGCACAAGTTTACTGAGGGTGCACTCTAGCCCATTGTCCAGATTGTTAATGAAGATGTTAAACAGGACTAGACTCTATTGACCCCTGGGTATTCTGCTTATTACTGGCCTCCAACTAGACTTTGTGCCTCTGACTACTGGGCCCAGCCATTCAGCCAGTTTTTTATGGTATTGACTGACAGGAAGAGTGTCCTAGTCCTACTCCATTACAGGGGTCCTAGGCACAATCGTAACATAAAGGAATTAAAGGGAAATCCAGATGGTCTAGTCTAAGTTGAATACTTTACCATTTTAATAAATTGTAATAATTTCCGCTATTGCTGTTAAGGTAAAGAATCATCTAGGATCACATAGCTTGCTGCTGCTGCCTGATAAATGCCAAATACTGCCTTGGCTGCCAGTTCTGCGTTCAGTGAAGTTTGCTGATGCCACCTATACAACACAGCTGTTCTATCTTCTGTGCTCTAGCAAAGCAGGAAAAATTACTATTCCTTTTGGCAGATCTAAAGGAAACAGTGAATGACACTACACAAATACGAGACTTTGTCTCCAAAAGAGAGAGAGCTATATATGTGGTTGAGATGTAAAGGGACAAAGCAGGGTATAAGCAAGCCTGTGTGTAACATCACCGCCTTTTCCACTGATTTCACTGACTGCTTGATCCTGACCCTGCATCAGAAAGCAAAACCCTTCCTTGTTGCCTGTCATGGTACTATAATGCAGAAAAGAACACATTCAGGATGTTCTGTGTGGCTCTGAAAATCCCACTCCTAGGGGATTTTCAAGGACAGCTCCTAGGGAAGAGATTATTTCAACAGCCAATATCTCTTGCTCCAAAAAGAAGACAGCTGTTACATGTACCTATATCCACGCAGAGCAAAGAGAAGGCAAGCGTAAGTTGCAAAACTGAAGAAAGTGTTTCTAGAAGACAGATGCTCAGTAAAAATGGTGTGAAGCTCTAAATAAATAAATAAATTGCTTAAATGAAGGAAAAATGTTAAAATATAGAAGTGACAAAAAAAGATGTATGCCTATGCATTACTACTGAAGCCAGAAAAAATACCCATGTACACACGTGCATGTCTGTATATATATATGTGCATGTGATTGGAACAAACAAAAGAAATGATCAACAACATAAACTTACTCCTAGAGACAGAGCAGCAGCATGGCAATCACCTTAATTTAAACAAACAAACAACAAAATCTGATAAACTCAAATACCAATGTTTTTGTTGCCACTGTAATTTTTGCAAATAATAGTGACTAACCAAGCTCTGTTAACAATTCAGATATTATAACTGGACTCTGACAATACATAACCTATACCTTTTCCATAATTATATCTGCACTAGTATTGACAGTTTCCAAATCATGGCAGACCTGCAGCAACCTCCGATGATTATTATTATACTCACTGCAGTAAATATCTCTCCAGAATTGTCTGTTTCTGCTTTTGACTGTATGTAAATCTTAATAGGCTTCTTAATAAGGCATAAGAGAAAAAGATACGCAATGAAATGAGGCTGGACTAATTATATGAAAATGTGAAAAAAATGTGAATAGGGACAGCTTCACACTGAGGTTGCTTTCTGTAGTCCCCAGTCCTGCTGGGAAAAATCCTGTACAAGAGAAATGCTGTATTTTCTTCCATCACTTCTCTTCATGCAAAAAATTTGTTTTTAAAGTAGTTACTCTGATCCCATGAGATTTCTAGTGATTTCAAAGGAGCAACTTCTTTCACAATAAATATTGTTAATAAATGGCAAATACATACAACATTTGCTAAGATCCTTGCATCAAAGGAATTTAGCTTAAACTGACACTTTTCCCACCTGTTGTATTAATTGAACAATCCATACTCAGTTGCTGGGCTTTACCTTTGTAAACAAAGCGATTTGGAGCACCATGTTATTCTTAACAGCTTTGTACGTCGTATATTCCACAGACATCCAAAAGACAGACATCCACGACTTTCAAAGTACAGAACACAACCTCAGTCACATATTTCAAATATATTTCCTCCATACTGGTTAACATAAACACAAAAGATCCTTTCTTTACCTTTACGTAGCAGGAATTTGTAGCTACAAACCATGATTTTGTTTCCATGTTCCATCCAAATGTGAAAACTTCCCCTCCCCCACATCAATAATGTAATTATACCTTAATGTTTCTCTTGTTACAAAGAATTGAAACATTACATTGCCTTTTACCAGCTTCCTTGCTAGGAGACAATACAGAGGGATGTGTTTCTAGCTACAGTAATTACCTTAATTTTGTAGGAACATAAGATTGCTGTGTAATCGGCTATTACTAATGCAATTACTCTGAAAAAATGGCTCACAACGAGATGTGTCAGGGGTGCATCTACATCAGCACAGATTGTAGTAATTTAATAATGAGTCACATTTGGTCTCTGAAGTGGGTAATACTGAATGGCAAATATCCACACTCTAATGAAGATTTATGAAAGCATTATTTTGGGGGTATACTTATAGGATATGCTACTGAGTTTTGCAAATTCACCATACACCTCCTCCTCTCCCTAACATATTAGCAGTATTGCTGTAATTTCTATTACAGTAGAGGCCTCAACTGGGATCAGGGCCCCATTGTGTTAGGTACACGCTCAGGATCTGGTTTTCCTGCCTCTTTCTAAAGGCCTAAGATCCTACTGAAGTAAATGGAGAGACTTTGGATGGGTTATGGACTGAGCCCTAAATAACTGGCAGAATAAAGGAAAATAATGAGGGGGCCTGTTATCCCACTTTATAGAACAAGAGTTTTAATTCAAGAATGCCCTTTCCCCTAAATCAGGGCCATAGAAATTCAGTGAATCTCTCTCAGGATCAGTAGATCAGTACAGGTACCCTATTAATTGATTACAAGCAGCTCTACAGAATGAGGTGACTTAACATTGCTTTACCCCCAAAGCAGGAATATAGACTTGCCCAGAATACCAAACATATATACAGCTTGCACTGCAACAGCTATCGTAATTCTTTTTTTCTCCTTTTTTTTTTTAATTTCTGCAACTAAAAAATATAAATAAAAATCACCTTAAGACAGAGATCAAATGATGACACTATATTAGTTTTGTCATACAATAAGTTACCACTATCAGTGCAGTAAAATATAATGCAATGAATAATAATTTTATATGTGTACAAAGTTCATCACTTTCAGTAATACTCATTACTTGTTAAATATGCATACAGATGCCCAGACCTGTCCAGGGCTAACCCAACAGGGTAACAGTGTGAGAAACTGCCAGATACTGCAGATAAGGGAAGGGCTAAAAATCAGCTGGCCAACCTCAACCTGGGGCTAAACTGATAGGATAATAATAGGAGAAAATTCTAGATGTAAAATACCAAAAACGTAGAATCAGGAACTCCCTTTGGGTGAAAACTGAAAAGATAGTGAAAAGGGCATGTGCTGACTTACTGGGGTCACTGACAAGGATGAAACTACCAAACAAGGATGAAAAAGAAAATTAATCCATCAATAAAACTGAGAATAATGATAAGAGAGTAAAATGGTGACAGGCTGTCTATCTAAGAGGGAGAAAAATGGGCCCCTGCTGAACAGGTGTGTGCCCAAAACAATCTGGAGCAGCACAACAAACCTGTTGTTCTGAACATACTCTCAAGACCCCAGTGCTGTGAGAAGTCTTGGTGGTAGGTAGATCTTGGTAGGTAGACCTACATTATGTAAGAAAACAAAAAAATTCCCCCTGAATTCCCCATCTCATATGGCTGAAAACTCTTTCATGATTCCAAAGTGATTAATTCAGGCCTGCACATTTAAACATGGGAATTTAATATCTCTGAGAAAGTGAATACACTCTGCCTGCATCTTGCCTCAGCATCTGTCAGTGTTCAGGACTTAGGGATTCTAAGAATGACATCAAGGAGAAGAAATGCTTTTCTGGGTCCATAGTTAAGTAGCAGAAGCCCTGAAGTATGAGATTCATGCAAGGCAAATATAGCATAATCTACTGACTCTCCTTCCAAAAATCCCTTGAATATGCCAGTGTAGAGAGATCCAAACTCTTGTGCCACAGGCTTAATTTACTGTTTCCAGGAAATATGTTTTAATTATGCAATTCTTCCAATATATTTATGAAGTTCAATTTTTAAATAGTTCAGATTTCTGGCCCACACTATATCCGGAAGAGCATTTCAGACCAGTACTCCTTGAACGGTTAGGAGAATTTATTTTCCATTTAAAGTGATTTGTACTGACATCCTTCATCTTAAACAGCTTCTATTCCTCTTTGATATTTATCTCCTGAATTTATTTATAAAGAGGCATCACTCCTCCTCTTAGCCTTCATTTGCATAGTCTAAAGCAGTAAAACTCCTTTGTTCACTCCACCTAAAGATAGATATTCTACACACACATTTGTCACAGGAGCCTGAGAACTGCACCTGTTCCAAATTAAGTTTATCTTCCTTGAGCACAGATGACCAGAACTGTACACAGTATGCCAAATAAAGATTTAACAGCATTTTATAAAATGATACAAATGTTTTCCTGCCCCTACTAAAAATATTGTTTCTAATATTCCCTAGAACACAATTACTCTTTTTCATATCTGTGGAATACTGGTAGCTCTGAGAAATTCCATTCCCCACAAAAAATAAAGGTTATATTTTTTAAATAGCATGCAATCTCACCTGCTATTCTGGCAAGAATTTTTTATGAATCAATATGACATGAAGAATATCTTTATTCTTTCCAGCATAAAAGTCAGAAATATTCAAGCAAATATTATTAACCTAGCATAAAACATCTAAAACCAAAGATCATTAATTCTTATATAACCTGTCAAATTATTTAGATAACAATATGGCAGCAAATAGCTTAGTCCTGCTGAACAAAATAAAATTGACCAACAGTGAGAATGAGAAGCAGAAACATACCACAGAAAAGATATATACATAATAAAAATAAACAAACAAAAGCTATTCCAAACTTTTAGGGAAACTGGATGCAAATACAGGATTCAGCAAATTTTGATCCTATATACTATGTTCATAAAAGATTTTCCTGTCACACACTCTTGTACTTTAAAATAGGAGAAAAAAAGGAGGTCACCTTCCTCATATCTTTTTTTATTAGACAGGCTCATCTGTCTACTAAATCTAATGTTGAAAAGAGTTTGGGGTGTTGAGTAGGAGAGAGAGAAGGATGACACTATTGTTTTAGATCCTTTTTCCAACGGTAAATACCAAACCAATTGACAATGTTGCTCTCTTTTCCAAAAATAGTACATCTGCAGACAGGAGAAATAAGTTGCCAGATCAGAGAAGACCCAAAGCTAAACTTAGCAGATTTGCCTACTACCACTGGAAAATAAATTGTTTCACAATTCACATAATAACCTAAATAAGACAGCAAATTCTTACTCAGTTTTTACCAGATCTCTACTCACATAAACATCCAACAAAGTCATTTTAAGTTAAACTTACTTTTAATTAGAGTCTAGGTAAAGACTGAAGAATTGGTCCGGAAAACCCTAAGTACAGAGAAAATCTTTTTTAGTAGAAAATATAGTAAGCTTTCTCTAGTATTAAGTTACTTGGAAAAATGCTGGATGTGGCACTGATTTCACTTATACCAGCACAATTTAGAAAGAATTCAGCTCAAGTCAATGAAATTAGTCCTATGAAAGATCAAGGTAAGATCATTAAGTAGCAAAATTGTGGAGGCTATGACAATATATCAATATTAATACTCATTGGCTTTATAATACATTGAAAAATGTTCAACTTCAGTCATTCAGATTTTAATTATGCATGTAGGATCTGGGATAAACACCTCCCAAATTCCTCCATGATCATGCGTTCAGCTAGACAGACAGAGTAACCTCCTTTTTCTGCCTCTTCAGCTTGCACCAGGAGACAAGCACACGTTGCTTTCACTTCTTTCCAAGATATATATACAGCTGGTTGCCTGACAAGGAAAAATAAACTAGTATAAAATATCTCAATTTTAAATACACAGAATAATTTAAAAGACAAACTTAAAACCTCTTAACTAAGAGTTGGATTGCACAAAGCTGAATCAGACTAGCTGCACTGTTACTGTAAGACACATCCTTCTAGCAATCTCACTGTTCAATGCTGAATAGCTTTTACTTTCAGTGGTTAGCTTCCAAATTTTTCTAATTAATCACATGGAAGACTGTATTCAAACCACAGAATTGATCTATGCAAATGCTGCCCAGCAAGTGCAAACAGGGAAAGGTTATACAATAAGCCTCTTCCTCCTTCTGCAAGCAACAGTCAGATCCTACGTCATGTACAAGGAAACATGCTAAAAAGGCTTCATCAAAGTCTAGGAGGTACTAACTGTAAATTCAGTCTACTGCTGGCAAAGGAAACAGCACCAAGTCTCTCAAGAATTCCCTGAATGGCACCTTACTAGCCTTTCTTTGAATAAACTCTTGAAACTACCAGTTGTTAACATCATAACTCCTTCTGCTACATTAATAACATTACTCATTCTATTTTGCAATTCAAATAAAGGCATAATTTGGCACCATCTATCCAATCAATACATTATCCACAGCAGAAATTATTCAAACATTTTCAAAATAGATCATCAGAAAGTGTTTTTAAAATAGAATGAGCAAAAGAATTTCAAGGCAGTGTCTGATGCAAAGAAAATACTGTATGCAGACTGAAAATTTGAAAGCCGGAGTAAATCTTGCTAAAATCAATTAAGAGATGCTTTAATTCATTTGAACTGATATTAACAGGTATTTTTATTTATTAAGCCAATAACTATAAACCAACCAAAAATGCAACTGTGTTAGAAAGCATAACATCATTATATTTTGTATATATATAACATTCTTGAAAAATTTTACAAGCAAATTGCCTACATAAAATTGACAGGTGGTGAACCAAAGGAAGAGGAGATGCAGGGAGAAGAGAAGTGACATAAACATGTTTATTAACTGAACACACACATATTAATGACAATTTTCTTACTACTTCTTTGGTCAAGGTTTTGTTAGAAATGAATAGGGGGCGGGGAATGAAGAGAATCAAGTATGTGATCAATACAAAAATAACTGCTGTTTTTTAAGCAGAACTAATACATACTAATACAGACTTTGTGCTGTTCAGGACACTGCTTGGCA
>VXAA01002479.1:1248-46669 GCA_013399115.1 Anseranas semipalmata
GGCCGCGGTGCGGAGCCGAAGGCAACTTGCGGCGGCGGCTCCGTCCCCGCCGGACGCGGTGCTGTGCCGCGGGGCCAGCCCCGGGGCGGCGGCCGGGGAGCGGGGAGCAGTTCTCAGGGCAAATCGCCTCAGAAACGCAACAGTTTTCCTGGCGGGGCGGCAGCTCCGCTGGTATTTACCGTGGGAATTTACCGCTCTCAACTGTCAGCGACGCGGGGAGAAACTGCTGGAGCGCTGGTCAAACCTTTTAAAAGTATTTCAGTGGCTGTGATTTACCCGCCCCGGCTTGAATGGGCGCTTACAACTTGCATTCCTTTGTCATACGGAATGCCATGTTACCAGATACGGGGGTTCAAGCAACTTCGTAGTTCCATTAATCCTTGGTTTTGAAATGCATGTGGTCGTACGGGCAGTGCACCGTATAAAGAATATCACTGGCTAGAACAAATTTTATTCTGTTTATTTCTGCTCTTCCTCCCTCCTCCAGTTCAGTACACGAACTCTTGCAGTATTGGTTGATCTTCGAGGAGGGGAGAGCTGCTGTGAGATTTAGCCAGCTCTCTGCTACCACGGATACTTTCCAGTGATCCAGCGTTTTTGTAAGTGATGTACAGTTACAAGATGTGAAGGTATTTAGAAAAAAGTAGCAGTTTCCAAGTCAGACAGATTCCTGTAGCGAAGGGAAGTTCGGGAATGGAGCTACATGTATTAAAAATAAGCCTCTCAGTGCCAACCTTGGTTACATGCTCAAGTAACACTCGCTTTTAGGTTTGTTCTGCCGGCAGCTATCTTCTGCTTTGGTTTTAATTTGTGCAGGTGATCCCTTGTGATGGTCGGGAGAGGCCCTGGGTGCTGCCCACACCCCGCTCCCCAGCGCAAAACCGACGGCCCCAGGCCCACAGGGCACTGCGCTGGCTTGCTCCTGCTGCGTCCCCGCCACGCTGCACGACACGCCGTGCCCACGCGGGAGCTCGGCTGCTGCCTCAGCAGCTGGCCAGCTGTGCCGTGGGGTGAGGGAAGTTGGGCGCAGACCTGGGAGAGCCAACGCAACTCGGGTCCTGCTCTCCGGTGTCCCCGTGGGACCCTGCCACCGTTGCAGTTAGGGGAGGCTGGCGTTCGGCGGGGTGCGTTCTGTGTCGGGGCTGCAGCGCAGCGGGTGGAGCTGGCTCTGGTGGCCCGGCCGGCTCGCCTGCCGCTGGCCCTGGGGCATCCCAGCATGGCAGCTGCAGGACCTGGACGTTAGCTGCTTTACAGCATGCTGATGGCGTGGGTTGGTGAAACTCTGGGCACTCTTTTAAGGGAAGGTAGTTAAGTTTACACAACGATGCCTGGAAAACTGAAAAGTGTACAGATTTTAAAAAGTCTTCCAGAGCGGAAAGGTAAAAAAGGCTTCTGTGGTCTCTGAAATCAGCGGGGAGAAGATGTGGAGGGAGGCACGGGGCGAGCTGGTCGCTGCAGGCCCGAGCGGCTTCACCCATGCCAGTACCTCACCATAAACCCAGAAATGTTCTGTTGAAAGCCATTGGTGAATTTGCTTTCATTATACAGTGACTACTTGCATAGGGGCGGAGGTAGGCTCGTTAAGACAAGTAGGTATTCACAAAACATCCATTAAGCAGGTTCTTGCAGTGTCCTCAAGCTGCTCCCAAGGCCTCCGGTCTCTCCGTGGAGGCAGCGTGGGGCTGCCATGTGCTCTCCCAAAAACTCACCTGCAAGCCGAGGCACACCGCACTGCCTTTTGTTATGGCCCACAGAAGAGCTGTGTAGTGCACAAGGCCTGAAAATTAATTGTGCCACTCTCCTTCTGCTGTGAGGATCATTACCAACCCACTTTTTAAAATTTAAAAAGATCATATATTTTTCACATGCTCATTGTGCTCTGCAGAAAAAGAAAGCTTGATTATGCTCCAGCCTTTTAAATCAACAGCATGAATACAAACTAGTAGGTGACTGAGTAGCTTCAGGTATTTTAAACACTGAACTCACGTTCCCTCTTCGTGCTCTGGACCAAACAGACGTGGCGTGGCCGTGCTGCAGTCAGAGGGCTGCTTGCAGGTAGCGGCATCCCTTTCATTTTGACACCGTGTGTAGTCTTGGCATCTTTCACTCCTGGATTAAATTACAGTGCTCTGGGACTGCTGTCTAACAGCAGCTACTTAAGTTATTAGAGTAGAACTGTGACAACATCTTGGTGCTCCTTATCTCTTTATTCTTAGCTCACTTTTTAGTGCACTGCACTCTCTATCAGCAGTTTTCATTCCTCCTTCTTTAATCTTACCTCCAGCCTTCAGTGTGCTCGAATGGCTCCTTTCAGCGCCGAGGCAGTGAAACTCCCGACTCCAGCTCTGCGGGGATGCTACAGAAGTGAGCGGTGACGTTTCCCCATGGTATAAGCATGTTACCTTTGCAGTTTCACTCTTCCATCAGCCTGGGGCATCTTGTCTGCTCCCAAATCAGGGTATTCCTCACGGCAGCACACATTTGCAGCTCCTTTTCAAGTGGACATGCTGCAGCCGGGTCTCAACACGTACAAAATACACCGTTAAACACTTGCAGCTCACAAAATCCGTCTTGTACATGGGAGGCTGAACCGGGGCGCGTCGTGGCAGCAGTAAGGTTTGGAGCGAAGTCACTGCGGTTGGGCGGGTGTGGGCGCCAGCCGCAGGCACCCACACATCAGAGCAACTCCCGCGCTACCGGACGCCGCGAAAGGACGCGGTATGCCACCAGCGGACGGACGCACACGCACGGCATACCTTAGAGTGGCTTTATGGAAACATCTCTGATAATACCAGACAGTCCTCTTTACAGGACCCAGCGTGTTAGTGAAGACCTTTCGTTAAAGGGGGATCACTTTCAGCTCATGAGTGATTTTTGACCACCTTGTATAAGGATTCTCTGTTTTCAGTAATCAGAAAATAATTTTCCTTGTGTGCTGGAATCTCTCCCAGTTATTTCTTTTCATGCAGAAGGGGAAGTAAGTAAAGTACGGTGATAGAAAAGGTCACACTCTCAAAACCATAAAAAAAGTAATGTCATCTCCTCTAGCGCTGGAGGTTAAATACTTTAGTGGGAAGTGTCAGGGATGTACGAGGACATTGACTGCAGCAGTGGCCCCGTCCGTAAGTAACTGTCTTTGTGCACCGCCTGGAATCCCCCAGCTCGGGGACCTCCCGCAGCCGGGGTCGCGGGGTGGGAGGTCACCTATCAGGTGGCCACGAGTTCAAGCGAAAATGTGGCAGCAGCGCTCACCAGGGAGAGCGCAGACCAAAATCACAAAAACTTCAGCAGCAGCCGCGGAGGCCTGTCAGGCGTGCAGAAGTGCAGCCGGCTCTCTCTGCGTACCAAGAATTAAAACAAAAAATAGCAACGACAGACAGCGTTTGCCTCCAGGCCTGTTTGCTAGTGCAAAAGTGTTACGACCTGCTGATGGAGACAGGTGGAACGAGGGAGGAAAACGTGAACATTATAAAATAATTAACAACAGCAATGAGAATATTGAATTTAAATATTGCTAGCAGAGAACTCTACCAGCAGGCTCAGCTGGAAATTGTCTTAGACACCACAATACAAAAACGCTTTCTTTTTAAAAGGAAAACAACCTAATCAAGACGTATTTGCCTGGCAATATGCTTGCAGGGAGAGTAAGTTGGAGTTATCTTCTTCAATTACATGCACTTACTGTATTCTTGTCCTAGCAAAGGACGTGAATAATAGATGCAACACAGTTATTTCCAAAAGTGTACCGTAGTTGAGTCACTCAGTTCACATCCCAAGCCGTACACGATGTACAGGAAGAAGAAGGTCCAAGATAAAAATATGGTGAATGTCTCTGAGCGACCGTGCACAGGCAGTGCCGTCCCGCGGCCAGCGGCAGCTTGGTGCCAGCGGGACACTGGGACGCGCCTGCCTGGGAGAGCTGCTCCTCTCCTCAGCTCTTGGTAGGAGAAGGGAAACCGGAGAAAGCTTTCCAGACCCTTGTACTATCGAGTTTATATCCTGTGCATGCCCACTGAATACTAACTTAGAAATGACGGGACTGGCCAAAAAAATCTGACGAGATCACGAAATCAGGCTTCTGGACCCTGCAGCAGCCCTCCCGCCGCTGTGGGACGGGAAGTGCTGGAGCCCGGCCGCCCAGCTGCCCCCCGCCCGCTGACAGGTCCTGCCGGGCCCCCCCGGTTTGGGCACCTCCCGGAAGGCGCGAGGTTCGCGCTGCCGGCAGGGCAGAGGCTGTGCGGG
The DNA here is from genome assembly GCA_013399115.1 of Anseranas semipalmata. Lineage (NCBI taxonomy): Eukaryota > Metazoa > Chordata > Aves > Anseriformes > Anseranatidae > Anseranas > Anseranas semipalmata. The sequence continues at coordinate 5,491 of VXAA01002479.1, forward strand.
CGGAAGGCCAGAGCAGGAGGGTGTTCGCTTCAGTTCGGATGAGGTACTTTTACTGCATAAATTATGCAAATGGCTGGTCCTCCTGTTTGAGCAGTTTTATGGAAAATGAACTTTGGCTGAATAAAACCAGCAAATAAAGCAGGAAATGAGATAAAGAATGTTGCAGGTCTTCATTTCTTTTGAGGTAAAATGACTGGTTCCAGGTGTCAGCACCTCGTAGACCTGCCTGGATACATTCTGAACACACTAAATAATAGATTTTTGTGTGTTTTTGTGTCTGCTTTGTTTTGGGTGGAATTTTATCCACATTCTATTTGTCTCTATTGAATTACCAGCAAAAGCTGTGCTTTACCGATTGAATTTACTTCATAATCAGATGCTCAGTTTTTATAAGACACAAATGTTTAACTGTCCTTTTATTAATTGAGATCATAGAAGAGATACTTAAGAGCTTATTTATTATTTATTGCTTTTATTTTACTGTAATAGTGAAATTTAGACATGAAATGAGATACATGTTTTACAAAATAATCCCCTATGCCCTGTTCCAGTGTAGCAACACAGAACTGAAGCTGGCCATCACAACATCATGAATCCTAAAAAGCAAGGATTTGGGGATAAATACATAAATTGGATGTTTCACCTTGAATATTAGCAGCATCTGAAGGTCTTTGCTGCCTGCAGTTACCCATTCCAGCACTCTATTAAAAAGTAACACTGAAAATATGCTTTGCTAGCTTCTTCTTCTTTTTTTTTTTAAGCGATAGATTTATCTCCTAATTTTGCTCTGGTTTTACACTCCTTTATAGGGCTCTCGGACAGTCTACAGATGGCAGTTGACACCTGTAAAGTTCACCTGACACTGCTCAGCAACATAAAACACCGCGGCGCAATTTACCTGGAACTCTTAATGCACAAAAAAAAGGAAGAAAGATTAGAGTTGGTTACAAACTCTCCTGTTCTGTCACTCTAACGTGAACGTAGGGCTGCCGGGGCTTACAGCTGCCTGCATGCTCCATGTAACTTGGCTCGCAGGGCACACCGCACACGTCCCCCCCTAGCCCAGTTCGGCTCAGCACGGCCGGGGCTTGGCGGTGCCTGGTGCAGGGCAGCCTCAGCATCCTTTCCCGGGAAGGCACCGACAGGCCCTTATGTGCCCAGGTGCTGCTTTTTACTTTTATTTAACTTGATAGATTCAAATTAACAAAAGAATAATAGAAGCGGGACAGGAAAAGTCTTGTTTTATTACTTTGAGAGCCCTCGCCAGTGCCCGGTTCAGGCGATGGCACTATGATGCTTCCCCCATGAGACCGCTCCACAGTGCACATTTCTCAGTTAGATTTTTTTTTTTTTTTTTTTTTTATCTTAAAACTTTCTTTGCCAAGCTCGGGCACTCAAAAGAAAGGGATAAAAAATAGGACTTGCAGGGACTGTCCTGGGGTATTTCTCCTTTAAAGCCTGTAATTTCAAACTGGCCTAGACACCCAGGAAGGCCCAGTGATTATATATTTATTTCATTTGAAGGCTGAGAGGCTCTTGTAATCAGATGGTCGCAGCATCTGTAAATCTAAGTACTAAATCTTGTGCTAATCCGGCTATTCACAATTATGTCAAGTTTGATCATCTGAAAAAAGCCGCCTTCTTGCTTGGTATTTATCATCTTTCAGACAGTAGTAGACAGTGATCTTTTACTCCCTCATGCAACATTTCAGCAAGCGTTATATATTTCAGAGACATTTTCGTGTATGTATATGCTACGAATTGTATGCAATATTCCAGAATGGTTCCACCAGTAGCGTACAGGGAAACATTACAGTATTAACCACCTCTCACCTCGCCCATTACGGTGTTTCTTTCCTGAACATAGTGCAGTATAAGAAGCATCTGATTTCCTGTTTAAGTGCCATATAATCACTTGTTACAGATAACAGCACACTTCCTTCTAATGCTTAAATTCTGGGAGCTGCAATTTCCAGAGGCCTTGTGAGTGCTTCAGCGATCCGGTACAATCACTGCAGGCATCAGAGCTGGTCCCTGGGATAATACAGGCCACGGGGCTTCCTGAATTCCTGCCTGGATAGGGACACAACGTATAATATTGATTAAAAAAAAAAAAAAAAGTTTAATAGAGAATACACAACAACTTTTGGTAAGTATTTTCCAGCAGCTAATCCCTCCTACTGATACAATTTGCTCCTTATTTTCTGTACAAATGTATCAAGCCCCCACTTTTGGGTCCTGGGCCTTGCACTCCTGGCTGCCCTGGGTGGTGGATCTGCAGCTCAATGAATCCGGATGCGAGCACAACGCAGGGAAGAGCTCCTGGGCCTGAGCAGACCAGCTGTGGGCTGAGCACGGCTGCAACGGCGATGGGAGAGAGTGGCTGTGACCGGCAATTGCAGCCGCTGGTGTATGGAGCCCAATCTGGGGCTGTGACCTGGGTTTGTGTCCCCAGCTCTTCCGCACGGCATCTCCTGCTTACTGACTGTCCTGCCCGCAGCCTGCTGAAAACACCAGCTCTGCGGGGTGAAGCCCTGACTGACGAGGTCCCGGCCTGCGCGGGGCAATGCTTCGGTCTGAAAATTTGAGTCACTGTAAGTGGCGGCTCGGGCGGTTCCACACGTTTCCCCGTTTCTCTCTGGGACCGCGGTGCAGCACAGGGCACGGCCTGGGGAAGCAGTTCCCTGCCTTGGAGCACCACGTGCAGGCACTGTGTCCCTCATGCAAGGAGCTCCCCAAAACTCAGGAACCGCTCCGGTGGGGGTCTTGGGCTGGGTCCGAGCAGGGCCCGGGGCTTTCTCACCTCCCCGTGGCGCAGGGCAGAGGCAGCCGGGGCTGCGCGAGACTGCCAGGTGCCGGTGGTCGCCTCGTCAGCAGGAGCAGCAGGACTCAGGTGTGAGCGACGGACCTGGGGAGCACAGGAGGGTGTGTGTGGGTGAGCGAGGGGTGCGAGCATTCTGCCCGTTCTGGTGGGACGGCGGTACGTGAGGTGCGGCAGCACCACAGCATTGACCTCAGGTGTTCTAGGAGCACGGTAAGCTTTAAGCTATGGGGTGCTGCGTGTGTGCAGGGGCTGATCTATTTGTGTGGGTGGGGGTGCTAACATGGCAGGATGGCTTTAATGCACCATGCTTTTGTGGTGAAATCCCTTTGGCAGAGCTAGTGAGAGATCTGCTGTTCCCTCCTGGGGGGGCAGCCTGAGCCTTTGGGTGTTTGTGGGGGCAAACCCTGCTGCTGGGGGCGGTGGGCATCATGCAGAGCACCAGCAGGCACGTGCAGCACTGGAGATGGTGAGAGTGCCTGAGAGCAAAGATCAGGTCATGAAAAAGCCTCTTGTCCTGCATTAACATCGGATAGTGAGGCCACATGTAAGCTTATGTTGCCTACATTGAGGAAAATGGTACATGCATGTACAATAATGCAGCACATTTCAATTCACTTGCTCCAAGTTACTGCTCTGAGGATGACAAAGGCTGGGGGGTGGCTGGGCAGCCAGGCTGGGTCTCCCTGATGGTGGGTGCAGCCTGCAGCGTGGGTGCAGCAGGGGTCGCAAAAATCCATACAGAAAATGTAAATGGAGCAGGGAAATCAAAAAGCAAGTTGCTACTACCACCCCCCAAGTGTAAAAAAGGGAAAAAAGTTTCTTACCAAAGCTTGTTTGTAGGAGTCAGTGTGCCATGAGCTGAGTGATTGGGAGAGCATTTCAAACACTTCAGAGCTGGCCATCTAATGACAGTGCTCTTACTGGTTTTGTTCTGTTCTGCATCCACAAATGCAGATTGGTATCTGCTCGTTACAGCTGGAATGGCTGAGGGATGTAATCCGAGGGCTATAATTTCATGGTGATGAGGCCAAAGTCAAGAAATATGACTTCTGTGTGATGTAAGAAAACCAAGCCACCCATCGTGGGGCTCTTCTGGCAGCGTGCGGGAGCGCGGGTCCCTGGCCCCTTGGGCAGCAGCCTGGGACGCTGCTGGTGCCCCCGCCAGCCCCACCGAGCTCCCGCAGCGCTCCTCCTGCAGGGCCCCGGGCGTGCTGGGGAGAAGAGGGGAGGGCTGGCTCCGACTCGGAACTGCAATGTTACAGTGAAATAAATCCATAAGCTAAGATGAAAAGAGTTAATATACGAATCAGCTGTATTGATTTAGAAGTATCGTTATAAATGCCACCAAATTCAAAATAAGGTCTCAGAATCAGGTGTGTGTAAAAATAGCTGCCTCTGGAAGGAAGTCCTGTAATGAAGCATTGAGGAAAATCCCAGAGAAGTGCTGGTGTGTGTCTTCAGGCCATTGCTGATGTGGGGTGGGACGGGTCCCTGCCTGTCTGCTCCCTCGGGTGCTGGAGCATCGATTGCCTGGCACTGCTTGGTGCCGGGTTTGCCCCACCAAGAGCAAGTAGCTCTGATTATTCCTCATCTAAACTGCTATTTAAAAATTCACGATGTGTTTCAAAACAGTATTTTGTGTTACAGATTATTATGGTGGGAACCATACTACATGGGGCATGACTGAAGGTGGTACGTGACTGATTTGTGCAGGATGCAGGACTTACCCTACTCCTTTCATTATTTTTCAGGAAGATATCACTTACTTTTCTTGGAGGCTGGAAGTGGGCACTGGCACATACTTGCGCTTCTGATGTCTTTACTGCCTTACAAACACATTGATGGCAATAGTCCTAAACTGACTTGGCTGATGCTTAAACTGATCTGAATATTGCTGTAGAGAAATTATGCGCACTTTATTAGATGCTCTGCTTTATTTGGTTTTGAAAAACAACTTTGACTCAAATGGATTGCCCTGATCTGGATGGTTTGGTGCACTAATTGTAATCCTGTAGCCATAACTCCTTAAAATATCTCTACAGATGTACTAATAGATCCTGTTAGGGTAGTTAAAGTATAAAAACATTTGTCTTTAAAATATCATTCTGTCTCTTACTGAAGTAAAATGAACTTGTGCGATCTTATCAGGCTTTGCAGGCCTGCCATCTACTGGTTATTTTTTTGTACGGTGGTTGGTGGGGCCTTATCTCTAAAACTCTTCAGAGAAATGCTGTGAGCTCCTTTGCGGAGCCGCTGGCCGTGGGTCAGCGATGGGGCTGGGGCCAGCAGGGTGCAGCCTGTGGGAGCTGCCCCAGTGCTAGCACCCGTGCTGCCTGCAGAGCTTGCACCAGCAAGCTTGTGCCCAATTCCTGTCCTTTCCGAACTCAGTACAGCTCAAACACTGCGCGCGTTTCGCAGCACGCGAGTGTCACGCCTTCTGTAGCTGAACAAGAGAAATGCCGCACCGGAGCCAGCTTCCCCCTCCCGTCGCCCACCCTGTGGCACAGGCAGCAGTTGTTCTCCTGGGCTATTTTTGTGCCCCCGTGTGCAGGGGGCTCACCGAGCACTCCTTCAGATCTCCCGAGCATGTTTGCCTTTCATTCACGGCCAGCCCACCTACTAAATGTACCAGTGACAGATAATGTCTGAATATAGCAGGCTGGAAACAAAGCTGTGAAGGTTATGTTTCCAACTTGCTGTTGGTTGCCTGTTGGCATGTAGAGCAGCCAGCCCTCTCCCTCTTCTGACTTTTTACCATTTTTTTTCCAGTGCTTTGGGAATGTCTGCCTTCCCCACGCTGTTCTACAGGTGCAATCGCACTGGGATTTGCTGGACTTGATGGATGTTTGCAAAGCAAAGATCCAACCAGGCAGTGGGGTGATTGCAGAAAGAAGTTTTAAGGCAGAGTTTTACTGCTCTGCACTCTGCCGTGAGCATTTACAAGTGCCCAGGTGCACTGCCTGCTCCTGGAGGGGTTTCTTGCACGCACCCAATGCTTGTCACGTGTTTCTGCTTAGCCTCGAGTGAGCATTCGTGGTGCTTCAGGGAAGAGCCAGCCCAGTGCGCCTGAGTCCTTGCCAAAGGAGGAAGCAATAATTCTTTATTTAGAAGAGATTATAGCTTACTGCTGTAAATTACTGTATCTCTTTATTTGATCATGGAGCTAAAGGCCCTGAAGGCTTAATGACAACTGGAGCCTTACACTGCACCGTGGCCTGAGTAGGAGCGCAAGAACCGCTGCTGGCTGAGCAGGACCCGTGTGGTGCGTGGTGGGCTTGTCCTGTGCTTGTAAACGTTGTGTGGGTGCAGGGCTACGTTAAAGTTGAGGTCTGCAGGTAGGGAGCGGAGCTGTGCCTCCATGCCGCACCAGGGTGCTCTGGACCTGCAGCTACCCCTTGACTGTGGATCCTCTCATCAGACTCTGCTTCCTTTTCACTCTGTTCTGAGGGCTACCTATTACTGCGTGCTTTGTTTTCCTCTTCTGCCTAAGTAATAAATTAGGAAGTAATAGCTGCCATAAGGGCAGGCATTTTAACAGTCCCTTATTCCAGCCGTAGGTGTTGGTTAAGCTTCAGGACATGGAGGAGGTCTCTGGTTCCTGTGCCTCTTCCTAGGTATTATTAGCTTGTGGGAAAATTCCTGAGAGGTGAAAGCTGCAGTGTGCTTAAAAACAAGCAGGGCCTCAGCGCCTTCTCCCTGGCCCCTGTGGCCTTGCCACCGCTGGGTTCCCTTGGGAGCTGCGGCTCCTGGAGCGCTCCCAGCCCAGCGCATCATGGAGCGGTGGGTGTGCCTGGGAGAAGTCCTGGTGCCCCCCAAGTCAGGGCTATCGACTTAGCAACAACTGATGAGTTCGTCCTGATGAGTAACAGCTCTCAACTTTTACACTGACATATGGAATGGAAAAAGCTTCTAGTGGCTGCCACAACCCGAATTCCTGCCTGAGACCAGTTCTAGTTTTATTGTGCCAGATACATACCCAAAACTGAGTCAGCTGTTGAGCTGTGAATGTGTAAGGCAGAGCAGACTCAAACTGTTTAAGCAGATTAAGCCCTTGTTTGTTACGGCTTACAAATGACATCCCTCCAAGCACAACTATAACTTCCTGGGCCCTATGGGTGAGGACGCTCACCAAGAAAGGCGATGGTGCCTCCAGGCTTGGCCTCATGTTTGATGTGGAGTGCTGCCTGCAGACTGAGTCAGAAAGGCACCCACCCGAAGGCATCCTGGGCTCTGCAGGGGGCTGTTGGCCTCTCCCGGAGCTGTGCCCTGCCCTGGTGCCAGGGAAGCGGCCCTGTAGGGGCTGGGGAGGATTGTGAGGGGGTTCCCCCGCTGCTGCTCCTGCCTGGTTGGGCATCGCTGCTGGCGGATGGGGCCTGAGCTGGTTCGTGTTGACTGGAGAGGACCTGCAGAAGAAGGGTAACAAGGAAACCTGCGAAGGGTTTGGTCCGTCTCGACTGTCTGATGTTGGGGCTTTCTTCGGGAGGTCTCCTCGTGGCAGCAGGCCGGTGGCTGTGCGCCTGCTCCACGCTGCCTGTTCCAAGCACGGTGTGTTCAGCCTGTCCCGCGGCCGCTGCAGCGCGGCGAGGGCTGCACCGCGTGCCCCTGCGAGCGTTGTCCGTATTAGTCACATATTCCAGGTTTTTAATTGATCGTGCTGCCTGCTTGTACATGATGGCTTTTTTCAGGGTTTTACCATAATAATGACTTCTAATGAAGCTGATTATGTCTCCCATAAGGAACATTAATAGATGAATGCATTGTTCTTAAGGTACATCTATTTATCGAATGAATTGTAATGAGCGCAGCACGGTGCTCTGTGGAGCACGGCGCGCATGGAGCTCCATGCACACCAGGTACCCGAGACACCTCTGTCCCCTACCTCCGGCTGGGGTCGCTCTGAGTGATGGGAGCGAGCCGCGGGGCTGGGGCGGCTGCGGGGCTTAGGGCAGGCAACGAGCCCCACAGCCGCGGTGTGCTGGTGCGCAGCTCCACGGGGCTAGCGGGGCCATGCTCAGTGCTGAAGTGCTTCCTCCAGTGATGTGCGGCACTGCCGCAAGGTGCCAACTGAGATGTCGAATGAGGCATGTGCAGCACAAAACCAACAGCGGTTATCGCTACCTTATCCTGTAGGTGGAAAGGCACAGGTATTGCATTCCTCTCCTCTGCTCTCTCTCCCCATGCGTGTTACCAAGTGACTTTTCTTGCAGCTCTAAAAGCATATAATCTTCTGCACAATGGCCTGTGCGTGTTCAGGCTTTAAATCCTTATGAAGTTGGACTAATTTTCCTGCTTCAATGTAGTGAGTGTTAACAAAGTATTCTATCTAAATAGTGCTGTGAAATGCAAATTACCGCTTCCGTAGTAGTTTGCTTATTACAAGCTCATTAAAATGCGTAACCCAAAAACTCTCTACTCTCATTATGGAGCTCTGTGCTATATCACTCCTTACTATAAAGCAGCTGCATGTTGGCTCTTTGATATTGGAAACCCTATTGTCATTAACCTCATTATGACAATACTTCTTTATAATGTTTGAAATGCATGCCTTTCAAGAAGGATGCTATAAAGATGATAATATTTTTGTTTTGCATAATACAAAGCGAGGGGAAAAAGGGCAGCAGGAGATGAGGGGACTTGGATTATTTATTAGCATCCCCAGGAACAACGGTGGTTCTCTAAGTTTAGCCACCAGTGAATGTCTGTGCCTTTGACAGTGATTTCTCTTTCCAGATGGAAGTGGTGGCTCACGTACAGTTTATCCTTAAACTCTCCGGTTGCTGTGGGTATCTAGTGCTTGTGCGAGACCCGGGGCGTTCGCAGTGATAGCTGGGAAGTTTCTGAGGACACTTGCCCCAAATGGATTATTCTCCCCTCAACTTGTTCATATCTGTCATGCTCTCCACCCCGAAGAACCATCCCCTGAACTTATTGAACTGCTCCAACCATGAAAGCTCTTTCGTTTTTTACTATTTTTGTACTGTTCTCTGGCTTTATTGCATTGACTTTGAGGCTGGAGGGAACTGGCATTGCAGGTGGTGTTCAATGGGCAGGCACACACTGCATCTACACAGTCGTGATGTTTTCTGTTTTCATTTCAATTTCTTTCCTTGTAATCCTTAATACTCCATTTGCTATTGAGCACTGAGCTGAATTCTTCATAGAATTACAATGACTTTTTGTAAATGGTAATAGCTCAGAAATGTTGGTTATAATATAAAGCTAGGACTGTCTTTTCACTGCTTCCTGTGTAACTTAACATTTACTGCCATTTTTATCGCCCAGTAACTCTGATATTGTGAAATAACTGCTTTCGGTTTCACAGCTTGTAGGTCGGCATAGGCAGGTCTGCCTGCGGCTCCGTTGGCATCTGCTGCCCCCCTCCACCCGGTGTTCTCCTGACCAATTACTTGCCCTCCCCATAGGATGAGCTTGGCTCCTTCTGAGGGGGCTCACATCGATCCCGGTCTGCATGTGCAGTTATTCCTTTGGAAAACTGTAGGAACGTGTGATATGGCTTCATTTCTGTGCTAGGATTGGGTTTCTGTGTCCAGGCCAGTGTTAGTTTAAGGGACACAAGCACATGGTGGTGACAGGTGCCCACTGATGTTGGATCCCCTCTGTTCTGCCTTCCTCAGTCAGCATATCTCAGAACTTAAACATGATGTGTGGCAAAACAACTGGAGCAGGATTCAGTTGGGACTTTCCCTGGGATTGTACCAGGATGGGGTGGTTGCAACCCTGAGCTTTCCTGCTCCGGCTGGTGGGAAGGGCAGCAGCACCCGACCAGACTGAGCATGTCCTTTCAGCCCGCATGTGTTGCAGGGAGAGCTCAAACTGGAACTTCTGTAATGTTTTCTTTACTCTGCATAAGTAATGCTTAATCTGCATGTCTGATTGGGAATACCTTTTTTCATCTGAGTGCACTCCATTTTGGCTTGTGTATCTCTTGGGTGAATAACAAAGAGGATGCCAGTTGTCTGGAGGAGAAGCGGTTTTCTGAATCACAAAAGAACACATTTTATCAGAAAATCTAATAATGTGCAACACTTTTGTAAACTAAACCCTGTGTGACCAGCTGGAACTTTGAAAATTTTACAAGAAGCCATGGGGACAATTAATCATAATAGAGCCAACTTTTATGCGGTTTTCTGAAATAGCATGCAATTACATAATTATTACAAGGGAAAACAGGACTGGGGGAGGGTTGGGGAAAGGAGCTTGTTTTGTATACGTAGCAGGAGTCTTAGCATTTGGTCTGGTTTGGGTCTGCCCATGAATTTATCCTTTCCATGTCATCAGCTGGGATGAGGCTTCCAGAAAAGTTTGGAGCAGATGTACTGGACTTTCTTGGGGGGAACTGCTCTTCACAGCAATGATAGATCAATGATTTTTTTTTTTAAATGTTGCAAACATTTGCATTAATTCTGTTTAAAACAGACGCTTAATGACAACCTTGCCAAATGATTGGCTTCCTTTATTTTGTGGGATTAGACATTATTGATATGTATGATATGTATTTTAAAAATGAAACACTGTCCTCGTGATGTAGCACAATCATCCCTCTACTAATTTCATACAAAATTGCTTATTTACATAAGTAAGTGTTCGTATCTAAAAGCCTTGGCTTCTGAAAACAGCCATGACTGTTTCGCCCAAACGCACGTGGTGGATGGCTCGTGGTCCTGCTTGTGGGAGTGGAGGAAAGGCTTCTGCCCGAGCTAGCAGTGGATGCATTTTCTCATTTCATACATGAAGGTTAAATTCTAGCATTTCAAGTCTTTCTTCCCTCTTTCCTTTTTAGCAAAATCTGCTTAAATTTTGAAATAGGTTCTTGAACTACTCAAAAGTTTGTCCCTGGTGAATTCCTCCACCATTAAGGCTGCTCTTTACTGATGTTTCCCGTTCATTTTGGTGGAATGAAATGGCAGTCTGTCTCTTACATGATGGGTAAAAGCAGCAGTAAACTGAAACTGAAACAGAAGTACAATTCACAGGGGAAGCACTACTACAGGTTTAATGTATTCCCATCAGAAATCACAAAAGTCTTTCAGGGTCTTATGTGTTTATCGTTAAACTTCTGCAGTGCTTGGATGACTAAGGGCACCTGTATATTTTACATTTTGTTGTTGCATGTAGACGTTTTATAAGCAAGTGCTGAAACTGCAAGAACTGCTTTGCTTTTTTACAAGCTGAGGGCTGAAAATATTAGTGCTGCTGGGGAGCAGCTTTGGCATGTTCTTAAATATTTTTCAGAGGCTTTGGTATTGATTTCTGGTGGCAGGCTGTAATACTGCTCAGTAAGGATCTGCTTTTTGAGGATGCAAGTAATGCTAAACGAGCCTGTGCTGTGGTACCAGTGGTTATTTCCTCATGCACACTTCATTACACAAAACAATTATTTATTTCAATCTCTGTATCGCTCGGAATCTTCTTTCCAATGAATAAACTGTTAGCATGTAAGCCGTGATTTAAGCTAGCTCTATGCACAGTGTTTGTGAGTACTAGCAGTATGTACTCCCTGAGAATGCTTTCTGCCTTGTCTTTGAAATGCAATTAGAAATAGTTATGTTTGTGTATCCGCCGGGACTCCCAAGTCTCCGAATTGCAAAGGAGTTCTCCCTTACTTGATTTCTTTTTTCTTCAGCACTAGAGAATCTGTATAAGGTAATGGAGTGCTTGACTTTGCTGTTTCCCTGTGTCCTAATTCAAACTGCGTGAAAACAATGAGTTGCTAATTTAGGCTCAATATTAAAGGAGGATTAAGACAGGTCAAAGTGGGCTGCGATAGTGGCAGTGCCACGAGCGTGGGCACCTCATCAGGTGAGTGTGGGGAAGGGGGAGCCGTGCCCCCAGCTGGTACCGTGCAGGCTGGAGTGGGTGCGGGACCTCGGATCTCCTACCCCCATCCTTGTGCCTTTGCTACAGTTTGTTTGTTGTCTTGCACTAAAAATTTGTCACCGAGTCTGCAATGGAAATACTTCTGTAATTGCCCATATTATATGGATCATTGACCTTCAACAGTAGAACTGTTGAAGCAACTGTCCATTTATCTGGAAAATTACCACATGGCAAGATCACATTAGGCCGTTTTACTTGGTCTCCTCTAGCAAGTGCCCGTGTGTTAGTAGCTGCTGGGCCACAAACCTCTGCACTGGGTTACCAGCTGCACCTTCAGCGATTAAATACAGAAGGACAAGGATACAAGACTGCTCAGTTCCCATCATTGCATCTTTTTCCGGTTTCATATAATCAGAGAACCAGCAAATACTGGTTTTGATCATAAAAGTTAAGCATCAGCTTGGAAATATACATGTCAAAGCTACAGATGAATGAAATGAGGCAAGTGATTAGCAGCGCGTGGGAGCCAGCGCTCCTACTGAAACGCTGCTTGAAGCGCAGCGCTCGTCGGGGCATCAGCACGTGCTCGTCTGTGCCCTGCTGCAGCTGGGGTGCCGTGCCGTGCCGTGCCACGCCGCCTTCCATCCGTTGGCTGGGGGACGGAGCTGCTGGCGATTTTGAGGTGATCTGGATTTAGTGTTTTCTCCAAGCGCTGTCTGGTTCAATCGGATGCGATTTGATTACATACTGGATGCCACGGGTGGAGCTCTTGTGTTGTGCAGGGTTCTGTTCATTTCCATTTGTGACCTTACGACTCATGCTCAGAAGCCCATGTGTGCACAGCCTGGCTTCCCTTCCCGTGGCGGCAGTGGCAGTGGCACTCTGCATTATGTATGGCTGTCGCATGTAGATGTCACCAAGATGTCTGTTACCTTGTAGCTTGAAGAGCTCGAGCACCTGAGTTCTCTCACAGCACTGAGATGGCCACAGCATTAGTTCTAGCTGGATTTTGGACTGTTCTAATCAGTTTGGTGGGGGGAGAAAAGTAAACCCTATTTATTGCTTGCTCAGAGAAATCTATTTATGTAACTCTACTTAACCTCAGGTAAAGTGGGCAATGAAACCAAACTCTTTCATAAAGCCACTGCAAATTCACTAAAATTCATTACACTCTGTAGTAAATGAAAATCTAGTATTTCCTTCCCAAGTGTAGGTGCAGCTCTCAGTTATGGCTTTGTAAGTTAATGTTTACCAGGCAAAACAAAGGATAAAATTAGATGCTCATTAACTTCAGTTACCTTATCTTGTAAATCTGTATGAGGGTTAAAATAAAGAAAAACAAATTGGTGTTTGGTGACAAGTGTATATTGGTAATGCATTTAAAAAAGCAGTCCCCACTTATCTTGAGACTTCTGCGCAGTTGCTGAAGCAGTTACCGTTGGGACGGCCAAGCTGGATTACTCCTCTGCCTTATCCCATCGTTCACAGCTCTCTCCCAGAAGCACGGCACCCAATAACGACCTCCCCCCACAATCTCCTAGGCTGTTCAGCTCCTACAAATATTTGTATATTTGCCCATATCATTTGCTTGCTTCGTTTCTTCCTTCTGGAACACTTGACTATTACCGTTTTTTCTTTCCCAACTGAAATTTCACCCCAAAACTCAAAATTCTAGCTCGAATGCTTTGGGTGAAGATATGCTGCTCTGGAGAAACACTTTGGGACCTCTCCTGGATGTCAGGCAGCTCCTTGCACCATCATCTCCCACCCCTGGGTGCAGAGAGGCTCGTTGGGGTGAAGGAGTGGGGATTTGGGATGTCCGACCCACGGACTCCCAGGCACAGCAGCAGCTCTTCTGACCGCATGTGTGTGCATTTTCTTTCCTAATCCCTTATTTAAGCTTTGTGCTCAGTTTCCAGCAAGGATTCAGCTCTGCCAAAAAGAAAATCAATCCTTTAAAAGCTGAATAGGAAGTTTTCAACGAGCTGTTTCAGCATTTGTATTGGAACAAACTTTGGAGACTTATTCTTAAATACTGTAATGAGCTGTAATTGAATCTTCCCCCTAAGCAAATACCTGTAAACACGTCTGTTTTTCCATCTTTCCCCACCATTTACCTCCTCGTCCTGCTGAGGGGCCAGGTACAGAGCAGGCTCTGAGGAGGGCTGCTACCTGCAGGCCCCTCTGCAGGCGTTGTTTCACCGGTGCCTCTGGTGCTGTCAGAAGTCATTGGGTGATTTGTAACTTATCGCTGTGCCTCTGGGCTGGCGGCGCTGCTGCCGGGGAGAGGGGGAAGCAGCCGGGGCTTTGTGGCAGCGGGTGGGGCTGGGATCGGTGCAGGCAGGGCTCGGGTACCGCGAGTTCGTGGAAGAAAGAGGGTCGTGGTATGTGACAGCATTTGCGTGGAATTTCTTGCAGGGGAAAAGGAAAATGCTTTTTCACAGGATAAAGGATTAAGATGCATGAGGTAGATGAAATGAAGCACGTTCACGCTTAGCTGAAGATGAGGGCACAAACTGGTCCAAGCAACCCAGGAAAGAGGCCACGTAACAGCACGCTGAGTTTTGGTTCGGCGGACAAACAAAGGCAATGAGGTAGGGGCCAATGTGACGCTTCCAGGCTTGCGTGGGACTGACGTGCATCTGACGGAGGTGACCTGGCCACCACCCGGCACGTGCCCGGTGCCTCGCGAGAAGGATCGCCTGGCCCACGGACGGCGGGAACCTGCAAAGGGGCTGACAGCGGCCATTCCCCGCTCTGTCCTGATGTCTCCCAGCTGCGGGGCCAGGACTGGTATGGCTGAGAGAGCTGTGAAACATCGTGTACTCTAAAATATGCCTATATTTGAAAATCTGTGGAAAACTGCAATTCATATGTACTGTGGAATCTCTAAATATTTGCATTTTATTCTGTACTGTACGTACAGAAAACGGTGAGAGCAGGATCAAGCCGCAGACAGCCTTTGTTTTGTTGGCGAGAGGAGTTTTTAACGGGCTTCATTTTCACTACATAAGCCACTCTGATCTTGCTTATGCATCTACTTCCCCTTCATCTTGCGGTGTGAGTGACAGCTACTTTACACTAGCATTATCTGTCAAAATATTATTTAACTGGAATACCTTCTAGAACTAGTTTTTGTTATTATTAGAAATAAAAATGCAGTGATAATTGAATCCCTTTATATTCCCTGTGTAATGCAAAGAGTAAGACATATTCACACCTAAGGGGAAAACACATCTGGATTTCCTCTTTGCCCCAAGACCGCATGCTCTCCCTTACCCTGTAACAGCTTTGATTCACTATACCTTAGAGGGAGATGAAATTTGCAGTGCATGCATATCATCTAAGGAAAACAATAGCATACATACATTTTTTTTTTTTTGCTATAGGAATCACATTAAATAAATATATAGCGAGCTGCAGTGTCACAACAAGTAGATGTACAATTACGAAGACAAAATACCCAAAGGAAATCAACACAAGGCTTATTAATATCCAGGCCTGCAGAAGACAACTGTCAGACAATTGGTCAACAAGGTACATGGTATCTGTTAGATACTGACTAACCCATTATGATCTTTATGAAGTGTCCTTTTGGGGGTCTAGATCTTCAAATATGAGTTGGAAGACCCTTTTCTTTTATTAGTTGCTAAGCTCTTTATACTTTTACCATATTGCGGCAGGTTAGAAGTCTGAGCTTTATTGTCTTATGTTATTGAAAATCCAGATTCCCGCAGCCTTCTCCCTCAGGTCAAGATTTGTCTGAGAATACATTCTCATTTCTCCATGTACAAAGGCTGTCTGGAGAGAGGCAGAAAAAGATTATGACTGTAATATACTTAAATCCAATTTATTTGCCTGACTAGAAACTTCCACACTTCACAATTGCTTCCTACAGAAGATTTTGTATTTAATTCCTTCATCGCAGTAAGAAGCAGGAGTGATCTTAGTCCTCCGACAGGTACAGCCGCGGCACACACCTGAGCCAGATGAAGCGCGGTGGAAGAGACGATGAAAATAGCAAGTGTACACACTTATTTTGCATGTTCGCAGTTTATTTCTGCTTAAGAGTAATGAATTTGAAATGGATCTTTAAATATCCTGTGCAGAGCTGGCATTACACCCCACCGTGAGTTATCTGCTCGCTGTGAGCCCTGTTTGATGCAGATGTCACTCCGCGTGGTGACTTCATGCTCGCCCTCCTCTCGGGCCTTGGTCCGAGACCGCTGCTGTGGTCATCGCTGCTTGGATGCAGCGCTGCTGCTATTCAAGGTGCTGCTGGAGGAGGCTTGGTGGAGACGTGGGGCAGTGGAGGCACCAAGCACTCTCTGCCCTGCGGCCAGCTGGGAGATGGAGGGTGAGGGGGCAGTGGATAATGCTGGGTTAAATAGGTCCTCAGCAGTCTTTTTTTTTTTTTAATAATGGGTGAAAAAACAGTTTGCAAAACGCACTGCTCATCATCAGCAGCCAAGCAGACACCCAGCGGCTCCTGGGGCAGGAGGTTTCTCGGGGAGTGAGGGCTTGCTGGTGCTGGGGTGCAGGGCACTGGTGCCAGCGTCATGCGGTGCCTGCGCGGGTGGCAGGGCCGAGCAGCAGCTCCATGTGGCCATAGCAAAGGGGTAGTTATGCCCGTGCTCGCTGCCGCCCTGTGATGGGGCCGGGCAGAGCAGGGAAAGAGCGAAGGACCTAGGGCCGGTGGCTGTGCGGAGGGCAGCTCGGGGAGGTGTGCTGGTGGGGAGGGTGGCAGCTCAGGGAGGTGTCCTGGTGGGGACAGCGGTGCAGCCTCTGCCTTGCTCCAGGTTTCCCTGAAAAAACAGCCTGAAAAGATTGTAAATCAACTCTGGGGCAGCTATTTATTTACATAAATGCTACAGATTTTTCCTTTGGTGCTGAAGAGAAATCTCAGATCGGTCCTTCCTTGGTTCGAAATGGGGACAAACAATCCTCTCCAGAAGCATCGTGGTGCTGGTGCACCCAGGGCAGCCTGGCTGGGCACTGCGGGACCCGGTAAATGTCTTCTCCATAGCAAACGCCAAACCAGAGGCTGCGCCTTAGCAGAGCACCTGTGCAGTTCTGAATATTTGTTTGGTTGCTCCTGAACTTCTGCTTGTAACCTTTGGGTTTATGGATTTGTGGTTTGTGCTGAGTGCCATACCTGTCTGCCCGTGGCTGGGATGATTTAATTATGGCACGCGAAGCCATACTGCACGCTTCCCGGCGCGTCTGTGCCACTGTCCTTGTGCAGCGGCTGTGTGCATCCACAGCGCTGAATTTTCTCATTTTCCTCACAACCTTCGGAACAAATTCTCCTTTCCCAAGTCTTCACCCAGTGGGGCTCTAAAATCATAACAATTAATACTGGAAAAGACTCCTGAAGCCACCTAAGCCATCCCTCCTGTTAGGGCAGGATTGCTCAAGCATGCAAGGAAATTAATGGGGAAGGAAGGAGCAGGGACTAAGCAGTGACCTACTCTGAAGCTAAAATTGGGGGGAAAAGCTGAAACTGTTTGAGACAGCTGTTTTAGGTGAGCTGGCTTTGTTACCTTGGTGTGATAGTCGTGCTGGAAGTTTAAACAGAAGTTTGTCCCAACTTTAACTGTTATTTCAGCTCATGCTTTTTTTTAAAAACCAAAACAAAACACCTTTTTTTTGCAAAGCCTGATCTCATAGCAACAAGGAGTAATCTAAAAGGCTTACTATATTCAGTGTTTATCACCTATTTCAGAGACACTAAGCAGCTATAAATGCGTATGAAACATCTTTGGTGGCTTCTTTGCCTGTTAAACAATGTGTTCTTCCTACGTTTCTAATTACCAGCAGGAAAAATAGGAGGAATTTGTTTACCAGCTTCCTGCATAATACACAGACATCTGGAGCTGCTAGGTCTGGATGGCGTTCCTGGGGGAGAGCAGATGCATCAAGGGCAATTAGACAACTTGGGAGCTGCAGCTGAACGGAACATGCTCAGGCACGGTGAACAGCCCCGCATCGCCCCCCGTTTCTGGCTCTGCTCCCTCATCCCTCGGACGCAACTTTTGTCACCTTGGTAAAACACAAAAGTGTCCGCTGCCCTCGTAGGCACGGCTGGGCTGCTGGGCACGGCTGCTCGTGCTTTGTGCGGCATGGGCGAGTGGGGCCTCGCGGGGGGATTCCTGAGCCACAGGTTTCGTGCTGACCTCGGGAGCATCAGCCCTGTGCCCATCCCTCGTTTCTGTGGAGGTGTCTCTAAAGGAGGGGGAAGTATCAGCAATAATTTTTTGTGGAACACGTAATTTATGCCTGCACTACTTAAGGATGCACTAGAACCTATTTAGGGAGCGTAAATTGCTGGTCCTTGGTGCGCCCTGGCTGTGTGAGCCCTCTCCACTTTCTCCTGTAAGGGGCTTGCGGCTGAAAAACCCTGGCATTTTTGTGGTTTCCTATGGGCTTGCGCCACTCCCTGAAAACCTGGGGATCACAACATGAAAAATGGGTAAAAGCAATCCCGAGGGGGTGGTTTTCTCATCTGTGACACAGATGGGTTATTGATGATATTCTCTTTTCTTATTTAACTGCTTGAGATGATCTGAGAGAGATGGTGTGGATTGATTTAAATCAGTGAGTCAAGTAACGCTTTTAATCACGATTGAAATCAAAAAGTGAGAAACCTTGGTTTAAGTAACTGATTTTTTAAAATTTGCTTTGCATTTGTACGTTTTTAGTTTCCTAGATAAAGGTCTGTCCCCTTTGGCAATGTACTGGAACCAAAATTCTCTTTTTGACATATCCGGTGATATTTTATTGGCAAAAAACCCTACACAATATCTGCTCATGTATTCTGTGAACATACTTTTGTTTCTATTTTTTACATAAAAACATTTCTCTGCTTTGTTTTTATTCCTTTTTTGTTGCATGCATTTTACACTTCGTTGCATCGAGCTACAGCAGGAGAGGTGACTGCACCGCAGCAAAGGACAGAGCAGCGTTTTTTCCTGCAGACAGCCTCTCTCATTGCAGGCGTGCCCAGTAACCGACACCCGAGCGTGTTCGGCACGAGGGCGTACGGCAGTGCTACCCACAGTGGTCTGGGGGAAGCTTTTGGGGGTGCCCATGCACCCACGGCTGCATTTTTGCATGCAGCCGGGTCGGGGCGGCAGCAGGTGCCAATTTATTGTAACTCCGATTATTTTGCTGCAGAGGAGCACGAGCTGCTGCTGCAAACGGCGACGCTGGCGCGACCCCGGTGGCTCGACGCGATGCCCCCTCCCTGTGCGCGTGCCCCGGGTCCCGCAGCACCTCCCTGAGGTTGGAATGCCCGAGCTTCACTGACGCCTCACAGAGCTTTTATTTCTTGGTTCAGCGGTTTCTGACAGGTGGATAGGTTTTATGGGTCACAAGGAATTTAAGCCTTGTCCAAGGTATTTGTACTTGCAGGTGATTCTAAGCAGCTGGAGACACGCACAATGCGCGTGTTCCAGACTGGTTCCTTATCAGCTCCGGAAAATGAAGGTGGCCCGGACAGAGGCACCGTAGGGAAGCTCTGGAGGTCAGCACCGCGTGCCCAGCTGGGGGCTGTGGTGCTGATCCCCGTCCCTCCCGGCTGGGCGCGCGTGTGCAGCTCGCTGGAAAAAGCGCTGGAGCTCTACAGACTGGTCTCCCGGCAGGGCAGGCGCGTGCAGTCATTCTCCCCCTGCAGTCAGCGGGCTGCCGTTGGCTCAGGAAGCCAGCATCAAGTTCTTGAAAGAAAATCCAGGAAAGACAGAGGTTATGCTGCTGGGGAAGGAGGAGAGTTTTCTGACAAAGTGCTCTCTCCATTGCTGAGAGACATCCGTCCATAACTCAGCAACTCAGACCCCCTTCTGGTTGGTTTTCCGCTTCAGGTGCTCATCTCCTACGTGATTGTGTATCCAGGTGGAGCGCCGCTGGCCTGGGATTTACTCGTCCTGCTGCTGAGGTACCAAGATCAAATTTATCCGCATTTGCTGCCTCCTGGCTCAGGGGTTTGTCACATTGGGAACCATCGGCCCTTACAGAGGAGGTGACCAGGAGGGCGCAGTGGCGCGAGAGCTCCGCGACGCAGGCCCCGTGCCCCGTGCTGCCCGGGGGCTCAGGCGGCCGCCGGCTTTGGGCATGGCAGGTCTTGGAGCATCCGTGAAGCGCCCATCCAGGGGCCAGCGAGGGCTGGGGGAGCCCCTTGCTGCGGCATGCGCCAGCCCCAGGGGGCCGGTGGGGGGGGCGTGGATGTTTGCTGTGGAATATTTGCACCGGTGAGTGGGTGGCCGGCGGTGGGGGGCTCCCGCGGCAGCACTGGAGCTCCTGCCTGCAGCAGCAGGGGAGCGGAGCCCAGGCGTGAAGCACAGCCGCGTGGGTTTCCGAAATGGGAACGTAGCTTGTGCTGGGGGCGTGAGAATGGAGCGAGTGGCAGACAGAGCGGTGGGCATGGGGGCAGCCAAGGCACGCATGGGGGGCAGCCAGGGGAGGGCCCCCGCTGCCGGCAGCCCCGGGCCCTGCCCCAGAGCCCGGCCCCAGGCTGGGGGACAGCGCAGAGCCAGAGACCGGTGGTAATTTGAGAGTCACGTGTGCAGGTCTTCAAACGAACAGAATTTGGCCCTTAATGTTCTTTTGATGTATTTTTTGTATGCAAATAAGGTTTAATTTCTGAACTTTGAACAGTTTGCAGACTAGTTTATTAGAGCATTGTATTATTAAGTCGTATACTCCTGGGGTCAGAGCGTGGCGTTTGGAAACCTCAGTGAACATTATTTATATTGTTAAACAAAGTCAACAACTTCAGACATCTGGTATTCACCACAAAAGCAGACAATCAAAACAAAGACATATTTGTAATCATACTCAGTAGTCTTTTTATGTGAAGTAATTACTAAAATAATCTAAAGACATGGATCAGATTATTAATGAAAATTATAGCCTGCAAACTACTGTAATATACGTCTCTACCTTTCATAAAACAGACGGGAAACTGTATAATGTAATGAATAGCCCTGGGGTTGTGCAATGCCAGAATTCATACTTTGAAATCTGTTGTCTCAGCTGATGAG
Source organism: Anseranas semipalmata (assembly GCA_013399115.1). Taxonomy (NCBI): domain Eukaryota; kingdom Metazoa; phylum Chordata; class Aves; order Anseriformes; family Anseranatidae; genus Anseranas; species Anseranas semipalmata. The sequence goes on from VXAA01002479.1 coordinate 26,191, forward strand.
CTCTAAAGGGAGTATTAGCAGACCTACTGCTGATTGGGCTGTAGATGGTAATTTTGAACTCTATTCCTTCTAGCTGATTTACTGGTTTTGCTCTTTTTGCACTAAAGAACCTAAATATGAGTTATTAATGAATTCCTTTTAATATAAGCATTTATATGCATATAGCTGGATAAAATTCAAAATAGGGTGGAAAACATCCAGGGCTAATTTGCCCGCATTAACATAGGAGTGGAAGGCGAAGCCGAGTGCGGGTGCGGCTGCCAGCCCCATGCTGGCGGCCGGGCTGGGGGTTACGCTCCCCCGCGGCGCGCGGCTCCNCCCAGCAGGCCCAGCGGGAGCGCGTGGTGGCTGTGGAACGCCCCTCGCTGCCCTGCGCCTCGTGCAGCGCGGGAGCAGCTCCGCGCTGGTAGGGAGTCTGGGTTTTTGGCTCCTCTTTACATTTGTCTCNGTTTGTCTCCTTCTGAAAGCCATGGTGGGACTCAGCCCTGTCATCCACGTCCGCTTACAACTGCCGCTGACTTCAAAGGAGATCCTGCTGGCAAAACAGCTACGGAATTGTGGCAGTAGTTTATTCACTCCCAAGATGTTGTCCATTTAGATAATTAATGAAGTTAGAATATTAAAATTACATTTACATAAAGCTAAGGGTAATCTTAAAGCGTTTATTATTTTGTAAATGACCCGAAGTTTGTAACACATTTATAGTCACAAATCAGGCACTGTGCAGGAGGCAAGTCCTTTCAAATAAGGAAGTACAATTTACAATCTCAGTTTCTTTCATTATTTATTCATGCTGCTATTGAGTTGTCTGCTCTTCAAAGCCTGTAAAGCCAGAAAGCTGTCTTTACCTGCTGATGCTATTCTGAGAGAAAGTTTAAACTAAGTTCTGCGTTTGAATCTGCCCAGATCACATCATGAGGCGAACTCCAAACGGACCATTTTGCTTAGGCCTAGTTACTCTTAAATTCTGTCAAACTTCTGCTGCTTGCCTTTCCCTTCATGTTCAGATGTGCCATGCAGCATCTACTATAGATTCTGAATTATTGAAGACTCAGTGATGGCAAAACAGACATTCACTATTTTCAACATACAATCATGGAAAGTATTGATCCTGCTCCACTCTGGTACTGTATTTGTGACAGTATCGGAGTGATTGCTATTACTACGTACACTTTGTTTTACTTGTTTCAAAATAAGCATCTCTTACACATCAGAGTTTTATTTAAAGGAAATTCTCAGTTCCCAGGTTTTGCCACCCCTACAGTGTGCACGGCACTGGGCAGGCAGCGAGGATCCAGAAGGACCCACTGGAGTAAATCGGGTCGTTAATCCGCAGGTACCTCAGCAACAGGCCCTTGGCAGCTGTGCCCATGGCAGTCACAATAAGAATCCCAAATTCCAGGTCCTGGTGGCCGGCACTAAAACCGAGGTACCTGACTGCTTTTCAACATACCTAGCAACGTTTTTGTCAAGAAATGGGTGAGAAAAACTTTTAGCCCCTTTTCTAAAATCCTTGTCACAGACCCTGATCTGGAAAAGTGATTTGCTGCACAAAAAAGACTGAGAAAGTGTCAGTCTGTAAAGATCAGTATTTCCTGGCTCAAGTTTTAACAGAGTCTTACTGGCTTCAACCCGATCATTGGCAAAATTGCCAAACGTATGTAACCCTGGCAATTAAGAGTAGACAGAAAATGTGGAGTATCATTTGCTAACTCTTCTAAATTATCTAGTTTTCAATGTAATAGCATCTCTTTACTACATAACACAAAATTTCTATTTCCCTTTTCTTATAAACATTTTTAAAAATGTTACTCTTCTGAATCGTTTCCTTCTTGGCTTTGCTCAGAAGATAACATTTTTAAAAGCTCCATAAACTCTCTCTTTTGTGAGTTACTAAATCATGGATGCAAAACATCCTTCACTTACCAGGCATTTTTCATACAGAGGTGTTGAGTTCAGATAACTTTTATTTAAAGGCTTCTTAACACACTGATAAATAATACTTTTTTTTTTTTTCTTTCTTAAAGACAAATAGATTTAACCAAGAGAGAAGGGTTCTGAAAATTCACTCTTTTGCAGATCGGCCTCAACCTGAGGCCAGAACCTGCTGGGCGCGTTGTTTTGCCGAGCTGCAGCAAGCGCTGCGGCAGCGCGCGGGGGCCGGCTGCCTCCTGCTGAGCGCCGTGCCCGCCCCGTGGCTCCGGGGGGTGCCCCCAGCGGGGCCGGGCGGCTCCTGCCGGCAGCGAGGGTTTGGCTGTGGCCTGCCATGAGAGAGTCTGCCACCAACACGGGTGTGGAATGGGGCGCGAGGCCTCCAGCCCACTCACATGGTGTCTGCTTCCTCCCTGGGGTGCGGACAAGCCTGTGCTGGGACACGGTTGGGAAAACAGATGCCGACACAATTGCTCCCTAATTAGGGCCTAATTCATAACAACAAGTGCTTAACCGAGCAACTCAGTGGATACAAGTCTCATGGCTGGGAAGTTACTTGCAGAATCAAGGTCTTAACTTAGTACGTTTTGGGTGATCTTTTTTCAGAGGTTTCAGTTGAGGAGCTCCTGGTCTTTTACCCAGCTGACATCTGCTCCTTCGTATACGTGAAACCATGAATGTCTGCTCTGCAGCTTTCATTTTTCTGCTTTAAGCTCTCTCTCTCAAACTTTCAATCTGTTCCCTTATTTTCTTTGGCTTTTATTTGCTGCTGTGCTGCACGGTGGCTTTGAGCACCACTATTTTAATTTGGAGACATGGAAGATGGCATCGCTGTGTTTTTCCTCCCGCCCATCGCTTGTGCTTGAGCAGGGGGGAGCTGGGGCCGCACGCGTGCCCCCGCTTTGCTTGGCCACCCCAGCAGGGAGGCAAAAGCAAGCGGATCTCGGGCGTCGTGCGAGAATGCAGGCGCAGGGGGATTACGCGCAGCGCGGAGCTTTATTCACCCCATGTGGGGATGCTTACGTTAATGTAATTAAGAGGTGACTGTTAATAGCATGGTCTCAGCCCGGGGGGAGCAGTTTCAGGAGGGGCCAGGCAGCCTCCAGCACAGACGGGCGCTGCGGCCCGCGGGCGGCGAGAAGGGGAGGCGCGGCGGGGGCTGCGTGCTGCTGTTCTGCCGCCCCGGGAGGGGCTGCTGCGGCCCCCCCGTGCCTGCTGGGTGCCTGTGGGTGCCAGCGCAGGGCAGGGAGTGCTGCATCGTGCATCGCGGCCACGTTGCGCGTGCCCTAGGCGAGGAGAAATCTCGCTTCTGCAGGTCGGCCTGAAACTTCACAGGCCGCTTGCTGTGCAATTACAGGAGGATTTTAGTCTGATTGTACATTAAGAACTCCTCTCTATAACGAAATTCAGAGATCAGAGACATTTTCTTTCAAGTATTACATTGAAATTTGAACACGCCTGCTGCTCAGTACAAAATGTTTCTACGAGGCACTATCGAACTCTTAGACTTTATATTTTCATTGTTAGATTTTTTTTTCTTTCTCTATTTAAACATCAAATCCGAGCATTTCACTTGTATCTGTTTTTTCACAAAGATGTATGTTATGGAAGTTTTAATTACAGCCCGAACAGAATACGTAGTCACAAGTCATTGTTATGGATAGCATTAGCAGGACTAAGAGAATCAAAACCAAACAAAAAATAAATGACATTTTTGTCCTTCAGATATGTGAAAATGTGAATGCAAATTCTATAGTCTTATTTTTTCTGATCCCCACTATTCTCTAATCTTATCAAATATATATTCCCATATTCTGAGTCAGTCTGATAAAGCAGCTTGATATAAACAAGTTGCATTAGATTTTGCAGAGCACATTTTCCTAGTAAATCCAATTTCACAATCTTTTTCTGGTGACATATTAGCCATTCCTTAGTATATAAAATGTTCTTTGAATATTTTAACTAGTGTTCTACAACAAAATGTAGCAGAATGCAGTTGTACTGTACACTATCTTTCTTTAGAAACCATTCTTTATTGGAAATGCATTATTGCTTTACAGTATGCTCCTTGTGTAGCCTTTCATGACAGCGGTAAGTAACGCTCACCAGTAAACATCCCGATTACCAGTACCTGCCTTGATGCAGCGTATCTGCACGGTGAGCTTTTGATATCACTGTTTGTCTGTGAATGGAGGTGCCTCAAGGTTCATAAATCTGTATGCAGTAGTATGGGTTCTCTAACAGCAATTCATTTTAATTATGTGAGACATAAAAAGACCACCTACAGATGAGACAATACAGCTGTAAGATTCTCAAGGTTACTATGGGGAATACTTCATAACTGAAGTATGTTTTCCCAAAGGAATTATACTACCATTTGATTTAATTTTTAATTTTTACATTTTAATCAAAAATAGATCAAATGGTGGTGTTATCTCCTGGGAAACATACTTCAGATATGAAGCAGTCCATGTTCCTTTTAAATATGTAAAGCTGCCATTTATGTATAACTCATGAATGACACCCTGTGTTGCAAGCAAATATCATGCAGTGATTTCTATATTGTTTCAGTAACAACACTATAATCACACACAAATATCACTACACCTGATTCTACAAAGCAGATGGCATTAAATACTACGAACTTCAGAAGCTAATGCAGTATATATCTAGTGCTAAATAGGAGCCCCCATGTATCGAACATGTGTGCATTAATATTGGCAGGGACCATATCCCATGGGGCAGTCAAACATCAAGGAAGTTGTTGTTTAGGTTTCTAAAAGCTATTATTTGAAAATTCAGGTTCAGGAACACAGTTTGCTTTATTACAGCAAAGAACAGAGAACAGCATTTTCAAATCTGATCACAATTTGTAGACCTTAGCACATGCGTAGTCATGGAATGGCAAATCTGCTTTTTAAGGCCGGTGAGGGCCTGTTATTGACAGCGGGTGAGGTTCAGATAAATGAACGCCTGTGTGATCTGCCTGGGATTGTGACTATTATTTTCACGGTGAAAAAGAAAGCAATATGGCCTGTGTTTTTCTTGCTTGCTTGTGCAAGAGCTGGGAGCGAGCAGGACCACGAAGGCAGAGCAGATCAGCCCTGATGCCCCCGGGGGCCCGTGGCTCGCTGGCAAAGCTTGGCACCGCTGGGAGCCCCGCGGGGAGAGTTGCTGGCTGCCGTGCTGCGGGGGCACAGAGCCCTGGGCTGCCTTTGTCTTCCGCTTCGTTGTCCTCCCAGGGTTTCCAGCTGTACCTACGCAATTTAGATTTCAGCGAAAGTCACTCTGGTAAAATACCTGTCTCTCACCAGCAGCAGAAGCTCAGAGCAGTGTTTACCACTGTTTACATGCAGTTATCCTGAATGGGAGTTTCACACGTGAGAAAATCTCAAGGTGTAACTGTTAATTTTATAATTACTGCCAGTCATCAAGGCGAAATAGCATTATTATTGTGTGACTATTAATCTGCTAATACAGGATATCACATTATGTTCTCAGGAACCGCTGTACGATGCTCTCAGGAGAGATGCCAAGGTTTTAATATGTACACAGATTTCCTACACTCTACAAGGTTTAATACGTATACATAATTTAGACATAAACACCATTCATTTTAAATATATTATTTTCAACATACATGTTATATAAATTTCTTGTCTTTGTGGCTAGTCATATGCAGACTGCCTTTAAACCCCCACATACTAAAACAAGTTTTGTTTTTTCCTCTTTCTGTTAGCAGCCAAGATGAAGTCAATGTGTTGTTATCAGCAGACAAACAATTAAGTGAATGCTAGTATCATAGCCTAAACCAACTAAATCCAGTACAAAAATTTTACACAGTATGGATAATGTATTTATTATTTTCATAAATAATACATTCGTCCTACCAACTTCACATTCACTCTTGCACCTTCTTACAAGGCTTAATTCTCTCATCTTAAATGGTGCTTACCTTTCTACAAAATGTATGTACATCCAGCCAAAATCGTGTTCATCTCTAAATAAAGTTACTTTTCCCTCAATACGCGCAGGCATAGGTGAGAAAAGAAGACAAAAAGCAAGCCACAAATTGTCCTCCCCCTCCCTCCCTTGCTTACAGTATCGCAACTCCTGGGTACAGTTGCAGCTTTTCCAGGAACATTGGGCTGTACTGCCTGCACAAGGTTACACTTTTCCAAGGCAGACAGTTAAAATGTTTTCTCTAGAACTGTAATAAATGCAAGCAAGTTAATGTGTACTTATTTATCAAACACATTTTACTTTTTGAAGAGTTTTGCAGAAGTGACAAGTTAAAGTAAGGGCTTTACAGGGCAGTGCGTACCCTCCCTGTGGTTTAACAGCTGTGCTCCAAGTCTGGCTGTCCCTAGGAAGACTTTACGTAGATGAATGCCCTGCACCTTGGTTCCTCGTTAAGCCTTGCACGTTAAGCCATACAACACAACGCAATGGGCTCTCTTTTGAGAGATGAACAGCCGAACAGCCGAGGTTATGGCCACGCTAGCAGGCAATTGGACACAACAGGTGAGCAGTCTGTTGCAGCAGCTTGCGCTAAGGCCCTACACCTACGCAGGAGATTGTTTGGAGGCTTTACTTTGGGCAAAATGCAGCCTGCTGCCCTAAGCAGAAGACGTCCAAAGGAGCAGCCCATGGTTTAGATCCCACGAGCACTAAAACTGCGCTACCAACTGAAGCAATATATAGCAAGTGGCAATGGTTGGGGGATTTGCTTCAAAACCCCACTACTACGAAGCAAAATGATAATCTAACTAAAGCAGCAGTAGTCTAAGGAGATCAGAGCTTAGGTTCACGAAGGTATCTAGACACCTACATTTTTACATAAATCCACAGGAACTTAGGTCTGATCCTAATGTGTTCCAATTAGGTGAGGAAAAACAAAATCTGGAAACACAGATGGAGAAGATAAGTTGAAAAATATTAATGTTTAATTCTCCATTAAACCAAACCTGTAGAGGAATTACGTTGTTGCAAAATATTGATTCTGCATATCATTCATATATCTGGCCCATGAGGGGGAAAAACTATGTGGGCTATACTGCAGAAATGAAACTACATATAATATAAACCACAACCAGTTTTTATTTACCTTTATACCTCAGTGCCTGCAGAATGCAATTCGATTATTAATGGAATAACAAAAACAGTCAGTTTCATACTGTAGTCAAAGTGGTGTTTAATGCTTCTGCTTTTGTGAGTAACAATTTACAAAATACAAAGATAAAAATATTAGATTGTATAATTTTAACCTGAATTAAAAAGACCATATGCTTATTTTACTATATACATGTAAATAAAGTATCACTCGGGTTATTTTGTGTACAAACCACAGCATTAAGAAATATAAAGAGTATATAATGTTTTTCAATAAACCAAAATTTCATAGTTATACAAGGTGAAGAAAGTCTTACAAAAATAGTTTTGAGGTTCTACTGCAGATTTGACACAAATCTGCTTTAAAGAAATATTTACCTGTCCCAAACTGTATGGCATTCAACTGTACCTATTACAATAACTTCATGATTCTGACTGACAACAAATCTTAAAACAAATTACATATACAGTACATCTACTAAAACAAAACAAAACACTCTTACAAGTCTTCAATATATTAAACTATTTCAACTGCAATTCATTTTCATTGTAGCCGATTTATAAATGCATGCCTTACTCCATCAGAAGGCATGGAGTAAGGAATCACATCCTAGCCTAAAGATTCACTTTAAGGTTTATGCAGAAGTGTATGCATCTCATTTGTGAAAACAATCGGGGATAACAATGATGTTTCTAAACAGCTAAACACGTTTCCAGTCAGCTCGAGATGCCAGTGAACACTTCAGCATGAACAAGCCTAGCAGCCGTTTTACAAGGACCAAAGGAAGCAGGCGCAAGGATACGCAGCAGGTGCTGCTTTGCCCCCAGTGAAGAGCTTGCAGATAAATTCAGGATCACAAAGTGAGCAACATCTATTATTTCATTTCTGGATGCTTTACACACAATATAACTGAAATTTACATCTATCCAGAATACTTTATCAACAGTAACATTCCCAGAAACATAACTAAAAATCTCTTCAAGTTTTTTTTTAGGACTTAACGGCCTCATGCAACAAAGAAGAACGCAGAACACTGAAAAAAAAAAAAGATACAGTGCAATTACCCTTCTGCGTCCTACCTTGAACTGCAATTCCCAGAGGTTTCTTAATTTTTTTTTTTTAATTCTAAGCCAACTCAAGAAAAACAGAAAAGAGGGAGCCGCTATTTTTAACAAATACTAGGTAGAGCATCCTTTCACTCTACAAATTAAGTATGAGTGCACACACACGCTTGAACTCAAGTCAAACAGGAGTTACTTCTTAAATAGTGAAGACACCAATGTTTAATAAAAAAGGAAAAGTCAAGTATAACATTCACCTGATAACCGATACATTTTTCTATCAACAAACACGTGTGAAGACAAAAACACCACTGGAAACTATCAACATTTTCCTAATTTTTGTGATACCTCATGTTCAGGACTTAGCTATGAGGCAAGAAAGGATGGCCACAACAAAACATGGTATAAAATACTGTTTTTCTATTTGTAAAAAGTGTTTCTATTCAATACATGCCCTGTTACTTAGACTCTTCCCACGTGGCCGCCTGCTACTAGTCACTGGAGCATACAGGATATTGAACCGGGTGTTCCCAGCTGACCCAGCCTGGTGCTTTTGCAGTTAAATAACTAGGGAAAATTATCCTGGAAATTGAAATGGTAGGGAACCAAAAATACTCGTCAAATCTGAAGGAGTAGAAAGATACAGACAGATTTTCTTATAAATCTTTGCTAAGGAAGAAAGGCACCACATTTCTGTATCAAAAAGTATTTTTTGTACTCATTCTTTCATTACAAACTGTGTTATGATGCAGCAAAGATGGTAACTACCAACTGTTTTTTCATTCCTTTTCTATACTGATGTATTTTACTGACAACACTCAGTATAACTACTTGACAATGGTAATTGGGATAGGCTGAAAATGAGGGGAGTTAACTTTCCACTAGCTGGTCTACATCTAAACCCATTTTTAGAGTTCATTCTCAAAACAGATGAAGTTGGTAGGGCAATGAAGGTTTTTTATTTAAATATTACTATAGAATTATCTGACATATCCTGTATTGTGTTCCTGGAGAATGTAAAAGGCTATAGTTAAAAACAAACAAATAAACAAAAGACCCTACTTGTGACCATTTTACTCAAGTTCACTTTGTATAGTATAGCGCTGAGATATTCAAAATGTACACACATAACATAACCACTAATCAATTAGATTTGATGTAAACTGCAGCATTACATTTTTAACAGTGTAAAGAAAGTACATGTTCACACTGCAGGTTACAGAGTAAAAAATAGTATAAAGTTCTCCTATTTTCTTGAGCTGTACAGATGCAATAATCTCCAAGGACAGACTTGAGAGTCACTGTGGACAGTGTAATAAAATACCTGTGCAGTGCACAGTAGCAATGAGAAGACTGATATGAAAAAATTACATTAAAATCGAACAGTAGTATGACTTCATCAGGCTTCTAATGCAGCCAGGAACTATGACTAATCCTGTGATTTATGTAGGATGAGACTTTACAAAAAACAAGTAACGGCCACTCTCCAAGGTGAAGAATTAAAAAGAACATTACAAAAACTACAAGGATCCTACGGAAAACCAGTTCGCATTTTTACCATATTCTACACCGGATTAAAATACTGTTAAGTTTAAAGCAAACAGAAGAAATATATGCACTGGTATCTCTGAATTCTTAACATGATGAAATTTGAATTATTTAAATGGAAAACACCCTTTTGGTTTGATGATGCACAGAAAAATTCCCCATGTTTTAAACACGATGGCATGCTTCTTCGCTCTATTATATTCTAACAGAAAACTTTTCCATCAAGGAGTCCAAGAGTATTTTTGATATTCTTGTCTTTGGGTACCCTAAATTTTGACTATACACTGTTCTGCTAATTGCTACTTACTAAACATTTTACTCAATGAAACCTAATCAGTTTTGAGTCATCGTGCAGTGACTAAACTTTTAGATACCTTTTAGCATTTTACATTCAAGTAGCTATTTCAATTTTTACAGCACGGAAACTGATGCCTAGCCATCTTTTTTCTTGGCTGCTATTACTACCAGGATTTAAAAAAAATAACAATTGGAAAATTGTGTAAAAATGAACTGCCCACAAAATATGATCTAGTTGTCTTCGTAACAAATATGTAATTTCAGAGCAAACAGTGTCTTTAGAAAACATTTTGTATTACTATTTTGCACAATAACAGTTATCTACTGATAACAGTAGATGAGAATTTGCTCATGCACTACTATCGTTTTGAGTGAGTATATGTTCCTTTCTAGCTTGGATAGATACTAGTGTATGTATCGACCTGTACTGGGAGTTGGAGAGTTCAAGATCAGTTTCTTACCTTCAACGAAACGGGGCCAATACAATTTTTAAAACCTTAGTGATTTGATCTTTGAACAGATTGTACTGCTTCTGTGGTTGAAGAAGATTTTGAGGTGTTTGAAAAAATTTGCACTTTGCAAAGATTTATTTTCAATGTGTCTAAAATTTATATTGGCTTGGCAGAAATTTATTCTTTCCTAACAAAACACTCTGGATGCCAATTTAGTGCAGCTCTGCTTAATAGACTTTTTTCCTCATTTATCACTTAATGGAATTCAGTATTTATATGATATTCATATATTTAGGAAGAATATCTTCTTAATAACAGTCAACTCAGCACTAGCTACAAGTCCACACGTAATATGGGAAGCATTCTAAGACTATGAAAAGCTTCGTCTAAGCATTTTACAGTGTGATAAACACCACTGTGAAAGTAACCTTTAAAAGCCTGTCACTAGATTTTTGCAACTTCAGAGCTACCATTTCAATTTGCACTGCCTACTGTCTGCTCTCAGAACAGGAGAGGCCAAATGCTGTTCTGCCTGCTGTATCTGTTTTGGGCTGAAGTCTGCCCGACAGCTCAGTGGCAGCAGGGCACAGCTATAGCTCAGCAGTTCTCCAGACAGCGGGGATTGCTTTCTTTGTGAACTTCGGCAGGTCACAGCAATTTCCCTCTAATGCAGAGGGTTAACATACTGCCGTTCAGTTCTGAGATTTCAGGACCCGGAGCAGCCACTGAAGTGTCACATCCAAACAGCACAACTCAGATACTTTAAGAGACTAAAAATCTGAATGCGTTTAAAAATTACATAGTCCTACATACTGCCAAAATGTAGAGGAAGTTATTTGTGGCAAGCCAATAAAATCATGTTGGATAACAAGCTCAAGACTTCTTATATAGATTTGTTCCAATATTACAATAACTGGAAAGGAGTCCCGGAGTGTCAGATGGTACCTTCAGCAACTTTGAGAGAACTACGTAGATCTGAAATACTATTCATCTTTGCATTATAGTGTTGTTCAAATAATACTGATTTTTCTTTTAGATACTTAGCTGTCACATTCACAAACTGTACTTGTTACAAACAAAGTAGAAGTTTAGCATGTAAGAAAGAGACCTGAATTGGGTGTGTATTTTGGATTTTAAAATAACATTAAGTTTCAGTAGGATTTTTACTGGCCTTCACATAGCTGCAAAGTTGATCAGCTTTGTCTAAAACTGAAGAGTCCTCCCATTTCTGCCTGCTTCTATAGAGCTGAGCTAAAACTGCAGGCCCTGTACCAATGTAAACACAAGGACCACCTCCCAGGAGTATCAGAGAAAGTGCCCAAGAGAGACAGTGAAATATCTTGTATCAGCATGATCTTTGGTTCAGTCCCAGGTGAAGACTGGGCCAAAGACCAAATCAGCTTAACTATTCTAAAAAGTTAAGTCAAATATATATTTTTTGTACATACTGAGCTACCTTAAAAGCAGAAGCATTTTTTCAAGTGTAAAAACAATGACATCCAGAATTGTGCACTGGAAGAGTAACACATACAGCAAACTGCTATATGCTGAATACCACACACAAATCCACGCCGTGAGTGAATGTACAGATATCCAGCTGTACAGTGTTCACAGGTGCATCTTAAGAATTAAAAAAGTAAAGCAATGTTGCCAATCTGCAGTCTCTCAATCTCTAGAAGCCCAGGATATGGTTGAAGTGTCCCTGAAATGACAAAATTTCATGTCACTAAAAATTATCAAAAACTGAAGTCTTTTCTCAGTATGCATTTTCAAACTTGATTTTAAAAGAAACTGACAGTTCCACTAACAGCACCACAAATGTTCCCCTTTTTCCTGAATAACTAGTGGACAGCTAAAAAGTCTGGACAGAAAAGGGAATGTTCAGTGTAATCTGTATAAGAGCATGTCTGAGTTACGATAGTAGTTTTACGCATGAAGTTAAGATATACCAATACAGAATACAGATAATTTTAGCATCATACTTGTATATAGAACACCCGTTACCTTATTCTATTTAACAATTAAATGTTTAAAGCTTTTGAGGACAGAACAGAAATTTATTTTCGGGGTGGCAACTTCTATTTTAAGCTTAAATCCACATTTGTTTGTATCCTGTTGTGTTTGCTTAAATAATGGATTCACGGTAATACTTTCGCAACAAAAAGTTTCACCTCTAGTTATGTAGCACAGAAAACTCTCGGGAATTATGGTGTTCTTCTCACCCCCAAAATCCTACCTAGCTTCCTTCTTTCCTACATAACACTTCATCTAAATAGTGAATAACGCATCAGCCCAAAGAAAAGTTAAAAAATTTGCAGCTAGCAAAGTAGGACACTTTTCTCCAATTGTGGCTTCATGCACTTCTGTTGTTCTTTGTGAAACGTGGTAGTAATCCTGCGTAGAAAAACAGGCCTGAAAGTTAAGAGAGCAAAGCTAACAGTGCCACTGCCTTTAAATACATGTTGAAGTTCACGGCACTTAGGGTAGAAACACAGAATTAAATGTGTTCAGGAAAGCTGGTGTTAGTGAAGTTCCTCACATGACCAATTAGCTTCATAAATATTAGGATTTTTTGATGCAAAATACAATGATGATAACACTACCCACAACCATGAAAAATTGTCTCAGCTCAGTCAATACGCTCTGTGTTTGACTTGGTCCAGTGTAGATGTTTTAATGTTTTTGAAGTTCCCTACCACCAGTAGAATACAGTTTCTTATAGGATTTTAACATTGTTATTATGAAAAAAAAAATGACAACATGATTTATCTTGTTACCTAGAGGCTCCCCTTTTACGTTCATTTCAGTTGTTCTGAAGGACCTCCATGATGCATCCTGATCGCTGTGCAGTCTGATTTTCCTGAGGTGAATTTTAACTCTGAAGAAAGTTACCTGAGCTCATGCCAGATTACTACACATTGTACTCTTAATACAAGCTTTTAATTATTTTAAGAATAAAGATAATTTTCTAATATAATTCCTACTAAATTTATCAAAGTATAACTGTATTATCTGTTGTGGTACTGGCCGCAAGCAAGTGATTATCTGAAGAGACCACCACCAACAGATCTATACGCTCAGTTCATCACCCAGAGTTAAAGGGCTTATAGATGAATTATGCTGTGAACGCAGGGACATTCACATGAGCCAGCTTATATCAGGATGGTTTTAGCAGCCCAACACAGCATGAATTCAGCTACACTAGAACACAATTACAGCTGCTCTAGTCCTGTCTTTGTGTGGCATTCTGTCTAAACTAACAAAGTCTGCTGACTGAAGCTGGGAGCCAAAAAGAATGCCTCCTCTCTGCAAAAGCAAGCCATCAGTGCAAAAGCATTCCCATTTTTCTTTCATCCAGATTGTTCCAGGCCCATGACTCAAATAATGGAGAACTGAATATATACGCTAACTTGATTATTCCACTACCAAACACCACATCTTACTCCTTAAACTCTAATTAGTATTTGGCATTATGCAACAGACATGGATAAACTTTTTCCCCACTACAGGGAAAATCATGGAAATCGTATTTTCATCAGATTCGGTCATATTTTGAACCACCCTGCTTTGAGCAAAGCAGTTTCTATTTCAGCTCAATGACACGAGGCTAATTTAGCAAAAAGTCTAGCAAGTAGCTATACAAGGGCTCCAGATTTTTATAACACTAACGTGAGTTGCTATACTGACAGCACAGGACAGCCAAGTAGAAAAAATCTTTAGTTTTGAGATTCCAGTTCTCACTAAGTACAGTTAGCAAATTGTTTTCCTTCGTTGTTACAGCTGAAGCTGAAAAGCATTTAAAAGTGAAGAGGTCATCCATTATACCCAAACTTCAAAAAATGAATGTTTGTTGAAGAGATGAATTATACACCCTAAGTTACCTGGGTTTGTATTTTTGATTTCAAGTTCATTACTACACCATAGGAAAAAACATGTCAGGCTACTCTGACTTAAAACAGAAATGGTCTTATTTGGAATTACGATATTTATGCTCATGTTACATGAAAGTGGTGATAATTTTCCAAAATTCAGTGGTTAGCAATATAGAAGAATTTTACAAACTCTGATGTTGGCACTGTAGTTCAGTAATATAACAAAACCAACTTCCTAATGTGCCAATTTGGGTTTTAATCCCAAGATCTTCGTTAAGGTCTCCATGCCCCCAAAGAAGGTAACACACCTGAAAAGTTCAAACTTGGTAATTCACATATTTGGTCATACTGACTTCTGGTCATAATGATTATTCCTAAAGTCAGCCCTGGATCTGGTTTCTATTTTATTTTAAAAAAGGAGCAGAAATAAGTTAACACAGCAAATGCCTTTTCAGTTACAAATCCCGATTTATGACAGCAACCTCAGTCTCACAGCATTCAATGGAAACTTTGCCATCAGTTCCATCAGATTAAAGATTCTGCTACAAACATTCAGCCTTTCGGAAGAAATGCATGGCATTCTCCCAAACTTCTTATTTTTGGCTCTCTAAGGAATCCTGTGTGTTCAAAAGGATGCAGAGCATGCAAACAAAAGTTGAGTAGCTCCCATACACTTAAGAGACTTCCGAAACTTTGGTTAGACCATTTGCATGAAAAATGAAACTGCAGGAATACCATAACCTCTTTCACTGTTCCCAGCCATTCTCTCTTGTGGGTTTGGCCTTTTATGCATGGTAAAAAAGAATGTGGTTCAGATCACCATCATCTGTTAGTGGGAGATTCTAGTGCTACTGCTGCAGTATTATGGCATACTACATTGTGCCAAATCATAGCTGTGACTACAGCCTACACAAACAAAAAAGCTGGTTTTAACCACCTTACTGTGGATATCAAGACAGCTCAGAAGTCAGCACTATTCAGCTGTCCGAATAGTTGCACTGTATTTCAGAAAAGCCAAGCTCTCTGTGCCGAGCTCTGACAGCTACTGCTTCTTTAGCTAGCTTGTTTAAAACTAGGTCCAGTACGTCTACAGTGTAATACTTTCAGGCTATGTCTACTATTTGGAAAGGAAGTAACCAATTAGAGATAAAAACAGGAGACAGACTGGGATTCCTGAGTATTTTATTGTGATTCAGTAAATCAAGGAAGATATAAAAATGGGGTAGAGGAAGTTGTATGTTACTGTTTGCTTCAGTTACTTCCTAAACTCCGCTTTTTAGAGTGAATTTGAAAAATGTGTTTGCAGTCTCCATATTTTCCAACTGCTGCTGAAAACATATTAGTTTGTACTCTGCTGGCATACCTCAGAAATGCTAAATCAATCTGCCTTCTTTTATTTACATGCTTTATTCCTGAGAAATGTAATTGTGGTTTTTATTAACTTTATGTTTTATGGATCTAATACTTAAGAACAAGTCTATCTTTTATGCCACAGAAAGAAGGTTAATATACTTACAGATTCTCCAGCAATACATCTTGGGCAAGGCTGGGCAGTACCTCTGCTTCCTTGGTTTTCAAAAATCTAATTAACAAAAACATGTGCAAAACCATAAAAAAAAAGCAATTATTTGCAATTTTATTACAAAACCTATTTTAAATGTGTTCTAGTAAATAGATATGGTTGACGGTGTAAACATACCATTGAATTTTGCCTTGTCTTTGTATCCCAAGGACCACAGCCAGTGGAGAGTTTCTGTTTAGAATCCAGCTCCATAGCACAATCAATGAGGCGAGCATCAACTTCATTTGGAATGGTTTCTAACAGCTTGCACACTCGCTTCTGAAAGAATCAAAAGCAGTATTTACGTATCTTTGCAAGGCATAGGCCATTGAATACAAGACTGCAGGATTTTATTGTTTATGACTGATAGGGATCTTACATTCATTTGGAAGAACAGTAAGTACAGTAAGTACGTAAAATACAGCCTGTCTGTCAGGAGCTAGGTCAGAACACAAAAACGTTGTATTTAACACTGTCTCATGCTGGATGAGCAGGGAAATATACAGATCTCACTGAACATCTCTGTGCCTCAGTTTCAGAAACTGGGGATAAGATGCCACTGGGAAAAGAGGATACGTCACCCTTCATTCGTGTATAATTTAGGATGGGGCTTATCAAAGGAGCAGATCATGGGAAGTTCTGTGAAATGGCTAATTAAATCAAGGAAACGGAAGGAAAACCCTGAAGCCAAGTCAGACAGTTATGAAGACACATTTTGTAATGATTTCTTTCTGTCTCTTTCTGCAAACTGTCACCTTGTTACAGCTTTCCTCTGCTACACAAACAATTGACTTCCTGCTTCTCACCTGAACTGTTACCTAGCATGGAATGACTTTTGGACTTCCTGCAAACCAAAAGCACTCCGCCTCCGGAGAATGGGCTGTCCTAACCAGGGATGTCTTTCTCACAGTTCTTAGCATCCCAGAGCACGACTGGAGGTCTGCAGACACACTGCTTCACTACTCCGTAAGAACCACGTCAGGAAGCGAGCAGGTTAAGATGCATGCGTGTGGAAGACCCCCATCAGAAGCCTTGAGAAGGGCACCCTTGGCCTGAGACTGCTATCCCACGCACTGGGAGGACTACCCGAACCCCAGGGGCTCCTGGAGATTGTAGCAGCAAATTAACAGAACAGTGAGAAACTTCAAAACTGACATAGATGTCCCAGGGTCTGACTCTGACTGAATTCCAAAGAGATGCACGTGCTTTTGAAATTTTTTTCTAATACCTTTCTGAACAAACTTTGTTTAAGGAATAACAATATTCGATCTCTTTCAGAAGCACATGATTTCACAGGCAAGAGATGTGTTGCCACAGAACTAACAGACTATTGAAGCACGGAAACTAAATTTAAAATTTGAATATGTTATGTAAAAATAAAATGGATCAATACAACAGGAACCTCAGCGGAAAACAGTTGAAACGAGAACACTATGAAGGAATACAGGATATTTGGACAGGATGTAAATCAAAAAGTGAAATATGTATTGTACTAAGAAAGTGAATAATATAATAACAAAAAATCTGACAAGGTCCTCTAAAGACAGACCACCTTCCACTGGGAAAACATTCTCTTCCCTTTGTTGCTGTAGAACTCGTCCTTTATTAAAAGCTACAGCATAGTGGTACAGCAGCATAGCTAGCGAGATGTGCGAGATGAAGGAGAAGAGGAAAAAATGATGTACTGCCATATATCAGAAGAAATTTGGCTTATTAAAAATAAATTCAAAGTATTATTTTTGGGGGGTTTAAGATATTTAGCATCAGTGACAGGAATTCAGCATACAGAGTAGCTGGCTGACAATCTTATCATACCAATGCCAAGACAATTTGTGGAAGTTTCTGCAGAGGCTGGCTTCAGGGAAGACTTCACCCTCTGGAATTATCTCTTAGGAAAGAAACAATCAATACATCAATCCTGCCTGTGAACAGAACACATTTAGTGCAGGACTCAAAGAGCCTGTGATTAATAAGGATCAATGAGCTAGCTATGCAAAAGGCAAGCAAGGATTTCATCAAAATAACTGATTATATTAGGGAGTGTTGTGCTACTCTCCAGCTGGGAAACATAGTTTAAGACCAGCAACAGCAATTCAGTGTCCTAGAACAGGTAGAAAACAGGTCTACCTGCAGAGGAGATGATACTCTCTAACTTTCTTTTCCAGCTGGCAAGGCCTGGAAGCACACGTGGGTTTTCACTGTTGCTGAAGGGATAAGGCCTCACAGAGATGCTGCTTTTCATAAACAGAAACCGAACCGGTGCAAAAACCAGCTGTGCAGAAATAACTAACCTAAATGCAACTAAAGATGTTTTAAGAAAGTTGCCACAAGCCATGACTGGTTTGTTTGCCAAATTTTTGAAAGCCTGACTAGCTTGTTTTGTGTTTCATAAACAGCTGTCCCACAGGTATTAAAACAGGGCTCCATCCAGCTTGGCTTCACGTGGTTTTAGCTCCACTGGATACCTTTATGGAAAGGCCAACGATGGCAGTGTGTAGATGCTCCCGTTATACGGGCCCAGCTTCCTACTGAAAGAGATGCAGACGGCTCGGTTTGGGAAAGCAGAAGGAATGCGAGGTCCGTGCAGGTCCCTGCTTGCGGTCCAGTCCAAACCAGAACACACCATGTGAATAGCCCGAGCCCAGAAAACCTTTTCGTCTTCGTAGAACTATAGAACATCCTGAGTTGGAAGGGACCCACCAGGACCATCGAGTCCAACTCCTGGCTCCACACAGGACCACCCAAAAACCAGACCCTATGTCTGAGAGCGTTGTCCAAATGCTCCTTGAGCTCCGGCAGGCTCGATGCCATGACCATGTTCCTGGGGAGCCTGTTCCAGTGCCCGACCACCCTCTGGGTGAAGAACCTTTTCCTGACACCCAGCCTGACCCTCCCCTGTCACAGCTCCATGCCGTTCCCTCGGGTCCTGTCGCTGTCACTAGAGACCAGACCAGTAAAGGCCTCTAAATCCAAATGCCATAAAACAAGTGCACTACCATTGAGCGCCATCCTAAAGGAAGTTTCTGAAATACATGCAGATAACTACATCAACATAAAAAAGGCAAAAGTATATCATATGCACATGTATATAACACACTGTAGGAGCGATGGGAGAGCAGAAGAAACCATAGGGAATCTTCCCCATTCACAACAGCTACTATCAGGGGACACTGATAGCAGTGACAGCAGCACTGAGTAAGATGATGATGAAGACTTCAGAATAGCTGTCTCCCCAAAAGCAGGTGTCAGCCTGGCCCCGCTTGCTTTGTTGAGTGGAGCTGAATTCAGCGATAAGATCTCTGCAAAGCCCCGCTGCAGCGTTCACAATGACCTCAAGCCCAGCACTGGCAATGGCTTAAAAGCCAGTAGGGACAGAATCCCCGTGAGAAGAGTGACAAATGTTCTGATATTAAACCTAAAACGTGCAAAACTCTGTACAGCACCACAGCTCTACAAGTTACAAAGTAAAGCAGTTTGTCCGCATTGCCACTGGGGCTCATGCTGTTAGCTAAAACCTGAAAGAAAGAGAACATAGGTGTCA
Source organism: Anseranas semipalmata (assembly GCA_013399115.1). Taxonomy (NCBI): domain Eukaryota; kingdom Metazoa; phylum Chordata; class Aves; order Anseriformes; family Anseranatidae; genus Anseranas; species Anseranas semipalmata. The sequence continues at coordinate 45,568 of VXAA01002479.1, forward strand.
GCTATTTGGCTTAAAATTCCCTGCTCCACGTTGAGCAGGTACCAGAGGACGGGGAGCACCGACCATGTGCCCAGCCATGGCAAAGCCAAGTGCCAGCGCTGCGCCGCGCTCGCCATCCAGCACGTGACTGCAGCAACGCAACCGCTCGCTTACACTCGTGGAGCCGGGATGAGCCCGCTGTGCCTGGACCACCACGGCTGCGGTGCCGGGAAAAAACGCGGCTCTATCACGTCTCCTCCTGCCAGCTCAGCAGAAAGGGATCTGGGGGTGCTGGTCCACAGCAGGCTCCACGTGAGCCAGCAGTGTGCCTTGGCAGCCAAGAGGGCAAACCGCATTTTGGGGTGCGTTAAACACAGCAGAGCCAGCTGATCAAAAGAGGTGATTCTCACCAATACTTAGTGTTGGCATGGCCCCGCCTTGAATACTGCGTGCAGTTCTGGTCTCCGTGATATGAGAAGGATGTTAAGGTCCCTGAAAGCATCCAGAGGAGGGCAATGGAGCTGGTACAAGGGCTGGAAAGCCTCTCCTATGAGGGGAGGCTTCCTAGTGAGATGGCTGATGCCCCATGCCTGTTAGAGTTCAAGAGACATTTGGATAATGCCCTCAATAACATGCTTTCATTTTCAGTTAGCCCTGAAGTGGTCAGGCAGTTGGACTCGATTATCACTGTAGGTCCCTTCTAACTGAACTATTCTATTCTATTCTATTCTATTCTATTCTGGTGCTTTCGTTAGTGGACAGGCTAGTTTCTGAACGAGAAGAAAGCTACTATTTGTCCCTCTAATCTCAAAATCAGGAGAAACTCCTTCTTTCCAGTGTAACCTTGTCAGGTGCAGTCAGAGCCTGAAAGTTCACTGAACAGATGTTCTTCTTCTCTGGAAACGGTGTTTCTCTGATAAACGAGGTCAGCCCCTAGCTACGTGAGTTTCTGTTCACGCCACACACGAGCAGGGACGACCAACAACGCCGGGGGAGAGCGCGAACGCCAGGATGGATTTTCCTTGGAACTCCCGCTGGCTGTCGCAAAGCCAGCAGCTGGCACTCCTGAGGAGCAAGGACGCCCCGCCGGCACGACTGCGGCTGCCGAAACGCACCGAGGAGC
>VXAA01002479.1:58974-86241 GCA_013399115.1 Anseranas semipalmata
TTTTTTTTTGTACTGTAGAAACAGGACTTACTTTGGAGAAATAAAAAGCCCAAAATGTGTGACGTCCTTCTGACTTACCTGCTGCTAGTTTAGTTTAAGAAAAGTGACATCAGTGATGGAGAAAGTGAATTTTATTTTTGGGCCCAAAGCTTTTCCTCCAAAACATGAGATACGAAGTGATACAGGAAGAGAAACTCCGGGACATGTTATAACTTTTTGTTACTATTCTCTTTTATAGGTAATGGTAACTTTGTTTTTAGAAATATAATGGTTGAATATAGGAAATACTTTGTTTAGAATCAGGTGCTTCATTTTGTTAACTATCAATTTTCTTCCTTTCGTAATATTTTGAATTACTGTTGCATTTTTCAAGCTTCATTTAAAATGTTGTGCTACTGAGAGAGCAGTGTAATTACTGAACTTAGACTTCTGTGAATTAATTTAAAAAAAAACCTCCTTGGTGCAAATTAATTTAAAATATATACTTAATTTTTATCTTTGTGGAGTGCATTGCAACTACATGTTGGTAAGGAAACACTGGGTTCTGATGAAATGAGGATGAATAACTGTGATTGTTCTTCCTCTGCTCATCACAAGCTGTGATCAGATGTGTCCCACTATGTGCACTAAATTAAATCGAGCACTTGTGAAATACGTCTTGGTAGCAGGGGAAGCGTGTGTGTTCCTCCTACATTCAGTTAATGGAAAGAAAGTGCATCAAGTTAGTTATTAGTGCTTTGTCCTGATGCATGCCACGAGACTGCTGCTGTGTTCTTTACTCTCCTTTCTTCCGCTGTGTGGTTTTAGCCGGTGGAAGCATTCTCGTGTCCCGCTCGGAGTGTAGCGGGTGCGAATTCTTTTGAAATGTGCAGGCACTGTGCACTCGCAGTGACAGCCTGGCAGCTTCGTTAACTTCACTCTCTTGTATTAACTGTAAAAGCTTTCATGGATCAAGGTAGAGTAGCCCGTGTTGTGGTGGCTACAGTAACTTCATAAAACTTGCTTTTTTTAATGTAATTTTTGTTTGACTTTGGTCCATGTTTAACAACTTCCCTGAGGTCTTATCAGTGTAAGTAACCGGTACGTACGTAAGGAACGGTACTGGAGGAGGTCTCAAAACTGCCACTTCGAGTGGAGGTTGTGATGGACAAGTACAGGAGGACCGACCCTGGAGCAAAATTCTCGATTATTCTCTGCATCAGAGCTCAGTCTGGCTCCCGAACTACTGAACTCCTGCTGCCTTTTCCGTTTTAAGGTGTGTCTGTTGTGCCTGGCCGTGCTCGTACGGAGGAAGGATTCCGCCCGTCCGGGTCTCCCTTCCTGCCAAATTACGTTCACCTCGCGGCTCTGTGGCAGAAGGCGGCTGCAGCGTGTGCTGTGCAGGGGTGGGCTCCGCTGGCTCCAAGGCCTTACCGGGAGCGTGCCACGGGACGGCAGCCGTGGCAGCGTTTGGAAGAGCTGGCTGCTGCGCGAGCTGCCTCTGCTGGCGCCTGCTGGCTCGTTTGCTGGGGAGAGCATGGGGTTTAAAAGCTTGCGTGCTGGAACAGGGCTTTGGGATTAGGGTTTTGTTTTGAGTGGTCACATGCCATCTGAGGGTTCTCAAGGAGTCTGTATCAAATCCCATTTATAAGTAAAGAGTAGATCATTTAAATGAGCCTTCACTGGGATTTAAATGCTGGTGTCAGCTGTGGGCAGCGGAGTCACTCCAAAGCTATTTTCTTGTAGTTAAGAGTACAGCTTGTAGTTCTTCCTAATAGTCCAGCAATTTTCTTGTAATTAGAGAGACTATTTGTCTTTGGGATCATTGCTGTCGGTGACTTGTATGGAAGCGCTGCGGGAATCAGTCCAGGTGGCAGCGCAGGAGGCGTCCTGAGCTGTCCCTGTGCTTGGGTCTAAGCGTGCAAGGCTGGTGCTGGCAGGCCAATAGAGGTGCCTTGTCATTCCTGAATTTCGGCTTTTAGTAGCCTGTAAGTTCTGCCGAGTCTTAATTGGCTTTCAAAGCAGAACTGTGCTCTGACTGGTAGCGCGATGGAAAAAAGACTGTCCTATTATTATCCTATACTTCTACCAAGGTTTTCTAGAATTGCTCTGGAAGATCAAGTTTATGAATTCTATAGTTCCGTGCCTGAATTGAGTTTAGCTCTGTATTCAGAGTATGTGCTCAGATAACACAGCTCCTATTCCAATAAGAATGATGTACTGCCCACAAGGTTATTAAAATTTATAGTGAACTTCCATTATTTAGTGATGAAAGACACTAAGCTGCTTGTAGGGTATAGTTGTGTTGACTTCTCTATCTTTTTCGAAGTACATTAAAAATAGTACATTGCATGTTTTTTATTCCTTATCTCCTATTATCTAGTGGTTTTGATTTAAGGAAATATGGAAAATGGAGTTGAAAATGAAATGCAAATATATTGTCACTGTTGTCATCAAAGCTGATCTGGTTAAGCTGATGAGAACTACCTCATGGTACCCGGTTTGATGGGATTTCTCTTCACTCGTGATTTATCTTTAAATGCTGTGTCTGATTAATACCAAGCATTCAAGGAAGCCTTGAAGAGGAATAAGAAGTTGAGGCAGAACGTGACGTTTCAGTATTTCCAATACAGTATTTTTAGAAAAGTCCCAGCTGACTTGGGCAGTCCCTGCGTAACTTCCCGAGTAAGTAGCACGGAGGCAGTAGAGGCGCCGGGAGGAGAAGCGCGGGGCCGCAGCCTCTGGTGCGCGGCTGCTGCCTTCTGCGGCCCCACACGAAACCGGCCCCGCGAGACACCGGGCGCCCCAGGGAGGTTCGGAGCGCCGGGCCCATGTGCGCTGCCCGGCTGCATCCTGTGGGGTTTCGCTCCATCTCTAGAGCTTCTGCTTGTTCTCTGTGCTGTCTGGCGTTCGTATGGAATGATCTTTTACTATCAAAACACACGACGACATTTTCCTTTGTGCTGCATCTTCTTAACAGTAGCGTTGGGTTTTGGTATGTTCCCTGAAAAAGCACTGAAGTTGTCTTCTCTGTAAGTCATAGAAAATGTTCTTAGTTTCACTTGCTTGGTTTTCTTCTCAGGAAAATATGTGGGTCTGTGTGTGTGTGGCAAATCAAACTTTTATACTGCATAATTCTTACTTAAAAATAAATGCTGTTACTTTCTTTTAATAGGTCCCTTGTAGTTGTCCACTTCTGGGCACCATGGGCTCCTCAGTGTGCTCAAATGAACGAGGTGATGGCGGCACTAGCGAAGGAACACGTGCAGGTTACGTTTGTGAAGGTAAGTCTTCGAGGCCAGGCAGCTGAGCTTGTTTTCAGCAGAGGAGAGCTGTTATTACCAGGTGTGACTAAAGGGTTACAAACACGAGTACAGTTGTTCGGGAAGTTCTTTTGTGACTTTTTGTTTGAAGACAGGAGTTGAACATATGGAAAAGGTGTATCAAAAATTTTGTGGGATAAGAGTTCTAGCTTCATCCAAACTTGATACTGCAAGCTTAGATAACACCTTCTCTTTATCTTAGTGTTTAAGAAAAATATCAGTCTACTAAGATACAATGAAGAAATTTCTTTCATTAGTTACCTCATCTAACAAATAAGCTTTTAAATTTGTGCCTGCAACATTTTAGTCCTTCCTTTCTGTGTACAGCCCTATTTTTGCTGCATGAGTTTTTTATCTGTGGGTTTAAGATTAATTTAGAAACACCGTTCTTTTCAAATGTGCTGGAGATTTTGTTTGTTCCTGTGATGTTGCTAGTCAGCTGTATAGATCCTAGGATTCATATAGGTATCTTAGTTGATTTTCTGTCTGATACTTAAGATGAACAATAATCTTTGTGAAATTTAAAGGAAAGATAATTTAAGTTTATGCAACATTGACACTGTAAGGTGACAGTGCCGTGCTGGGTGCTATGCACACAAATGAGTTGCCGTATTTTTGTGAGATCATCTGCACATCCTAGTGAGAACCAATGTGGAGGGAAAAATGAATGCACTTCATCTACATGCTGTTTATTTTAAAACAATTCTTGTTAATGAGATGCCTCTGTGATTGAGGGCAGGGAGTACTGGAACAGCCAGCTGTGTGTGACTATTATCATTTGATTTCCTATAGCCTTTAGTGGCTTTTTTTAAATGATCCCTCTCAGTTGGTATTTCTTTCTGTAAAACGGGAGGATGGAACTACTTTAATTGGATTATTTTTATGAATTAGAGCTTCAAAGGACTAATTTTCAATGTTTTGAAAACAGGAGATGCATGTGTTTATATAGAGTTGTTTTAGCTTTTAATAGCTCCAAGAAACTTTGAAAACTCTTTCCTCTTTACTACTCTTACGGTCATGTGTTACAGAACTGAGATGATCGCACCTGCCCCCTCACCCCACCAATATTACTGTAGTACTTGTTTAGAGAAAACAAGCTTCTCAAAGACTTGGGTAAATTCTCTTGATGTGGACTTTTTTTTGATCCCTCGTTGGGAATGTGTTTGGTTTTTGAAAGTTCTCTGGGTGATTTTTGGTCCATGTTCCGGAATCCGACTTTTCATCGGCAGGAGCCTGTTAACTCCTCAAACAGTCACGGGTGGCTCACCAAGAGTAGCGCACCACCTTGCAAATCGTAAACAGTGGCCTTCTAGAATAGAGCTACGTGGTAGTGAAATGAACTTCAGAACTGCCAATAAATCTTGAAGCTTTTTTAAATGCAATTTCTTATTTTAGTTGTTGCATATCCTAATTTTAAGATTCTTGCCCTGGTTAAAACAGAAGCACTTTTATGTCGAGAAAGAGTTAGAAACAATGTTTTGAAAAGAGCTACCAATAAGAGCAAGCTACTGAAATATGAAATGAAATCTGTTCTGTATGTGTGAACCTCACCAGAGTGGAATGTAATTAACCAGGTAAGTAGGAAACTTTACTGGAAAAGAAAATTAATATTATGGGTATGTCATTTAATCATCCTCCACTTGAAGGAGAACAGCTAATTGAAATCTATTTACAGGTTTCAGTTTACAGCTTTAGTTTCTCTGATCCTGTTGGAGCATTTACAGGAACAGAGGTGAAGCTTGAACTCTGTTTTGAGTTACTCTATTGGGTTGCTCCTGTGTTTAGCAAGTTCATTAAGAGCCTATGTAGCTCGAGCAAATCAAAACATGCTGTAATGCTAAAATATTCAAAGGTTCACTACATTTCAGTTGAGTGAGAACAATCAATAATTTCTAAAATAACTTAGAAAGGATGGATGGGAGGGCAGGAGCAAGCTGTTAAGTAGCTCTCAATGCTTGATTGTGAAGTGTCACTGTATGGTTTGTGGAATAAGAATTTGAAAGGCTTTTTCTTCTAAATTCTTGATCACAGGTTTCTGTTTGAAACATGTCTATTACCACTTTTTTTTACCATTAACTCTGCAGTTGCTGTAGAGCTAGCATCTTAAACAGTCTTGTACTGTAACTTCTGTCACTCAAGTAATCTTTTAGTCCATGCATACAAAATCATAAATTTAAGTCAATTAAAAGATGCATCTTCTGGTAAATTACTACATTGTATAATTTCAAGGTATGCTTTTGAAGGCTGACTAAAATTAGAACCAATATCTAAACAAGCTTTCCACTCAATACTCAGTAGCCTTGTAGGAGTTAAAAAATAAAATTTAGTAGGCATCAATAGCTTATTGAAGAAACACTCCTTTTTTGCTTTGTAATTTGCAGAAGGCTGCAAAAGTCAGTTGTGATGTACAGCCCCTAGAAATTAGTCAATAGAGCAAACAGCAAGAATTGCTGTGGGCAGAAAATAAGCACTGTAATCATGACATAACTGGGGTCAATGATTTATGGATTTCAATATAGTAGTAGCTGCGTATGATTGAAAATTTACTAGGTCACCAGTGCACCAAAAATTTTATTCGCAGCCTGCAGGCATCTTTTGAAATGTGCAACAAAATAAAAACCTCTGAACCTGTTTTGACACTGTAGGCTCAGTGGATGACACGCCAACCCAGTGAGTCTCATTTAAATGCAAATATGTCACAAACTTCTGCATCGAATTCCTTTTTAAAAGTATGAAGTGCGTCAAAGAACATTTTAGTCAGGTTTGACATCCACAATTGAACTTTAAAGATGGTTATGAAAATAAAACTATCTTTCTCTCTCCTTGTTGTTGTTTTTTAGCTGGAAGCTGAAGCTGTGCCTGAAGTGTCTGAAAAATATGAAATTAGTTCTGTTCCAACATTCTTATTCTTTAAGGTAAGAGAAAATGAGCTTTTAATATGTGTACTTTTGTAATACTACTGGAAGAGCAGAAACTTGGTAAGAACTCTCGCAGTGAAGAAACATTTATATGTCTGATCTCATCTATCCAGTGGAACCTAAAAAAGTAGACAGAAATGATACTTTGTGTAATATTTCAGAGGTTCCTTAATTGCTTTGGGATTCTTATAAGGTTTTTATTTTAGCTGTCGTACTTTCTTGGGTCAAAATTTTTTTTGGTAATGTTCCCTAGCTATAGCACTACAACATGACAAAATAAACGAGCAAATAATCTTTTGGTAGAAGTGAAAAGTCTGTATGGGGCGCATTTGCCTATGATAAAATTCAAAATGTTTTCTTTAATGTTCTTTTAATAGCAAACTTTGCTAGTATTAAGAATAGCTAGATAACAGAATGGTATGAGTCTTGAGTCAGCTGGAACTAAAGATCGGCTAGAAGATCGATACGCTAATCCACTCTGCGTCTGAAAATCTGTATTTTATATGGTGGTTTTTACTATTTTTTTATGACAGTACAAATTCTGAATTTACTCCTTTAACATGAGCCTGTATTTTGGCTTCCTTAGAATTCTCAGAAAGTTGACAGATTAGATGGTGCACATGCCCCAGAGCTGACCAGAAAAGTCCAGCGCCACGCATCCAGCAGTTCTGTTTCTGCTGGCTCTAATGACAGTGCAAAAGAAGATCTTACTGTGCGTCTGAAGAAACTCATCAATGCTGCCCCTTGCATGCTGTTTATGAAAGGGTCTCCAAAAGAGCCTCGTTGTGGTAAGGATTTTCTGAAGTTCATGTTCAACATAGTAACACTTGCTTTAGGCTATTTTTCAGAATTAGTTCTGTGGAGTCACATCCCGACAATGTCTTGCATACTTAAAAACATTAATGAAAGTATTATCGTATTGCTTATCTGCAGCTAGAGAAGTGCTATTCCTTTGCTTAAATTTTGGAAATGGAATGACAGAGATTAGGTGCTTTCCAAAGAATTTGTGCAATGCTGTCCTTGAACTAGGATGCTTCTCGTGCTGTTCAATCACTGTGTTTTTTGTGCATTGTTACACATGTTAAAAATATAAAATAGTCTGAAGAGAATGGTTCAATTCAAGGAATAACAAGAATTGACTAATGTCTGGGTTTACTGTTCCCATTTTGGAAAAAGAAATAAAGCTATTTGAGCTAGTAAAATTGAAAGACAGTAGCATGTTTCTGCTACAGTGGAAATGCCTTTTCTTAAACCTAGTGCTTTTAATGCTTGCTCACTGTTTTGAGTGCTTGGTTCCCAGCTAACTTGAAGTGTTGATCTATACTGGAAAAGCAGATAAATGTTAAAAAGTGAAGTTATTAATTACTGTGAAGCTGCCATCCTTCTGCTCAAGCAGTCTTCAAGAAGTTGCTTTGCAGAACTGATTTTATACGGCCTTCTGTGATGCTCTGCAGGAGGTAAATAGAAGAGTAACACTGATGTGGGATGGAGACTGCTTGACCAGGCAGCACTCTGGGCACTGCTTGTTTGGTTACGGCTTCCTCTTGCTCTAGTGTAGCTCTGTGGCGTCGTTTTGGCAATTAACAGCACAGTGCTTTCCAGGTTGTCTGCTTTGAGGCTAATCCTGACCTGCCTTTTGGGGATAGATCTTGGGATAACAACTTGTTTAAGTTTATCTTCAGTTGTCAATCTGCTTCTAACCCACCAATCTTTTTACTGATATCTTAGAGGAGTGACCACTTAGCTCCTAGTTTCTGTGCTGTTGTTTTCATGTACACCAGTTCCCCAAGCCCCATATTCTACCCTGGGGGGGGGTCAAACAAAAAAACAACCAAGGAGCAAAATGCAGTGTGGGAAGACAACCATTCCTCATCACTTACCTCCGTGTGTACAGAACACGGTGACTTGGAGGAGCGAGAGTAGCCCAGACGTGTGATATGTGACCTGCAAAACAGCCTCTGCTATTTTGCGTTGTATCTGTGAAGACATTATATTATAGGAGAGCGATTTATATTTCAGGAGCTATACTCGAGCTCTGTTTATTGAAATTGACGGTTAGGTCCATGGAGTAATTAAGTCTCTTCATTAACTTCAGGCAGCTTTGGGTCAGGACCAGTGCTTGACAAATGAGGGAGCTGAGCAGGCGGTGACGCAGTGAAGCTGCTGCTTGGGCCTGCTGGGACTGAACTACAGGGAGAAGCTTGGAACTGCCGGTGTATGTGGGCAGGAAAAGGGTCTGTCAGGGGCTGGTAATTGGAGGGAGTTCGGTATGGTGTGTGGTGCCCTCGTTGAGAAGGAAAACTGTATGTGAAAGTCGTGAAGCAATATTTGAAAGAAGTAGTGGTTAACGCCTGCCAGACGTGTGGCAGCGGGGGCCGTGTGCTGCAGAGATGAATCCCGCCTGGGCGCCGCGAGAGGAGCCTTGCAGCTCAGCCCGGGCTGCTTCGGGCTGATGAAGCGCTCGCTTGTGGCTTGCGTGCAGCTTTTCGCGTTGCCTCTGCCCTCGGTACCGAAGCACGCTGTCAGCTCCTTTTAAAATACTCGCATGCCACTTCACAATTTCTTTTTCCAGATGTTGCTGTAAAAGGATTATAGAAAGATGAGGAGAATTGCAGGGTCCTGTGTATGTTGAGGCTTCCCATACCGTGTTGAACGTGAACGTGTTGGTACTTGCACACCCTATTTTTCCCCCCTTCTTTGTCCCTTTCAAATTTCAATGCCGCTGTTTCTTTTCAATGCATTAAAAGGTCCTAGCATCACTTTTCAGAAATAACCCCAAATTTCAGAACTTTCCCGTATATTAGCTTGGGGTTCTAGCAGTTTGTGCATATGCATTTGCCTGTATGATGAGCTGATGAAGTCACGTCTGCTTCTGCATGTACAGTTCTGTGTCAGTGATAGTAACAATGTCATTACAGGTGCTTGGAAGTTGTGTGCCTATAGGAATTATATATGATTTTTTTTTTTTTTTTTAGGAATTGAAATATGGGTTTATTCTGAAGTAGATCTGTGAAGTGCAGCTCTACATCCTGTAATAACCCTATGTAACAGGACGCTGCTCTGAGCTCCGAATGTTCATGCGAGCATTTGGGGTGCCTGCAGCGCGGGTTGTTCAGACACGTGCTGCCAGTTGAACTGTTGGGTACTGACGTGGCAGGGCTGGTAGCGATCCTGCTGTGCTCGGGCTGCAGGTTGCTTGCAGGCGTGTGGTGGGCAGAGCGTGGTTCTTGCTGTGTCCGCGGCGGGATGAGAAGTGCTGTGCTCCGAGCTGCCGGCGTGCCCGGGTTCTGTCACGCCTCAGTCAGCCTCTGGCTTCCGCAGCACCAGCTGGCAGCACAGGCACGCCGCATCTCCTTGCATATCGGTGGGCGTTCAGCAGAGAGCTGCTTCTCTAAGGGGCATTGAACGGAATGCTCGGCAGATTTTAAAGTTACGTAGGAAAAAGACCCTTTATGGATTTGTGTGTGTTTTAATTGTTGGTGGGAGAGAGCCGTGAGGCCATTTAAAAAGACATTTTGAGGCATCAAAGCTAAGGATAGTTAGGTGCCTTGGCATAAGCTCAATATGGAGAGTGGATTAAAAGTATAACACGGGTTCATTTGCCTGTGTTAGTATGATAAAGCAGATATTTCTTCAGACTTTCAGTTCCTGTATTTAATCCCTGGTACCTCATGAAAAAAGCAAAGGAGATGCTTACCTAAATAGATGTATGTATTAAAATGTAGCGCAACACTCAAAATCATCTGAACTTACAGCTCTTTATTTTGTAGTTAAATACTGTGCCTGCTTTAGGCTGCTTTGATAGTTCCTGGCAGTAGTTGGGAGGTGTTAGTAAGTTGGGTTAAATATCCTAGAATAGACAAAGCCTTTTTTGAGGTGAAATAATATAACATTTTGTCAAAGATAGTATGAACCTGCTATAACAGCAAGAGGAATAATATAAATATAATTAAATAAAAGGAGTCATGCCTGTTTAAAGGTAAAGATATTTGCGATTTGTATCTATTCTGATACAAGTAATAGGTGTGCCCTGGTGTCTTTAGTGCGGTTGGCAAGTAGTGGGGAACCCTATCCACCAGTGTATTTTGAGATCTTCTTGTAGTTTGGGATTTCTTTATTGGAAAAGCCAGCTAGGCATAGTGTAAGGTAAGCTTTATCCCCGCAGCTATGTGCTTACTGGCAGTTGTGTGTGGTTGCTATGTACATTGTGTTACTTCATCAGATTCTTTTGCCCTGCGATAGTATTTGTTTCAGTGATGAAGTCACTTATTTAGGCTGGTTTTTATCAGTGTAGAATCTAGAGTGGTATTTGTGATTTTGTAGATAATTGCTTAAAACATTTTGTTCACAGTTTAATTATTCCTTGTAATGCATGTATAGTATTTCTTCAGAAATTCAACCTAAATCTTTTGTTACGAAAGTAAAGCTGTTCTGGCATTTTATCCGTAAGCATAACACTTCCACGCTGCTACCATAACCCTTCAGAATGAAACACAACCAATCAATCTTTCTAGTTTGCATGTAATTGCCTACAGCTAAAATAAAGTCCCCCCCCGCCTTTTACAGTAGAAATGAGTTAATATATTGGTGATAGAATAACCATCAGCAATCAGCCTTTAGCTGTTTGCTAATGAACTCCCAGATGTATGAAAAAATTCAGAATCTGTGTTTTACTTCAGGCTGTACATGAACTTAACACTTCAGTTGTAGAAAGAAAAGCAACTTAGATGGCATACATATAAATACCGCTACTTCATATCTCAATAAATTGCAGATCATGAAAACTGCAGAAAGCTGCAGTAAAAATCCATATTTCAAAAACTAATAGGTGGTCTTGCAAGCTGAAATCAAAGGTTATTCTTGTATGGCACTGATTCTTTTTCTCATTTAAAGCTTTTTTATTATTATTCCTTTATTAAAGCCTCTAAGCATCGTCTTTCTTTAACATTTGTATAGAGGTTTTCATCTGTCTGCACAGCGTTTGTTGGAGTTCTTTTAGGGAATTAGTAGGATTGCAAGGGCATTTGACTCTGAAAGAGAATGAGTTGGCAAAGATATAAAACATTATTATCACATTGTGCTATGGACAAATTCTCATGGATCGCTTTTGCAAACTGTATGATAGTATTATCTAGGAGGCTTGTATTTCATTAGAAGGGATGTTCATGAAAGCAACAGCAGGAGGTGTTGAAATACTTCAGGATAAAGAATGTGTTAAAATGAAGCAAAACTCCAGAATCTTGCAGTGTGTGGCTGTGTAGTTGGCGGGTCCTTCTGAATAGTGGAATGTGCGTAGCAGGGCGAATAGAGGACCAGTGGAGTTGTGAATCACGATTTGATCATTAGCCCTAAAGATCAAGTCCTTGGCTTCCTTATGCTGTAGAGTACAGCAGACCTCTTCTCATCTGTTTTCATTATGGAGTAAATATCTGCACTGTATTACGAAACGTGGTGGGCTGATGTCTTCTGCCAAGGACCATTTGTGCTTCTGTGTTGGTGGAAATGTTAACGGGATGAAGAGGACTTTGAACATCGAAGTCTAAGGTTTCTTTTCAGATTAGCTCGTAAAGAATTGGCTTGTTGACTTGAAGGATACAGTGTGGGGTGTGTGTGTGTTTTTCTAAAGTAATTTTGAAGAGTTTCTGTGGAGAATAATTTTCTTAAATTCTCTTTTAAAAACATCCATTTCATTTTTCACTTCAATAAGAGAGAATGGTAAATTTAAAATAGAGAAGAAAGAGAATTGTTTGGAAAACGAAACTTTATGTGGGTGTCCCCCTAGTGTAAGAAGATTAGGTAAGTTCTATAATACTAAAATTTTCACACATGCAACTTTTTACATATAAAGTCATGATTTTCTTTGCAAAAATATTCTTACTTACAGAAGGGAGAAACTTTTTTTTTCCTGAGGTTGGCCACATAAAAATTTATAAAATGAGGATGTTTACATTGTAATATTAATTGCTTAATATCCCTCTGAGGAAAGTGTTGTCAGAGTTGGACTTATAGAAAGTTGGTCATAAAAGGAAAACAAAGCATGATATGCAAGTGTCATGGGGGTAGAAAATAATGTTATGTACTCATGTGAACATAAAGTTTAAAAAAATTGAAAGGAATCTGCATTTTTACCATGAAGTAGGAAAGGACATACTCCTAAAACAAAAGTATTGGGAAAAAAAAATTATTAAAGCCAAGTTTCTAAGTTAAATTAATGGCATAGTAGTGGGTTTGAATGCCAGTTCCTGCTTTGCCAACTTCATCCACTTTTGGTGCAGGAGAAGGTCAGTAGTAGCTGAAGGAAGAAATGACAGAGGCAGAGAACATGATATGCCAGTAGAGGAATGAAATGAAGGCTACTGAAGATGCTGTTCTAGTAATTGAGGAACTTTTCTTTACAAATGCTGAATGCAGAAGAGCTGGAGGAGATAGAATAATGGAATGCATTTAACTTTTGCTTTAATTGTATGCTGGAACAACAGACCAGTATGTGAAGGTTACTGTGTAGTTCTGTATGTGGAGAAGCTCCAGACTTACCAAGCTGTCCGTGTACTTAGGTTTTGTAATCCCAGTAATAAATATGCTTTTTCCTCCTTTATAATATTTGAGGATATTAATCGAGCAAAATGTAATGTATTAGAGCTTGTTGGGAACTTACTATATGGAAGAATTGCATATTTTTAATGAACAGATTTTAATACAGATATGGGAATACTGTGCTTAACATTGTATTACAATTCTTTTTTTGTGTTTCCAGGTTTCAGCAAACAAATGGTGGAGATACTGAACAAACATGGTATTTCATTTAGCAGTTTTGATATTTTTTCTGATGAAGAAGTTCGTCAGGGGCTGAAAACATATTCTAATTGGCCAACTTATCCACAGTTGTATGTAGCTGGAGAGCTTATAGGTGGACTTGATATTGTCAAGGTTAGAAACTGAGAAATTTCTTAACCTTGGTAATTGTCAGAAGCTTTTTCTTGCTCTTACATCTGATTTTTCTCCTCCAATCTCCCTAGGAACTTGAGGCTTCTGGAGAACTGGACACAATCTGTCCGAAGGCACAGAAGCTAGAGGACAGGTATGATGTATTATGTTATTATTTTAAGGGGGTCTATTTTTGAGGCTTCCTGTCTCTTCGTTTTTACAGAAAACCTCTATATACCCCCTGTATAAATTCATATTCTTTGACTTCATCAGTAACATAGAATGGTTTAAGTTGGAAAGACTCAAGATCATCTCGTTCCAAGCCCCCTGCCATGGACAGGGACACCTTCCACTAGATCAGGTTGTTTAGGGTCCCAAAATTTTAATTATAGAATTTCTGCAATCTTTATTTCAAGTTGTTTAATGTGTTCTGTTTTCTATACAGTAAGCATCACTTTATATAGAATTACTAAGCTATACTGTTCTTACAAGCTTTGCTTATTATATTTGTAATTTGTTAATTTTTTTTATTATAGCAGGAGTGTATAGATTTCTTTGTCTTTTTTTTTTTTTTTGAAGATGTGATTCTTTAAAGGTAACTGAGAAAATCCTCTTCTGAGCACAGCAGTAACTTTTGCTAGCTTTATTTGACATAGTCTTCATAACTGTGACGTTATTGTAGGCAAAGCACTTAGGCTTCTCTCCTTGTTTTTCTTGATCACTCATGTCCTTCAGTTCCTGTTTTCTTTCACCTTGGCCACATAGACGTGTATGCTGCATCAGTAGGAAGTGTTGCTTCCTGAATCGGATGTAATATCTAGAAACCAATTTGTCCTCCTTTAACCTTCCCGTTTGAAGATTCGCTCCTGTTTGAAATTCTGACATGCCCCAGGCAGTCAAGCTCCACACATCTGACAGGTCGTTCTGTTCGAGAAGATGCTAGTATGTGTGGCGTTTTTTCCTAGTTTGTGTGAATAGTGCCGTTAAGACATGCAAACTGAGGCTGATTTACCGGGAAGGTGGCCTGTGCCTTGAAGGCAAATATGTAAGATTTCCCACTTGCTGTCTGAGAATGCTAAGAGCAAGTTTTACAGAGCTCTAGATGAGACTGGTTCTGGTCTTTTTGCTTTCTCAGGCCAGAGGAGAACTAACTTAATGCAAACCATTTTCATAGGGTGATAAAGTACTCTTTCAAAGTTGTGTAGTTATAAATTCCTTTTTTACTTGTACTGTGGTTGAGGTTCATGTATTGTTACTCTAGCAGGGTAATTTGTAAATTGTTTCACCAAGGTCACAAAAAAAGTCCTTACTTTTGCAGCTTAATTGAGATTAAATTATATCTAAAAATGAGATTGTGACATTGTTACTCTTCAAAAATCTATTCTAGAAATCTTCCTTTAGTCTCTTTTTTAACCTTTTTGCAAACTTGCATGGCCTGTAACTTCATTGAATTTATACATATTTTTTTGCTTTGCTTAGTTTTTTTTCAGGGGGAGAAGGTAATATGAAGTGTCCTACATTTTGTTTTAACAGAGCAAAGTCATTGGTTTAGCAAATATCTCCCTAAAGGAGCAGCAGCATCTTTTGAACAGGGATGTGAAGTTTTTATCAATTTTATCAAATTTTGGTGTAGAAATGGTCTGAAGGCAAACCGGCTAAAAATTCACTGGATGAGTCTCAATCTGCTTCTTTCTGCCTAGTTTATTCTTCATCTTTTAGTAGGTGCTTGTTTATCAGGTTAGCATGTAACATTTTTCTGAGGTTTGTTTTCTGGTGACAACTGGGAAGTTCTTTACTGTGACACACATCAGTTTTTCTTTGTAGCTAACCTCATACTTAGTTTTGGGGCAACTTCCATCTCTTTCAAACTACATTCACTCTATCAGTCACTCATAAGAAAAAAAAACCCATGAGCTAGCTGTTTAAATGTTTTAAGACTTAATAAAATGAAGGAAAATGGTAATAGAATCTATTTAATGCCAAATTATATTCCTTTACTCAGTGTTTGATCTCTACCCATCAGTGAACTGCATCTTCTTTTGAAAATAGCCCGGAAAATGGACTCTGGAAACCAGCTTACCTTCCTGTAGCAGATCTGGTGCCTGGGGAGCCAGCTCAGATTGCAGTAGCTCACCCTTGCTGTAGCTGTTAGTTTCAGTGTTGCTTTTTACCCTGGAGGCAACTTGGATGGAAAAATTGTTGGGTTTAGGTTTGTGTGTGCACAGGCTGCCGGTCACCAACAAAACTTCCAGTTTTATTTTGCAAAGACCCTGGGTTCTCCAGTCTAGGATTATTTTGCATTGTGTGAAATTTTAGAGAAAATGACCACCTGCCACGCATTTTATAGAGGGCAATATGCCTTTAGCAGGAAATTGTTGGGCAGGAGGCTTTGCTAACTTTTTCCATCAGCTGTCACAGAAAGCCTTTCCTAAAAGGAGAGGGAAAGGCAGAGACTGTCCAGTGGGTTTTGTGGGTGAACCAGGAGCAGCCAGGGCACGATGGGGCAAAATGGACCTATTCCTGAATTTCAGCAGTGGTTTGTCCTTAGTGGCGGTGTGACTGACATTAGGTATGGCTCTTACTCCACAGAATACTGTCTCTCATGGAGAATAAGAAACATCATATTGTATTCAGTGTGTGAAAAAGCAGTGTATGACTAAATACAGATACTGTGTTAAAAATATCCTAAAATGATGTTTCTCCTAAATTCGTTCCTGCTTGATACTTGGAGGTCAATCTAGAAAAGTAAATTGTTGCTCTAAAAGTAACAGGATTGTTCAATTTCATTCACTAAAAGTACTGTAAACAGTATAAATGGAACTGCTTATAGTACTGCTTTAAAGACATTTGGTAAAGCTGTAGGTTGCTGTCTTTCCACTTCTTGCATTTGTTGTTGAAACAGAGCCTGGGAAATAACTGAGCTGTTTTGTCTTCCTTTTTCCTGCTTCCTGTAGGCTTAAAATCTTGATAAACAAAGCTCCTGTGATGCTTTTTATGAAGGGAAACAGACAGGTAAGATTAAAAATGTGTGTGTGTGTATATGTGTATGTGTGTGTATGTATATATATATATGCGTATGTGTGTATATATATATATATTCTGCAACACTTAAACAGCGACAGTTACCTTCTTTCCCTTGCTTAATAAAAATCAGTGGTTCTGGGAAGTTATTTGCCTTTTTATTTGGTGCTTCTATAAGTAATAGAAGAACAGTCTATATTTTACCTGATTGAAATATATTGCTAAAATGCTGATAGCATTGTTACAGACCAAGCATGAAATTCTCTGATTTTAGTGACATCTGTCAATTGATCTACAGTTCTGGAATGAATGGAAGAACTGTGCATGTCGTTTTGGTCTTGGCTTATTGATTGTCTTTGCAGATAATGGATTTTCTTCTGGTGTTCTGAGTGCTGTCCCTGATGTCTGTCCTACTCGAAGCATACACTTTGACTATTACCCGACACTTCAACTTCACCTACATGTTTTTTTGAAATTTCTCTCTGTTGACCTAATTGGATTGGGTGTCCTATCCTTTTCAATTTACCTGATTTTATTATGCTTTCACAACTGCATTGAAAAAAAGCTGCTAGATGTTTTTTATGACTAAAATTTAATGCCACATACTATAAATGATCCACTCATGGAATAGTGTATGTTTGGTGTCTTTGAGCTGTGATTAATTATCTTGCTCATTGAAATAAAGATAGTTATTTATTAGTTTATTAGGCTTAAAATACTAACAAATGACTATAAACCAAAAGGTCAGTCTTTTTTTTTTTGTGTTGCATATGCAAACAAAGTAACCATTGGATAAATTGTTCCCTATCAAACAGCAAGGCACTGCAATTCTTCCTGTCAAAATTACTTGAATGGCACCTAGCTTAAACTTTTCATTAGAGTAATGTATGATAAGCAATAATTGTAGTTGCTGGTTGCATGCTGTGAGAGTTGTTTATACAGTATTTTGTTTAGAAGTGATACAGAGGTGATACTGAGCTCATTCATGTAGTTTGTCTTTCCATTTTATTTTCTGGTTTGTTCCTGGAGCCTTCTCCATCTATTAACCAAAGATATGTGTGAGAGTGTTACAGGCTGTTTTACTAAGCTGTTTCATAGCCACTGGAACTCTGTGGGTTAGGCTGACTCACAGAAGCAGTGGTGATGAGCTAGTTGGGCTTGTTTTCTAAACAGATACACTTATCTCCTTTTAAAACCTATGTCTTACTTGAAGAAAGCAAGAGTTTGGGCAGGTTGCTTAACATGTCTTGGTTTTGCTTGAGCTACCAATGGAGTTAAATCACTAATAAGGAAGGATACTCTGGTGTAAATATTGAATATCTAGAAAGTGATGGGTATTCTGTGTCCTTATACTGTCGATGTAAGGGGTTTGCTGTACATAATTCAAGTTAATAATTGGAAGTGGGAGTTGCTGTACATGTACGCTACTTATCAGTTGACCATAGGGTGCTACTCTCTCCAGAATGGTTAAGTAAACGGTGGAGTACATTTCCAAATAGCCTGCTTTACAAATGCATACAGGGCATACCCAGCCCATGTGTAACTTTGGCTTCTTGAACATTAAGAAAATAACCAAGCCCAACTAGTTTTCAAAATAATATCGCCAAACCTGGAAAACAGATTCACCGTGTATCACTTCACAGCTGAGGAGAGTGTTTAATGTTCTCACTGTTTTCATTTACTTCAGAGTATACAGAGAGATGTTCAGTACAGGTTGAAGTTTAGAGTGTAAAGAAGAATGAAAAAGGGATTAGTAGTATTGCTCATTCAGTAAGGTTGCCATTAGCAATAAATGGATAATAGCTTTAGTGTAACTTGAGGAGCTGGAATTTTGTGGATTAAATATAGGAGAAATATGTTCTAATGTGTGTGTGTTTTGCATTCTAGACTGCAAAATGTGGATTCAGCAAGCAAATTATAGAAATCATAAATAGTACTGGGTATGTAAGTTTTTATTTAATTTAGGAAGCCAGTTCTGTTTTAAAAACTGCAGTTTAATATTTTCCAAACTTTATTTATAGTGGAAGACTTCCCAGAATGTCATTTTCTTCAAAAGTATTTAAGTATCCCTATGTAAAAGTGGTGTAAATCCCTACTCATTCATCCAATACAACGTCAAATGAGGTGTGGCAGCACTCAGCTTCAGCACTACTACCTAGTGATTGTCTTGCTCTTATGGAACAGGTTGTTGCAACAGTGAATCTTTNTTTTTAATTTTTTTTTTTTTTTTTTTTTTTTTTTTTTTTTGCTGTTGACATTAAATAAATCCTTCCACTCTGATAAGCGGCTCCTCTTAGAGGTCCCTTTTGATCAGGTTCCTTAATCTTGGAGCCTTTTGTTACATAGTTTCAATTTTCTTCTTCAAAGCAGTTACTTCTGTAGTGAGAGAGATTAGTATCATCTTTCTTTGAATAAACCCGTGTGTCATTTGTACCATTTGTACTGCTAGTTTGAGCTTAAGCAGTTGTCTTGCTAACTAGATGTTAGAGGTTTTTTTTTTTTTTTTTTTTTTTTTTTTTGACAACAAACAACTGGAAAAGAACTGTATATATCAATACACAGCTTGGAAATAAGTAGCAGTTACTTACATTGCTATTCCTTGTCATTGACCCTGTCCCCTTGAAGGAACCTACATACTTGCCACATCTTGCTATTGAAGAATGACAGATCTCGGAGTACAAGGAATTGCATACCACAACTCATATATGAATCAACAAGAACTCAAATTTACACAGACATTTTATTGTGGGTGTTTTTTTTTTTTTTTTTTGCAAGTAATATATGAAGATAATGAAGTAGTTGCAGCTGGGTGATTCCTCAGTAAAAACTTCCAAAGTATGTGTCTTTTTTTTAAGCTAATACTGAACAGAATTGCTTTGAACACATTTGATCAATTAAAGCGTAAGCCACACAACTTAATTTTTTAGCACATTATGCTGTCATCTGTGCATTGTAAGGAGTTTCCCATGAAACTAGACATTTTTTACATTAGTTCTTGATGCCTGATGTTTTTCCCTCCTATTACAGACTTTTTTTTTTTTCCTTTCTAGTATTGATTATGAGACATTTGACATACTGGAGGATGAAGAGGTAATTAAGTGTTTCCATAGTTGTGGAATTTGTTACTTTTACTAAAGTTGAAGTTTACAGTTGATTGTTTTTCTTAGGTGCGGCAAGGATTAAAAACCTATTCAAACTGGCCAACATATCCTCAGTTATATGTGAAAGGTGAACTTGTTGGTGGGTTGGATATTGTTAAGGTAAGAATGGGAGAATCTTGAGATGTAAATTGACCACTTGTTTAAAGCTGTAAAAGTGTTTTCTGCCTATAACATACAGAAATTCCCGTGTAGTGGCCCTAGATCTTGAAACCAAATGACTTGGTTGTTTTTAGCATGACTTCCATTAGCTCACCATACCCTTGAAAGGAGCTCTAAATCTCTAGCATTCTCATATGCCAAGATTTATCAGTGAAATGTATTTTCTTGACAGCAGTCAGTTACTGTTACTGTAGAGACCATTTTTACCCTGTGGGTGCATTTTTACAGGTTTCTCTTCTTAGTTTTACTTCTGACATTGCTTTTCTCAAATAAGGTGGGTGAGACATTTTTTCCTACCAAACAGTCTCATTCCTGGAAAAAGTAAGGTTTATTGTAGTTGTTTGAACAGACCCTGAAGCAACAAAAATAGATCTGCATCTGTTACTGTGGTTTTTGATTTTTGTAACAGCAGGCACAGTGTTCTAAACCCCAAATACTCTTGAGCCCATTCTTGTCTGAATGTTTTATAGCCAATTCCTCAGACATTGTAACTCTTGGGAAGATGCAATCAATAAATCTCATTTAGTTCTAAAAATACTGGTATTACTTAAATTATATAGATTAATTTTATTTATTTAACAAGTGTGTGGGTTATTTCAGTGATCAGTAAGTATAGTCTTGGGCATTGTGGAGATGCTACAAAACACTTCTCTCACTGGTATTTAAATGTAATTTGTCTATTTGCATTGTTGGGCTGTATTTGGTTCACAGTAAATTATATGGGTAGATGAATGTTGTCAGTACTTTAAAGTGCGTTCCATTTATATAGCATAATATGAAATAAAATTGAGATAGAGCTGTTTCTCTTGAGATGTGGGAAAAGAATATATACTCCACAACACATGTTATTTTAAAACCATTTCCTGGTTTTCTCTATCTGTTTGGTAAGTTAAAGCCTTAAAATATGAATTAAAACGTGAGATAATATGGGCAAGTACCTCCTATTTATAACTCTTACAAATCTCACTGTCTTGTTTGATGGATTTTGTTACCAGCACACATTAAAACAATGGGTGGTGTGTGGTGTTTTTTCATTTTCTGTGAGGCATTTTGGATGTTGTAAACTATTGTATATCCCTAGATATATATAGAAGGGGATATACCAGGGGATTTACCTGTTAAAATTGATAACAATTAATTCTTTTGAAGGTTTATCTATTCCCTAAATAAGCTTCCTCTTTTACTTGATAGACATGAAATAGAATTTAAATTCAACATTATGAACTTCAAAGAGTCTTGGTCAAGAGGGACCTCTAGTGGGTCATCTAGTTCATCCCCTTAATAGCCACTGAATTGATCTGTAAACTGTCCCTATTGAAATCACGTTAGTGTAATCACAAAATGTATGTAGAGAATAATTGTTGTGTACATTTCTTTACAGGAACTAAAAGAAAATGGTGAATTGTTGCCTATTCTGAAGGGAGAAAATTAATGTCAAAGGACAGCAGTGGGAACTGAAGTGCTTTGAACAATTATTCATTTATAGATTATATTGGAGCAATATATGACTTAACCCTGTGGAACTGATCAGAAGTAAATAAAGGCTTCTTATGTACTCTGTGTATTTCACAAGACCATGCTACATGTGAAAGTATGTGTTTCCACTGAAGATAGAAAAATGTCAAGATCTTCAATTAAAATATAATGCTGAAGAAGTTTGGGGTTTTTATTACACTTTCTATTCATTGCATCTAGATGTTCAAGAGTTAAGTAATGCATTACACCTACTATACAGGACTTGCATCTTTTTGGGCTCAGCTATCATTAGGAGAATATTAATGGGGATATCTCTGTGGTATGGAACAATAATTTTCTGTCCCTGCTAATAATTGTTTTCATGTCTAGTGAGTGAGGAAAAATGCTGTTGAAACCTTAATCCAGTGCACTATTAGGAAGCTGTTATTAATGAGTTTCAGCTGTATACTATGCATCTTCATTATCTAAGCAGGTACAATAACTGTTAATTTCAGATATTAGACCAATTCTAACATAGCTTTTAGGACGTGTTTAAATTTCAGAGGAAATGAGCCAATAAACACAATGATTAGGCCAGTCTTTTGATGTATTGTCAATGTTACTTCACTTAGAAGGAAAGGTTTACTTTCTGGGCTATGAATTCTGCAGTTTATCATGTTAATATATAAATCCTTCACTTCAGTATTCAGAGTTTTTTTTTTAATCTGTTTTTGATCTTTGTTTCAGTTCCTGCAATACTCAGAAATATAATGAGCTCTAACAATGGGCTGACCATCAAAGCAGCTACAGAACAGGTATACTTGCAACTATGTACCAGATGTTTTACCTTTGGAAAAATAAAGCACAACAGCATCAAAAATCAAAATACATCACTGTCCACGTTTTCTGCAGTGCTGAAGGGAGGGTATTTCTCTTCAGGGGAAACACCTTTTGCTTTCAGTCTGAGTTCCTAGCCTCTGTACTGAGATTATCGAGCTGTTTATTGCAGAGGATGGTTTTGTCAGTGAAATACTGAAATATTTCTAGTGAATTGCATACAGACTGCTGTGTGTGACAGTGATATCAGCTGCTACTGACTTCCAGCTGTGAAATGTTGGTGTAAACTGTTCTGAGTACATTGGCTATATACAATAAAGGCAAGGACACCATATTCTTAGAGAGGTCTAGAACCTGAAGAGGAGCAAGCTCTGTTTATAAAACCCAGCAAATGAAATGCTGGTGAGGAGCGAAGTGCCCAGGCCTCACCAATAGTAAGTTTTGAGCAGAGAGGTATTGCTGAAAGCCTCATTGATTTTATTGTTGGTTTTATTGTTGGTTGTGCTTGCAGAGAAACACCTATATACTCAGGATTTTTGGCCAGAAACATTTCTGGAGAGTTGCTCCCTTGTTAGGAAGGGTCAGGACTGAATGCATGCTCTTCAAAGTGTGCTTGAAAGAAGAGATACCTGATGAGTTAGGTGGTGTGAGGTTTTAGGCAGCATCTGAGGAGGAAGGTTTTGGAAGCAGGTTTGGGCTTTGTTGCTTAAATTCCATCTAAATCTATTGAAACCTGAAGCAAGACTGTTATTGGACTTAGTCCCAAACTGCTGAGAAAGTTATTTGCGTTACATAATTCTTAATGATTCATATTTAATTCAAGTATTAACTTTCTAAGAATAATTTTACTCACTATTTAAAAGTATATGTTACAGCTTTAAACCAATTTTAATCTCTATAAAAAATTTTTGCCCTGCTCGTGAAAACAAGCTTTAATTTCTCAAAGTGAATTGCAAATGTGTGCAGGCAGTTGTCAGTAATCATAACCTACTTCATAAAAAAAAAAAAAAGTAACATCCCTGTGGTCAAATTAGGAGTTAGAAGCTTTAACTAAAACAAGACTAAATACAAAATGCTATTTCTTATGTAATAGTGTTTTTTTCTTTTTAAAAGCCTTTTCCTTCAAAATTCATTCTAGTAGAATTTAATTACTCAGGCTTTATAGGGTCCTCACAATATATTTATAGACATGTGAAAGACCACCAGTGAATAGCAGTTGTTTTTCTGAGATTTTGTTTTTATTTTCCATATACTCCAGCGCTACAATTCTTTCACCAAAATGGAGATTACTCTTGAAGTGAAATTACTGTACTGCTTCAGAAACCTGGGATTAATTTTTCTTGTTTGTCAGTTGTTCTCTTACCTTTTCACAGCCCTAAATCGTGGGACCCAACTTTGGTAATTAGCAATATTTGAAATATACGGTACTAACTTTTTAGCAGAATTCATTGTGAACTAACTTGGTATAAGTCAAAATAGCACTTTGGTGTTTGTTCAGATGAAAACAGAGTTTCTGGAAATAAGCACTTTTAAAAGTGGTTTTCCCAAAGAGCACTTTTCTAAATGGTTGTCTTGCCTGTGGCTGGATTTGAGTGCCTGGGGGCTGCCTGCGCATTGCTGAGGAGCCTGGCTTGGGCAGGGCTGCTCCAGATCAGGGTGTTAAATACGGCAGCTGGAACATCAGCCTCCTTAATGGTGTGAGTGAGGCGTCACGTCTGAATTTTGTGCTGGTGCTGTTAAAAAGCTTTTGAAAGTGGCAGTATTTCTGCACAGGGCTTGCACTGCTGCGTGGTACAGGTACACCCCTGCAGCTGTGTAATTTAAGAATTCGTACTGAGTACGTATATGGGCTTTCCTGTAACTGTGGTTTTGGTTAGGATTTGCTTTTATCTTAGGAGCTGCAGAACTGTCAGCTTTAAGCTTCCCTGGCGAAGGGAGGAATGCGTGGGTGGAGGCTGCCTCTCCGTGGTGGGAAGGTGTACGTCGCCCGAGTGCAGCTGGCCTGAAATCCCCTTCTGGCTCGGAGGGGAGAGCAGCAAAACTACATCAAATGTACTTGAAAACAATTTCAGCCATATGGCCGAAACCTTAATTCCATGGACTGCCGAGGTGTGTGGTTTGTACGCTACTGCTGCCTTGCAGGGATAACAGGTGCCTTTCTGGAGGAACAAGCTATCCCTCTGCCTTTGGCATACACTGCTGCTACTAAAAACAAACAAAGCCAACGAAAAATAAAAGCATCCACCCCAAACAAAATGCAACAAACACACACCCCTACAGTTTGGCTTTATAATGAATGGAAAAGACAGTGGATGTGTAGTATGTCTGCATTCAGTATGAGATGAAGATGAGGTAGATTCTTTCATTGAGGGTTGAAGCAGCTGAGGGTTAAGAAGTGCCTATGAAAGTTACCTGGTTGATATCCGAAACCGCTTAAGGTGCTGGTCAGGTGTCTGCATGCACACTCACGCATGTATGTTGCATTCTACAAATACATTTCTTGGTACTCTTCTCAAAGTCAGTTCTTTTACCTCCTAATGGAAAAGTACAGACTGAGTTCCTTAACTGTTTTTCTGTGAGTGAGGACGAATTAGGCAATGCAGTTCGGGTGGCATTCCCAGGCTTCTGAAGGTGGATGTAGTGACGCCTGGGGTCACTGAGCTGGGAGACACCAAGGAGAAGTGCATGTTTTGCACAGAAGGGGGAAAGCAATAAAGTGTCGGAGCTGCCGTCCTCCAGGTGAATTGGTAAGTGAAGTCTTGGACTTGTATGGCTGCTGAAGAGGCATATTATTTTTTGCTGGTGGAAAAGTATTTGATATTAATGTTTGGGTGCAGTTACTAACATTGCCTAACTTATATTCTGCTTATTTTTATTTTTCTTTCCTCCCCTTTCTTCCCTTTGCTTGTCCTAAGATTTCAGCTAGATTCTTGTTTTGCTGTACTCTCATGCTAGGGTATAAGGAGAAGCAAAACAAAACAACCAAACAAAAACAACCACAAAAGTGGGAATGGTCAAATGGGATCAAGTTGCCTTGAGAGGCTGGGACTCTCTTCAGAGGTGTTCGGGACTCAGCTAGACAAATTGCCAAGGAACCTGATCTAATTTGACAGCGGGTCGGGCTAGATGACCTGCAGAGGTCTGCTCCAACCTAAATTAGCCTGTTTTTTAATGATACAGTAGTGAAGTGCTAATGAGTAGTGAAAAGTGTTAGTGAATAGAGTGCAGAACAGGACTTCTTGCTTTGAGTGGCCAGAATGAGAGTCGTGCTGCAGCGGTTAACTGCTGTATGGTATTAACTATATAGAACAAATTTGCCTTACGAGATAACTGGGTTTCCCCTGTCACTTCTTGTGTACTTGCATAAGAAATACTTTGAAAACGCTATGAAATAATTTTTTTAAAGGTAAGTGCCATGTAGCTGAGGTAGGTAATGCAATATTGTTTTTAAATCAAAAATTAATCTGGAAATATGTGAACATTGGTTAAAGGTTTCAGACAGTCCAAGGAGAAATTTGCAGTTAATTTTAATTAGGAAAGTATTTCATGCAAGGTAATCGGAAAGATTCAGTATCTCATTTTATAGTGCTGAGGCAGAAGTGGAGGAAAACTGCCTTTTTTCTTAAAGCTGTAGTTCTAGGCAGCTGATTCAGATGAGACTACTGAGCTATTCAGAGAGCAATCGGGTTTAAAGAGCCTGGTTTCAGCTTATTTCTGACCGTGACTTTCCTCATTTTCCTGGTGTTGCAGTAGCCCACTGCTGCAGCATGAGTGAGGAGCGTGACGACTTTGGCCCAGCTTTGCTTAGGGGAAATAACTCTGCCTTTTCTCTTGGCCATGTTAATCTGCTCTGTGTGTATGGTCAGTCTGAGTGGTCCCTTTCCAAGCTAGAGAAACACTGTTGAGTGTGCTAATGAAGGGTGCCAGTACAGTCCTTA
Source organism: Anseranas semipalmata (assembly GCA_013399115.1). Lineage (NCBI taxonomy): Eukaryota > Metazoa > Chordata > Aves > Anseriformes > Anseranatidae > Anseranas > Anseranas semipalmata. The sequence goes on from VXAA01002479.1 coordinate 84,690, forward strand.
CCACCTCCTTCATAGAAAAAGTTGCATCCCCACTGTTAATTTGGGGTCTGTCAGTCCTGCTGTGTCTCTTTCGGTTGCAGATGCTTTTCTCCTTAAAATGCAAAGGATTTTAGAAGGCGCAGCAGAGGCTACATTTGATAGCACCAAGGACATGTTTTACTGAGACCTGTGGTACGGCATTGAGCCACTTGGTATTGCTGACGGGAATTGAGGAATGCTGTGTTTGCCCTCCTGCAGGGAAAGTCAGAGGTGTATGTAGAATATGTAGTTGTGGTGCAGGTTTGGTGTCCTCTGTGGCAGTATAGCTGTGAGCTGTATGCGTGCGTGTAAGGGGGGCTCCCCCCGGTACCAGAACTGCTTGTGCCCGAGCACACCTGCAGTCACACCAGCATTGCTACTGACTTTATTGCCTGGGTACGGAATGTTTAAAGCCACGAACAGAGCGCGTAGGATGGGTCACTCCAGGCCTGCCTCTACAAGGGCTGTCGGAGCACCTGGTGGGCAGCCTGGGCTCAGGCGGGCTCCCAGGCCTCGGCCAGCACGGCCGCGATGCAGAGCAGGCTTCTGGCTCCGCGTGTTCCCAGCGGTGCTGGGGGGAGGGAGGTGAAGGCGCCTCTGGCACTTTTGGTGTGAGATGAGCGAAGGCTGGTAGGACATGGGTCATGGTTCATCAGAGCACGTAAGTGGGTTGTTTTGCTTCGTGGCCTCTTGCTCTCTTAAAATGTCTCTCCCATTGAGCCATTTCCTATCTTGTTTCCTATCTTAAATTGAGATCTGTTTAAGCTCCAATCTTCCTTAGAAGTTGTGAAGGTATGGGAAGGATGGATCACAAACTGTCTCAGCCTTTTCAAATCTATAAAGGCTTCCCGTGAAAGTGGAAGAGCAAGGTGCTGCATGAGTTGACAGGGTGAAAGGCTGCGGGCTGACCAGTTCTTAGTGGCTAGGGTCTCATCCATGAAAGAATACATTTCCAATGGAAGATGCATCCTCCCGTGTCCTGCATGAATGCTGAGCAAGGTAAGGCTGCAGTGGGTCTAGCGTGCTGTCAGCTCTTAAAAATCGCTAAGGTGGGCGATGCCAGAGCCCTGTGTCTGGCTTATGGTGGCACATCTGCCACAGCTGGCCCGGGGCGGGCCGAGGGCTGGGCAGGCAGAGCCGTGTGCCCCCCCTGTGCTGGAGCAGGGGGCCAGGCCCAGGCTGCTCCTGGGGGCTGCGGGTGCCGACGTGGGCTCCTCGCGCAGGTCTCTTCCCACCCGCTGCTGAAGCTGTGAGCTCAGTTGCCAGCAAAGCTACAACATTTTGCCGCCTCTTTGTCGCTTCATTGTGCAGAGGCTATGGCAGTACGGTGCCGTTCCTTGCCGGGGCTGTGTTCAGGGTGCTAGCTGAGAGCTGGCCAGCTCTGTCACCTCAGCACTAGCCACGATTCTTCTTGACGACACCACCCCTAGCAGGAGCTGCCGCAGGCCGCTGGCTCGTCACCCGGCGGAGCCCAGCGCGCTCCTCCGCAGCAGATCCCCCCGGGGTGAGCGCGCAGAACGGGCGGAGCAGGGAG
>VXAA01002479.1:86482-160201 GCA_013399115.1 Anseranas semipalmata
GCCGGCCCTGAGCCCGGCCCCTGCTCTCGGGGCGCCGCCGCTCCTCGGTGGGCACCGCGGGGCGCCTGCAGCTGGCGGCGGGGCCGGTGGGGCCACCTGCGAGGCGCGGTGGCGAGGTCCGGCCCTCAGCTGTGGTTTGGTTTGTAAACGCTTCTCGTTAACAGTCCCTCGTTCTTCAGGAGGTGCCGTGTCTTGTCTGGGATGCGACTTCCAGGTTCAAGGTACGAAATCCACCGCTGGCCATCTCTGGATGGAGGCCTGTGATCCTCAACGCCCCCGCAACCGCTGGGCAAGCGGGAAGCTCCTCGCATGTGGCAGAAACGTGCAGTTACGTTGCTAGGACGATTTAGAGACCTAGGGCAATTACTAGCAGCTGACTTTTTCCCCTCTCATGTTTTCCCCTGGCTTATGCGGGTGTAACGCTAGGTGGAGCCCTCTGTGCGCTGGAGGAACAGGAGAGAGTTGGAAGAGTTCGGAGAAGCATCCCTCACTTACAGCGGTGTCTTGTAAAATGTGTTAATGCCAGTATCGCTGGCAATAGGGGGGTTATTTAATGAAAAAAACACAGTGGGAATTCCTTTTTATGCCTACAGAAAGCAAAAATTGTGGTGTTTCCCTTTATGTGAAAAATACATCAGATCTCAGCATTAGAACGGTTATAGCATTCAAGGTTATGTACACATCAATTTTACAATACTTCTTGGCGTATGCATAGAGGAAAGGCTGTGTTTGTGGCTTTGAGAACATGTGCCTGCAGATAGACATGTGTAGAATTGTTTCTGTCCTACAAACGTCTGTGGCTTTCCATGACTGTATGCAGCTCTCCTTAGAAAAATTATTCAAAAATATGCTGAGTTGTTTGACATTTCCTTAATAAGCTGATTATTATTTTTCATTACTGCTTTGGTGTTGGTTCTGTAGCATGCTGGCTGCTGATCTTTCTGAATGGCACAATGGTGGTGATGTTTGTGTTGGGAAGCGCTTCTCAGTATTATTCTTGCAGTGGTGGCTGGTGTCAGCATTCTGTGCACATATGCAGGCTCTGAAAGCAACCAAGAAAGTAGATTACAGAAGACTAGTTTCCAAGAAGACAAAATTGCAACATCATTATGAAATGAACAGTCTTCTTAATTATTCTTTGCAAGGTTTAGATTGCATATAAACAACGTGTGCATCTTGCTGACATCAAGTATGATTATAGGAAATTAAGAAAATGCAAATATAAAACATTTTAGGCAAATTACACACGTTTGTACTGAGAATGTTAACTGAAAGAGAAGTTCTTGTAGAGAATTCACAGATGGACAAAGGGTGCCATACATCCTCTGAACCAAATGATTGCCAGCGATTTTCAAACCTCACAGGAAGGGATCTTTGATGGGTTAATGACCTAGTTCTGCAAATATTTATGCATAGTGCTTTAATTTTATGCTCAACTGAATAGTTCCCAATGAATTTACTAGAATCGCTTCATTATAGCCTCTTTAGTGAAAAAACATCGAAAGATAATTAAAACTTGCATACTCCTACATGTATGGGCATACTTTTTTAATTCTTCCATTTAAGCAAACAAATGCTTAAATGCTTCTTAATTGTTTAGTAAAGAAAAGATTAGACACGTTTAGAATTCGAGTTCTTCTCTACCTTCTCGTGCTTTGCTCTGCCTTCATGTGCTTTTGCGCTGCGTAGGACACCGGCTGAGCGCCTTCTTGCAGTAAGGGACGCAGCACAGAGGCTGCCGCTGGCTTTGCAGTCGGGCTGTAAGAGGGGCCGAGGGTCTCTTCAGTGAGAGCTAACCGCTGCCTGTACTCCCCCTGCCCAGCAGCCAACCGAGAAAGACTGGAAGGTGTTTTTGGTTGATGGATTCAATCTAACAAAGGAATGAATAAGTTGAAAATGACAACGAAATAATCCACAGTATAGTGTTTTATCTTCTAAATTTAAGGCATTACCAACAGGTTGTTAAATTTCCAGTGAATTTCCGTAAGTAATTCAGAACAATCGCGTGACTCCTAAACCACCCGAATTGCCTGCGCCTTCCTGACTTGCCGTAGCCTGGTGTACGTCAGCAGCTGCGCGGCCCCTTTGGCGAGGTCGCTTTCCCCGACTTCCCAGGTGCACACGACTTTCACACGCTGCTCAGAGCGCGTCGGTGTCCTTTTAAAAGATTATTACAGCCGATTGAAGAAGTAATCTGTCAAAGCTGACGTTCATCCTCTCTCTCCTAAATTGCTATCTCTTCCTACTTCAGCTGTGCTGTGCAGCAAGGTAAAGAGGGATTAGTAGGGCCAGCCCATAAAGTTTACTTAATTTTTGTATTAAAAACAGTTGCCCATGATCCTGGTAGTGATAGGGGATGTGTTAGTAGTGAAAATATTGGTGACTACATCTTGATACCGATAAAGCCCCGAGGCACGGCGCAGCGTTAGCAAGCAAGTAGCTGTGGAGCTGGTGTTCACCTGCTCTCACCGGGGCTGCAGGGGAAGTGGTTTTCAGGCATCTGCAGGCTACAGATTGGGAGTTCCTTGGGCAATTTGTCGTTCTGGGGGTCCTTGCCTGAGGTCCCTTGTTGTCCCAGGGCTGGTGCAGGCAGTTCTGAGGCTGGCTGAGGTTGTGCTGAATTGCGTGAGCTGCACAGCCTTTAACTCATGTGTGTGTTTGGGTATCTGGCTCTCTTCTGTAGGCACCTTCTTCCTGACAACGTCAGGGAAATTTTCTTCCTCATATGCGTACTGAAGCATGCTGATAGAATTTTTGATGGAGTATGTAAGTATTTTGAAGAGATTGATCACCCTGTAGGTAATTATAACAACAGTACATTGGTTTGGCCACGTGCATGCACACTCTTTTGCAATCCTTTTTGAGGATGAACCGACCTGTGCCCCCAGCACCTAAGAGGCTTTCACTGCAAGCTACCTCCCTGGGTGCACACCTGTCCCTGCACGAATCCCCAGGTGCTCGGTGGCACCGATTTCTTGTGCTGTTTTTCCACTGTTTGCTCCCACCTGGGAGGAGGCTTCTCTTGATCCAGGGCTCGGTGAGCAGTAATGGATCCCAGGTCAAACTAGTCTTTTGTCATCAAATGTTCCTTGCACTTCCTATGCCTATGAATAATGTGCTGCCTTTATTTAAGCAGCGTGATACCTCTAATGCAGATAAAGGAGAAAATGCCATGAGCTCTAAATCCTGGAACTATAGGAGTCAGGGTGATTTCCAAGGGCAGCTTCTGGATGTGCTGTAAGAAGCTTGTGGGGACTGGAGAGCAGCACCAAGCAGGTCAGAGGTGTGGAAGCGACGAACTATTTTAAGGATATTGTGATATTTCAAGATAATTTTGTTTTTGCTAGTTTTATTTTGTCATAATCTTAAATAAATAAATCCTAATGATGATAGGCGAGGAAGTGCTTAATGTAATGTTTTTTTCTCTAGATTTTTTTCTTTATGCTGTCCATTGTGATTATTCCTGGATTTTAGCAGATACAGAGTTAGGTGAATTCTTCCCGCGCGCTGGGCTACTTTTCCTACATGGTTACAGCTCTCTGGAAATCCCAGGCTCTCTCGGGCGTCTCCGTGCCATTTTTCCACCGCTGGGTTCAGGGAGCAGAGCGCGGCTGGCTCGGTGTGCGATGGGGCACTGCCAGTTGTCCCTTCTGAGTCTCCCCAGCTTCCCCCTGACCTAAACCAATTTTGTCAGGTGCTCTTGCTGCCTTGCTATTCACCACCTCTTGCAGGCTGTTAATGAATATATTGAAAAACACCAGCCTGAAGACTGATCCCTAGGGCACTACACTATTAACCTTTCTCCATGCTGAGAATTGGCCATTTATTTCTATTCTTTCCTATCTCTTACCTTGTTTTAATCCATGACAGGACTTGGTCGCTCACCCAGTGGTAACCGTGTTTCCTTTACAGCCTCTAGGTAGGTAGGGACTTTATCAAATTCTTTAGAGTGCATGAACAAATCATACCTCCCTGTTCTCCTTTACATGATGTCTCTTTTATCCTGTGAAAGGCTCCCAATAAACAAAGGAGGTGCAGATCGCTGTTGCCACTCTTTTGGGATATCATTGGAGAATCCTGCATTCTGGAAGTGCCAGCAAGGTGCCGCTTTTAAAGCACTGGTGGGGGAAAAAGTCAGCTTCTCCCTTGTCTTTCTGACTGTCCATATCTGAAAGCATCTCGTGGCTTCTGGCCACCTCGTTCTGAACTTACGCAGAGGAAACCTGGAGCGTTCCCGGAGGAACGGCGAGCTTTGTGTCCCCCGGTCCTGGTGGCTGCGGACGGGCAGCCGCTGGGGCCGGCGCCGGGGGAGGCTGCGCGGTGAGGCTGCCTCCGCCAAGGCAGAGCCGAGGGCCGGCTGCCCAGCGCCTGGCGTTCTGCCGGTGTGCGGGGGGCTGCGGCCAGGGAGGTCCTCGTTTACCTCAGCGGTAGGCAGCATGGCACAGCACTGCTGCGGGCACTGCGGGTATCACACACTGGTAGATCGGTTCGCATGTGGTCTTTCACTTATCCAGCGTCTGCAATGGTAAAGTTCCCTTATTTTATAAAATGACTTATGTTTAATTCTTGAATCAATTAAGTCAAACTACAACAAAAGAGAAGTTGGTTTGTGGACGGGGACGGATTGTTGTAAAGTCTTCTAGTTTAACAGATGAATTACTTTGTATGAGATAAGTCATAAATTTCAGTGTGACAAAAGCTCCTGTTTATCAAGGAAATCAGGTTCATGAACAGCAATGCTTCAGGAAGTCCCACCCGAAACTCCTGAAACTCAGGTGGTGGTGCTAGGAAGCAATGAGCACATAAATGAGAGCACATTTATTATCTCTTTAAAAAGCGAGTTTAGAGAGCGCGGCTCTGTGAAGTCTTGCTGTGCATTCAGCTTAGAAGAACTGCGTGGAAATTTTGGCAATATTCCCGGTTTTGAACCAGGCAGTAATCAGCTAAAACTAATACATGATTTCAGACTGCGTAGAAGCGCTGTGCTCTACCTACCTGAGGGTGGGAGCACAAACATGTAGTGTGCTTTTTTTGGCCTTCAAATGAAGTATTTCAAAGGTGTTGATACAAAACAACATGTTAACATTGCGTGCAGAGGTGTCTGTCTGCACTTTAATTTTTGTGTGAGAATGGCCTGGAAAGCTATTTTTGGCTTGCAGTGGTCGATGTATCATTAGGGTAAATATCTAGGATGCTAAAGCATCTACCATCTTTTTCACATCTTTTTTTTGTCCTTGGCTTACTGTAACATGGCTGTTCAGTGAAGATGGTGCAAAGGGAGAACTTTGTGAGCAAGATGCCAGTTTTGTTCAGTAGGACAGCCAAATAACTGAGCAGAGACCTCATTAATTTCAGTTCAAAGCAACACAGTCTCATCCCTGAAATGGAAATTTTCAAAAAATGTTTTTTTCTTGAAAGGTGTCTTTTCTTCCCCACTTAACTTTTATACAGAATTCATTTCCAGTCATGTTGAGAACAAACACTACAATTTGTCTTTCAGGAAAAGTTTTCAAATTCTTTAGCTAAGAACTATTTGAAAATCTAATCTGAATTTTTAAACAGGTTTGCCTGCCTGAGATGACTTTTGCCAGATGAACAATCTTCACCTGCAAGGTTTTTCCCAGCCCCAGGGAAGAGCTGTACCTGCATGCTGAAGCATCCGAGGAGCGGTGCGCGGTAAGCTGCGGGCGTGCACCTGCGAGCTGTGGGACGTGGCTTTCCGAAGTAAACAGGTAGATAGGGAGCAACACCATGAGGGAAATGTTATTGCACATCAGTGAAACCTTCACCTTAATTCCTAAAACATAAATACAGTGCAATAGGCATTGACGCCTGGGAGGAGCAAAACATGAAATGGGCACGCTGGGTTTAAACACAGAGAATGTCATCTGCTACCAGCATGCTTATTTCCTCTGTTCCTCTGAAATCTCGGACTAAATCATGTTTTCCTGTCTGTGCAAAGTGTATTTAATGAGACAGGCACTATAGACTCTAGCAGGCAATGGTAATTTCTATATTCCCTTAGTTTTTTTTTCAGTACTTTTAGTTGGAAAGCTGGTATTTTAGTACCTTGTTTGTTTTTTCCACCGAGTTATGGAGATCTGGATTTCGGTAGCCCACCACCCGGCTGAACCTTGGTGTCACCTGTGCCTGCAGAGCCGTACAGCACTGCGGCCGTATTTCAGATGAAGCACAGGAATGAATTCAGACTTCAGATTCTTTGGGATGCTTTAAAATAAAAGCGCGGTGCACGTGCACCAAAATAACAGTGATCTCATTCCCAAGCTGGAGCCTGTGTCCCTGCCCAGCAGCTCGTGCCCCGTGCAGGGAGCAGGGCTGGCGCGTCGGCACGGGCAGCCTGTGTGGGGACAGCGGGTGGCAGCGCCTCGGCCAAGCGCAAAAACGAAATAGCAAACAGCCGCAGAAATCCTCTGGTGAGCTGTGTTCAGAAAGTTCAGAAAATCATTGGCTTAAGGAAATACGATTTCAGCCTTCAGAGCTCTCTTCTGGCAATGTGTATTTCCTGTAAATAGACGGTTCTTTCTGCCAGGGGCAGAATTTTTCTCTTTTTGAAGCTGAAAGCTCATTAAAATCTGATGTTAAACAATTAATGTTCCTAGGGACAAATTGTTTCATGTACTAGGACTTTCTCCAGCCAGAGGAAAACACAGTATCCTAGAAAATGATAGGGCCCATAATAAACTTCATACTAAAAAATGCTCGGCAACATTTGTTTCAAGCCCCAGTATTTTTTACTGAACCTGTCAGAATCTGCTTGCAGATCTACCGTCTGCTTGCTGATGAATGATCTTGGAAAACGGTGCGTCTTGTCATAGTTTACTCCGAGCTTTGATAGATGAAGAATTATGTTTAAGCATGTTTATCTACAGAATTAGTATTAAAATTAGTATTAAAATTTGAAATCCACTAGTCTAATTTTTGTTCTGGAAGTAGTCTCTCCCTTGAAACTCGAGGACTTGTTGCTCGGCTCTTTGCCTGGGAAGCCGGCCCCCCCCGCTGCACTTTGCAGCGCGAATTGGGCAGTGCAGGGTCTGTCCGGTGGGAACGGGCCCTGGAGTCTCCCAGAGCCTTCTGGGGTCGCCAGAGCCCTTCAAGCTTACACGTGTGGCACGTTGGAGAAACCAAAACGAGATTCTCCTTTCCTTAACATTTCATAGGAAACGTGATATGGGAAGTCAGAGGTTGGACTGTTCATGTTGCCTCTGCTTGTTGGAGCCCTGCAGGTTCTGCTTCCATCCTGCATGGGGGTGCTGTAGGTGGTGGGGGCTCACCCTCTTTTCCTCCAGGACGGGAGGAAGCACAGGTGTACAGGTGCATTCTAATTTCATAGCTCCCCTTTCGCACAGCGGAAACAAGCCGCAAACGTGGTTACATGGATCCCTGGCATCGTGTCGGGCTGCAGTGGGAAAGCTTCGGGTCGAGAAGGCCGGGGGGGGACCAGGCTGGCACACGTTGCATTTTCTGTACTAATGTAGTCCTGCAAGCGCAGAGCAAATACAGCAAGTGTGGAATACACACAGGTGGAGGCAATTTAAAGTATCGATCTTGTGCTCAGTTCAGGAGCGAATGGGAGGATGTGTTAGTGAATGGTTAAGGTGTTGAAAACTGTAGAGACGAGCATACTGATTTGATGATTTCATCTGAAATAAAAATCTGGAGATTTCTCTGGAATTTCTGAAACTGCATTTATTGGCTTTAAACTCGAACAGATTGAACAACTCCATTTACGGGCTATTTGCTGAATTTAGTCCTATACATTACGAAGAACTGATGCAGAGAATTTAATGAAAATTCCATTTTAGATAGAACTATATTTTTCCCAGTATATCTTAATAAAAACAATTAAAATAATATGAGAATTACTTAGGCAAAGAAAAACCACTTCCTAGTTCTTGCATTTACTGTCATTATTACCCTCAGTTTGTGGGTAAGGACATTGTTCATACAAAAAGCCTTTTACTGCCTAACCTTATGGTCCTAATGAGTGTTTCTGATCTGAAGCCAGTGTGCTGCATTTTCTGACACAAATTGTTGCTATGAAACTTGCAATGCCACTTGGGGACCGAAACTCCTGTTTTGCTCAAAATCCAGTATTCTAGCAAATAGCCCTGGAGATAGGCGCTGACACAGACACGTACCAGCAGCAGTTGTCTCTTCTAATTATATCTCTAAATTTTATATGAGAAACCAATGAGTTTTCAAATTTTTAAGATCTCCTTTTCCTGTGTCAAAATGAAAATATATCACACTTCATTTCCCGAACTCAGATAATTCTGTTTGCTTGAGAGGCATGATGAGCTTCTCAACAGTAGAAAGTAATTGGTTGTTAGATGCTGGCTCTGGGGGCGCCAGGCACATCTCAACCTCTGGTGGTATAAATGGTGCCTGGCCCCGCTGGGGACCTCCAGACCCACCGCTTCTGTAGGAGCAGGCTTCCTGCAGTGGGAGGGAGGAGGGAACTGCTGGGAAATCTTCTGGCTGAAGGGGATGGGAGTGGGGAACAGCATCCAGTGCTGCCACTGGAAATGTGGCCAAAAGACTCCTGGTTGCTGGAGGGCACTGCCCCTTCTTTAGTTTGGGAAACTGTCTTTTATAAGTACCGTGTAAAGATGTGATCACCTTTTAATGAATTGAATGTTTTTATTTCCAAAGCGTTATCTTATCCAGGAGATGTAGAAGTACCAAAACAAAACAGTGAGGATGTATGTCCCACCCCACTGGACCAGAGGTGTGGGCTCCAGCCCATTATCCTTCCCCCAGCAATTGCCAAATGTTTGGAGGAAAACAGTAGTACCTTCTGAACTCGTCCTTGCCCACTCTTCTCAAACTGATTATGTGTTCCAAGAACAAAAGTTCTTTATTACATCTAACTTTTTATTTACTTACTTTCCCCAAAAGGGTAAGCTGTTACTAGGATGTATCCTTATACTACAAAAGATTTCTTTTCCTCTTATGAACAGTATTTTAAGTTACAGCATTTACCAGCCTTTTTCCTCCCAAGAGCTTTGCAAAATCCTCCTCATTATCTCTATAATAAAATTTCTGGCCCTTTGGTCATCTAGAATGTGATGTGACAAAATCAAGTTGTCAGTCTGGACTGATCTTAGTGGTGAGGAGAAAATATTTTCTTTTTTTTTTTTTAGACCTGAGGGCTTCTTTGTATCTCTTGTGGTCTACAAAGATAAAGACAGTTGTCTTTACTACCAGATGTTACAGGGCCACATAAATACATTGGTACAGTAAGTCCCTCCCTCATTCTGTGCTGTGCTGTATCTCATTAATCAATTTATTTGGAAAATGCTTGATCTGGCTCTCTGGGAATGAGCGAACAAAAAGGGCACACTTTCATCCTCAGCAGACCAACTTCACCTCATCCATATCTTCTGAGGTCCCTCAGTCCAAGAGGACTCTATTCTACTCACATTAACAGCAGTGCTTTCAAGCAGTTCTTGTCTTCTACGTTTGTATGGATTTTTAATTGATCAGTTTCTTCTGGATTATAAAATGTTACTGGGCTGTTTACATCAGTCATCTACTTAAAGCTTTTTATGTGCATCTCCTTCAGAGAATCAGTTTGAAATCGCCTAAGAGCAAATCCTGATGGCTGTCTCACTAATGCTTTTCTCCGAGATTTATCTTCTACACGCGTTTCTTGTCCACCTTGGGCAGTGTCCTCATCAGGCATTGGCACTTTTTGGATCTGACTTGTTTCTGCTCTGTGCTCCTAAGAAATAGCATGTGATAGTTCTTTACTTCTCTGGGTTTCCTTTTATACTTGTTAGCTCTTGCACCATGCTTGAAGCTGATGTTTTTGGAAGCCCCGGACCTTCTCAGCTGGGATTCATGTTTTGTTTCAACTGCAGCTGGATGCCGTGCACTCTTCCAGCACTCTTGCCCCATCTGTCCCCAGCAGACACAGCCAGGTTTCCATGCTGGTATGCTCCCTGTGAGATTAAATGGGCGTTTCTTCCTGCAGAAAGATGCCATTGTTCCTTCTGTTGCCTTTCTTGAGCAGGCTGTGTGATTCCTGTTAATGTTGAGATGTTGCCTGCCTCCCACTCCTGGATGTGATGGTCTGGGCAGCATGGGTGCTCCAGGATGGAGAAAGGTCCGCTGGGAGCATTTGCTGTGCATCCTTGGTGGCATCTTTAGTCGACTGCTTCATCTCTCCTTTCTGTCCTGTTTAACCTGTGCTAAAGGAGCTCCTGGCAAGGGATGAGGCCTAAAGGAGACTCTAAAACTGAAGGAGGAACCTATGTTAAAGTGGCACTGACTCTATGAAGGCCAGGCACCAGCCACTTTTTTCATTGGCATGGCCTGGCTTGCCCTCTGTCTCATGGGTAGTGAAGTTGTTCTTTATTCCAAAGCCAAGAAAATGGCTTCACATTGGGCCATGAACCTTACATTCCACAGAAGGAAAGAAACATAGATGTGTGGGAGAGTAGATTGCTTTGAAGAAATAAACAGCGAAGCCGGAGAGGCTCGTGCCGTTGGTACCTCAGGCAGGGGGCTCTCTCCTAGCTCATGACTTTGATTTTCAGCTTGAGCGCCGCCCTCACCCCTGCAAAAGGAACAGTAACTAGCGAGTAATTGTGATTAGTCATCATCAGATCTGTCTCCTCTGCTTCTCTTTAAGACTGCTGAGTCTCTCTTGCACCTGGCTTACCTAAAGACTCCTCTTATATTATTATTACTGTTTTAGGTCCATACAAAAAATTGTGACTGCTGTCCTTTTAATGGCAGCCTGCAGGACAAAGTAGCAGAGTTTGAAGTGTGGGAAACCCACCTATACCTGTGCTATATCTTGCTTATTTTTAGCAGCCCAGGGCTTCAGGCATAGCAGAAGTTTCATAGTGAGCCACTGCAGTGAAAGATTTCAGTCTCTGTGTTCAGCTATTCAGGTATAGTTGCTTCTGAGACATTGCAGTACTGCGAGCAGGTGACTGAGACACGATGCTTGTTAATAATTTAAAGTGGGATGAACTACAAGACTATCAGTTAAAATGGAATCCTACTAAATTCTGGCACAAAATCAATAATCAACAAAAACAAACAGCAGTCTTTGGAGCCTTTGATGCTGCTTTTGCAGGGATTGTCCGTAAGCTTAGAGCAGCCCCTGAATGCTGTGGAGCTGCCTGCTGTCCTAGGCACGTGGGCAAGCTCGTATCGGCCATGTGGGTCACGCAGCAGCATACGGCACCAGCTGCCCATCCCCGTGGCCCCTGGGTGGGTGTCACCCTGTGTCCTGTCACCAGACCCATGCTCCGTGTGGAGAGCACGCAGCCAACGAGAGCGTATCCTCCCTCTGTGCAGAAAATAGAGCTGAGCAGCTTCAGATGATTGAAAAATACATAATCGTAGTAATTAGCTTATTATCTGCAAAATTGTTGTAAACATGTTAATAATTAAGCAGTATCTACATTGTATAGTGCCTTTGGTTAATGCGGCAATGGTTATTAAAATACATTAATGATTCTGAGAAAGTTCATATAGATACTGCAAATCCTTTTTCCAAGTTTAGCACTTTTTTTGGTATTCACAGCAACTGCGTATTTTGCAAAAAAGCATATAAAGATAATTCTTCTGTAAGCTACATTTTTTAATGTGTCACTTAATGTGCATTTTCCTAAAATCGTTTTGTGGGACTAAAGATGTCTGGTAGCTAAATTATTTATTATCAGACTCTATACTGTGAAAAGTGTGGTTAGACCTGCAGGTAATAAAAATGAAAAACAAAATATTTAGTGCACACACTAACAAAATAGTCTGCTTCTATAAATGATCTTTGTGGGAAGTCTACTGTAAAAAAAAAAAAAAATTGAGATGACAACTTCAATATATTTTCACTTTACCCAATGGTATGAGGTAAAATGCATACAAATATAGAATACAAAAATGTGTCGCCAGGTTATGAATGTATATGCCAAAATCCTGTAAACAGCTGTGCGGATTTTAAGCTATGCACTTCTAAGCAAGTGAGCATATTACAACTTTAATTGGACTTTTCACACATGTCTGAATATGATGGAAAGTTGCATAGGAAAACACTTATCTGGTTCAAATAATCTATTATTTAAGACTGTGATCCTAGAAACTCATACACAGATGTGTAACTTTATGCTGAGGAATAGCCATCCAAATCAAGATGCAATTATTTGGCTCTAATTGCTTATGTGCTTCAAAATTTACATAATTAGATAAAAAAAAAAATCAGATAAAAGAGGAGAAGGAATAACACGCGTACAACTTGTTCTTGATCACAGTGAGGCAACTACATGTCTTCAAGTATTTGAGCGATCTGCAGATAGGTCATCTCACCCAGCAGTTGATCAGCACTGGTGAGCACAGTTTGTCCGTGGTATGTCCATCCCAGTTTCCTTCTCGCCTTTCATGTTCCTGGAAATGGCGGCTAGGAAGCTCTGGGGATCCGTGGCCTTCCCAGAGGCTGAGGCAGGGCTTGCCCTGTTTGGGGTTGGAACGATGTTTGCCTTTTTCCAGCCCTGAGGAGGCTCCCCTGGACTCCGTGAGCTCGGAGAGGCAGCTGAGACATCTTCCAGCTCCTTCAGCATCCTTGGAGGCCTCCTGTCCTCTGGTCCCACAGTGGTGGTAAGTCCCACCAGACAACAGTAAGTATAGACTTTGGCAAATAAAGGAATTTTTATTTTACTTTCAAAGGGTGACCTTTTGTTGCATTCTTTCCCTTTCTAATTCACAGCCTGTGTGTTTGCAGAGCTTTGCTCTGGTCTCCTGCCCATGGCTTTGCCCCTGGGGCTTTGCCTCTGTCCCCAGTGCCTGATGCGCTTTCCAGCGAGTAGTGCAGGTTTGCTGGCACACCGACCCGTTTGTCTCCATGTAGGTGTAGGAGGTGAACGTGTAGTTTTTGCCTTTGTCTTTGACCACAGGCAGTGTTAGTTGGACTGTAACCACTGATGAGTAACCCCTAATGTTTATTTTAAGCAGAATCAAAGTGGACACTTGCTAGTTTTGGACTGGAAATAGAAAAGAGCGATTGAGTGGTATTTTTCTGTCTTCTGGGAACATGATACATGTATTCTTTTGCAATACAGAGCAGCCTTACCTGTTAAGTACCTGATCCTGACCCATAAACCATCCTTTGGTTTGCTGAGATTTCAAAAGGCTTTAACCAGAAAACCCCGATCACTTAATCAGAGGATTATTATGAAGTACACAAGTAGTATAATTAAATGTCTTAATACCTGATTAGACTATGGATTTAGAGATGGAGCAGCATTATGCAAAGATACAATGTAACTGGGTTAATAACAATCAACTGATTAATGTAGTACATCTCATTCAAGCCTAAAGGAGAATAGACTGAGATGATTAGCACAGTTGCAAATATGCAGAAGTGCACAAAGCAGAATGTATGCGACAAGACTGAATAAATGAAGCGGAATTTTATCAGTGTACCATAATATAAAGATGTTTAAAGGAGAAACAGTGTTGTTAGGCAACTTGCTGAAAGTAGCCTGGAAGATGCAGTGATTCTTGGCATATTAGTTTTATCATGTGCTTACAGTTGCAGTGAGTATTTATAATGGAAGTAAACAGAAGATGTTGTACTTAATAAATAAATCTAATCTTATTTATCTGCAGAGGGAAACAGAACTGAGTGGATATTCTGTTCTTAATGATTGCCTGGTAAAAATTGTACTGAAAAGCAAAATCCGACAGAAACCTTTAAAGGCTGTGAGCACTTGGCTTTGGCTGTGGTGGGCCAAGGTAGCAGGGAGTAGCTGTGAGCCTTTCTAAAGACCTGTGTTAACACATTGTCCGTGCACGGGGCTGGCACCGGCTGCGCCACAGGCAGAGTAGGGTTCGAGGGGAGGTCCTGGTTTTAAGTTTCATGCAGTGTTCAGGTGATGTTGGTGTGCTTTTAGTAAATTCTAGAAGTTGGGGCTGGCTTATGTTGAAATCAATGAAAAAGTCTTTCACTGACAGCAAAAGGAGCAACAGAAAGCTTCTTTTTAGTATTCAGCAAGAGCCACCTGCAAGATTAAATGTCCTTATTTTGAGAAACTGTTCTTTTTCCAAGAAACAAAGCTGGTCACCTACCATTTGAATAACAAAGAGACAAAATCTCCCTAAAAATGCGGTAGCAGAAATAAGGTCCCCCATGCAAACTTGCTGTGTTTTGTGGTAATGCAAAACCCTTCTCCTTTCAGCACTCAGCTGTGAGAGCAATGGCAAGTTTAGCTGCAGGGCTCTGGATTTAGTAGTTGTTGAGATCAGGCCACAAGGAACTGAATGTCATTACTTTTGGAAGAACAGAACTAAAAATAAACAGTTTTTTCCCCCCTTAAAATGCAGAGACAGCTGGAGTTGGATGTGATGTTTGGGACTATGGAGAACGTTTCTGAGCTGCTTTATCATAAACCTTTTTGGTCAACAGCTATCGAACTTTTAAGAAGGGGTAGTTCTTATGTAGATCGCCTCCTTGAGAAAGATCCATTTTAGTTACCCCAGGGCCTGTGCCGAGCTTGGGATCCACCTGATGCTGATCAGGGGGTGCCACCCGCTGTGCAAGCGCCTGGCTGGGGCAGGCTGTGGATGTGGCCATTTGTGCAGGAGGGGCGAGAAACCCCGCTCTGGTGCTCCCAGGCTGGTGCTGGTGCTTTCGGAGCTGGCGGCTGCTACAGTCGGTGAGAATTAACTGTCGTCATCTGGGGACTGAAGGCCGACTACAAAAGAGGATTCATGTTGTTCCCGGATGCAGAATTCTCTTCTGCAGCTTAATGATTTGTTTTACTGGCACGTAAACTGACGCATTGCAAGGCAGTGCTCTAGAGATAAGCAATGCGTAAACAGCCGGAGATCTCCCTGCTCTTTCTGGTGATAAAAGGCCACATTAATGTAGGGTAGGGATTATGACATCTGCTGTAATCCACTTACCTCTGGGACTCCCCAGCACACCTGCGTGGCACCAAGAAGGATCTGTCAGCTCGTGTGATGCCATTCTGCAAATGGAGCTGGACTTGCTGTGGGAGTTATCCCACATTCTGGATTTCGATATCAGAAGACTGCCCATTTGTGATTAAAGACATTTGAAGAAGCCTTCCAAAATTCAGTTTTCTAAGACATGGGGGGTGGGGGAGGGAGCTTTTAGATACAATGGCATAATCAAAACTTTATTAAATAGATGAATACAAGATGGACATTAGAAGGCTTAACTTGCAACAATAAATGAACAACAAAGCGCAATAAATGAAAGGAAGTAGATGGTACAAGTATATAGGTTTTTAAACTATAAATAGAACTTGAGATGTTATATTGCCTTAAAAAAAAAAAATAGCTCCAATCATCCACAGGTAAGATGTAAAGAAGAGTCAGCATGTGTCTGAATTGGGGGTGAAGGAAGGGAAATAATTGGTTGGCAGATACAGTCCAAAAGTGGAAGTGCTATTATAAGGGAAATAGAAAATAATGTTCACTTGAGATATAGAATAAAATATTACTGTGATGTTGTGATTTGGACCGGGTGATCTCTGCAGGTCTGTTCCAGCCTCATTCATCCTGTGGTTTGAACATGGACAGCCTGAGTTCTTATTTCTGCTGTTGCTTCCTGTCTTTGAAGGCTTTATATAGAAAATTGAGCAAGCTATATTTAGTCAGGCTTGANTATTTTTAGCCTGCCCAGGTCAGATACTTGAGGGGGAGCTTTGATTGTTTCCTTTTATTTTTGCTCTTAGTTGTTGCTCTCTTGAAATGCAGCCTTACTTTGATCAGTAATGTCCTGCTCGTGCCTCTGCACGAGCCGCTGTTGCTGTTTGTGGTTTCATACCCGGAAGGGATTCAAACATATCTTCTACCTTGCAGGAGCTGGCATGGGCAGTAGCTTGTTGTTGGTTGCAAGCAAAATAGTAGAACAAAGGACAAGCTATACTGAACTAAAAAGAAAAAATACAAAAAGAATCCTAATCTCATCCTGTCTGAACCTGGTACAAATTCAAGTTAATGGAATCTCGCATTGGAATAGTTACTACAACGGGTAGTTTTACCACTGGCTGTTCAAAGGCCGTGAGTTCACCTCCTGTGGTTGTACTCATGGTGTGTAGGTGTGTGAACAAAGGCATCTAGAGATGTGAGCACAAACCTTGTTCTGCACTTGTAGCTGCTACCACTGGTTGAATTGGGTGTTCCCTATGGGGCAGGCGATCTCCTGTCGCTGTGTGCTTGATACCAGCGTGTTTGTATTTCATCTCTCTGTTTCTATTTTGTATTTCCTTCCCATCTTTTTCTTCTTAGGTGGAGGGACATGTCATCCATACCTAAGACTTTTATGTATTACTCCCAATTATTAGAAGAATTTAATTAAATTTATCCTAACTAGATGAATCTTCCTTTCATGACTAAACTTTCTTCTTTTGCCTTACACTCCTATCATTTTATAAATCATGAAGTCTCTCTATAATTCTTTTCAACTTAGTGAACGTACTCCATGTGTTCTTTGGTTACATATAATTCTGTTCATTTCACATCTCCTGGGGCTTTTGTAATGGGATACAAGGCACCATTATGAGCAATCTGTCTTATTTCTCCAATACAGAGAGAAGTAGATCTGATTTTAGAGGTAGACTAATGTACAGTTTCTTATTTAGAAGAAAGATGTATTGTGGGAACAAAACAGATTATCTATGGTAGCTTTGATTCATAAAGCTGACAAATGTATAATTTATCATTTGGGATGAGAACATGTGATTAGACTTTATGGTAGACTACAGAAGTCCTAGCAATTTTACGAACCAGTCCTAACCAGCCTAACCACTTTCCTTCTCTGTTGCTTCAGGTTCAATGCGAGTGGTGGGGGCTTTGCATCAGGCACGCGAGACGTGCTGCTGTGTTTGACAATATCTGATGAAAGGTCAGAGAAGCTGACAGCAGAGAGAGAAATTTCATTTGTCTAATAGTCTGAGAGATTTAATTCCAGTTGTATTTATTCTTCCTTTCTGCTCAATGGCACTAAAACCTCTGACTTCAAGAAAATACAAAAATAGGTCATACACTGCTGTCCCTTAATTGATGTGAAGAATTATGTAGCTTCTGAGTTGAGGAAGAGTGACACAGGGAGCTACTGTAATTCCTGCGATCCATGCACATTTGCACTTAATTCATGATATAAGACTTGCAATAGATCTGCAAAGAAACTGAATGTCAGATATGAATGATGAAAAAGTAACGTAGCAGTGAGTTCAGGGAATTTTGGTATTTGACTCTTGCTCTATTTGTTACTGGTTTGTGTGTCTCCCTTGGAGGCTTATGAAGATCTTCAGGGGCTTTAGGGGTAAGGCATTTTACTTACCTGGACAGAAAAGAGCAGAGTAACAAGAAACATACCTGTCCCCATCTGTACATACATCCTCCTCACAGGGGAAGCTCAGAAAGGGCTGTAGAAGGGGAGAGCGTAGCTGTAACTTGTTGGCAGGACCAGGCAGGAGGGGCTGGGGACCTGTCAGAAGGGGTTTGGCTCTTCTGCATCCATTCTGCTCAGAAACATGCAGCAAAGAGCAGAGGGAAATGTATGTGCAGGGAAATACCTGCTGGATTGAAAACACTTGGGTGAGAGCTGGCTAGCTCTTGGGTAGGAGAAATTACTGTGGTGTCTCAGACCCTTAGCAATTCAAAGCCTTGGTGTCAAGGGCCACGCAGAAGCAATGTTCCTCCTGTCAGCTTGAGATCTGGGGCTCTTCATTGGCCTGCAAGGTGCTGCACAGCAGCAGGGAAGGCTCAGGAAAGAAACTGAAACAAGAGGGAATTAGAAAAAGGAGCAGGGTCCTGAGAACCAGTAATGTGAAAGCTGTATCAGATCGAGGTATCTAGCAAGGTGAGTTAGGGTGCAAATGAGATAGTGGCCTTGCATTAACAGCCTAATTATCACTCAAGAAGCAAACGTTTTGGTGATGCAGGTGCCCTTTCCCCTCTCCCCCACAACTAGATTTTATGACCTTTATAAGAGTAGATTTATTGTTGAAGCAAGAAAACAGGAAAAAGAGTTGAGATGTCTGATTTATGTGCATTTCAAAGGGCCATGGGAAGTCAGTCTGGATGTACTGTAAATCATGCCACATGCATCATTTTCTGGAAAGTGCTGCATGCAAGGAGGAGATTCAGTGCTCATTGGTTATGATGGGTGGAGAGAGCTTTCTTTAGAGCAGTGTATGTAATTAGGTTTCCTACAGAGCACAGAGTGAATTGCTAATGGCATGTTTTTTTTGTAGTCTCTCTGAAGGGCAGGTTGATCAGAAGTGCAGATAGTCTGGTTGATCCTTTATACAACACTATATTTTTTTCACAAAATTACTACAAAGGAAATCTGATCTGTGACTTCCTCCTGTTTCTGTCATGTGGCCTTCAATCTTCTCTCGCCTCTTCTGCTTTCCTCGCTTATTTTTCTTTACTTTTATTTATATATTTATTTTGCAAATACTTACTGCATAGTAGCCAGAGATTAGAACATCCAAGAAGCAACACAGTGGGAAAAGGGGAGAAGAAAATCTTTCCAGTTCCTGATTTTAGTGGTCATCTGTGGTTTTTTTCAGTGTCTTGCACTGAAACCTCAATATTTCCCCTAATCGGAGGACTTGCCTTTGCTATACATTGTATCCTGGTACTCATGCTGTGTCCTAGTTAGCAGTAGACTTACCCTCATCAAAGAGGTTTGCAAGTAATTTCCTGATTTGGCATATGTACCTGATATTCAACTTCGTGCTTTGATAATGCACATAGTAGTTCTGGAAAATACTCTAATAATAAAGCTAGCTTTGACCATGTTGCTAAGCACCCATCAAAATATCCAGTGTGTGATACAGCTCTTGCTATAGTGCTGATTAGCGAGTTGCCTGAACAAAAGTTGCCTCCTTTAGCACTGTGGTGTCCTAGGAATACTCTGATGTACATTAAAGAAGGATTTGAAAAAGCTGCAGAGATGAAAAATGAGTCATTTCCTATCAATTATTTACCTCTCTAAGGGCCTGGGATATGTTGCATCACGCAGATGCTAAAGTGCTTGTATGAGAATAGTCTCCAACGAGATCACTTGATATTGGTAGTTAATAGAGTGGAGTAATTCCTGAGCACATAATAAATCTAACTCTTCCTACATCAAATTCTGTAGCATGGGAGGTCATGAAGTTATATGTTGAAAAGCACCTGTTCCTTCTTAGAATAAAAGCTAATTATCTTGATTCATAAGTCTATGGATAGTGTCAAGATGTGTGCAGCAAAGAACTTTGGTAATATGGCTATGAAAGGCAGATGAGGTTTGGGGTCCTTCGTGTTCTATAAATGGGGTTTGCAAACTTCTTTAATATATTTCAAAGGCTTATTTAAAAAAAAAAAAAAAAGTGCCTGTAGCAGAGCTGATGGAGATGAGTATGGTACTTGCCAGCTGGCACCTGACCCAGGTTACTTAAAATGTAATGGGAACATGTGAGGCTGCTGTGGTTGAGATCAGGTACTTTTCCATGTGCTGACATCCTAATATATTGATAATATTAACACAAAGCACACCTACAGGTCTTACTGCCACTGAGCTTGTTTGCAGAAAATAGGCGTTAGTACTACTCAGTAGAATGTCTTCTCATGTCATATGTGCTGCCTGGCCAGTGAGGACCAGCCCGTTTCTACATCTCTCACCACTTCACCCCAACCTTTGTTTTATACATTACTGAATTCTGTATGACCATCATATCTTGATTCTTTAATAATTATTTGTACATACAAGTATAAGACATAACCATCCTCAAAATATGCTGTGCTATTGTTCATGTATGTAAAATCACTTTCAATTTGCTTTAGAATTTGTAGGTTTGGATCACCATGAGGGACTATTGAATTGTCTTTTTATGATTTTTTTCACCTATTTCTGAAACTGGGTAAAACTGTAGAAATGCAGGTGAAGTACTACAGAGTACACATCTGCTGACATCTGTTCATTTTATTGTTCCTACTGTAAGGACAATTGGGAAGGACATCGCTCAGCTGGACAAATTCACTCAAGAAGGAAGGCTTGAATCAAGACGAGTTTGTTTTGAATTGACAGTGCTTCTGACCAGCAGCTTCACCTGAATCCCTGGGGAGAAAAGTAATTGTAGAGAAAGCAGCAATGACACAAAGTTGCATCAAACTAGAGTACTGTGATTCAGGGACTCTTCTCCTGGTAGGTGTGAGCAAGGGACTGAAACTGTGTTACTAGTGCTGTACAGGGGGGACACCTTCACCTGTATAGCTGCTGCCATGTTGGCAAATACTGAAGGTTGACCTTGGTAGGGTCGATCAGGTGCTTTGATGTGTTTGTCATTCATGGTCAGGTTATCTGGAGTCTCCTGGTAATGGCTTGACTTTATATTAAGGAAACAAAAGGCTGTTTATGTGCAGAGTATATCTTGTTGCTCAATGCATATGAGGTCAACAGGACACGTGTAATTGTTAGGAATAATTGTCAGTAACATGAGTAAGTCACAGAGAATGAAGGGTTTTAATAAGTAGTTTCTGCAAAGGAGAGATGCATATGTTCCATTCTGTGGGGAGTTTACACTATGAAGAGGAGGAACATGTCAAGCTGTGGGCAGTAATTGCCCACATTGATACCCCAGAACAGTTGCATGTCAACTGAACAACAGTTTGGAAATTAGTCCTCTCCTAAGAGAAGGTAGGGTAACCTTGGGGAATTTCTGTTAGAAATTTTTTCTGGATATTTTTTCCCCTTTAAGAGACGAGCAAGGGTATTTTTAAAAATCTAATCTTAGTAGCTGAATCTGCAGTTCTTGCTGAGATGGATAGTGCTTAGATAAGTATTCAACTTACGATCATTGTTTCCTAATTGCCAAGAAGGCTTACTGAAGGGATATTTAAATAGTGTAGTAATTCATTCTTTAATTTAGTTAGCCAGACTTTTGTAAAACCAAGTCATGCATCACAGGGGGTTATGATAATATAGGTTATATGATAAAAAGGAAGAAAAAAGTACAAAAGACAAGTAGGGAAAGAAGGAAATGCCCCACTGAATGAATAGACCTAGAAGATGCTTCGGATCATTGTGTGTTATTACAGCAGTAATTGTTTCCTCCCCATCCAGTCCATTTCATATGATGCTCTTTCTTCCCTTGTGCCTCCTTAAATGTTTTATAGCTATTCATTAAGAACATTTTTCTCTAAACCATTTCAAAAACATAGCATTGTTTCATAAAGGTATTTAAACTGCGGTGTTCCTTGAGTCATGGCCTTTTATTTCCTATGACACCTCAGCTGCTTCTGGGATGTTTATTTAACTTTTTCTGTGCAAAACCTGGTTTTGGAATATGCTGATGATTGTAGCAAAGCTCACTGATGGCCTTCTGACATTTTGCTTTTTCTAATATTTGCCTCCACCATTGAGTTTTATGGAAATACATGGGATCGTGAGCACTTTAAGCCTGGAAAAGTGCTGGAGGAGAAGACCTACTTCAGCCAGACATCAGTGGATCATGCATTGACCTAGCTGTGTCCTAATGAATTGTTTGTGGTGGTAGTAAAATGGAAAATAAGTTTTCACATAGTGCAAAAAGTTGTTTTTTAAAAGCTTTTTATTTAGTTCTTAATAACAGAGGCATGCATGCTCTACCACAGAACCAAGCACTTTAAAGACAGTAATGCACATTAAGTCTGAGGGGCAGGTCTTCAGGCAATGTAAGCTGCCAGTGATATGAGTAAGAATCCAAAAAACACAGAATAAATTACTGATTCAGAGCCAGCCCAATTATTTCCAGAATGTTTGCCTGGCCCACCCTCCCCTGACTCACTGCAACTTCCTTTGTCGCAGCTAATGGTACCCAGTTAACTTCTGTTTTTTTAATACAGATTTTACTTTTGGGCTTCAAGATCATTAAAGTTATCAAAGATAATATCAGTAGTGTCTCTCTTTGCTCCTAGGCAAAGATGGTTGGAGAATGCTTAATTTTTAACAAGTCTTTTGAAAGTGGATGACAGTATCATTAAGAAAGTTACTGTCTCCTATTAGTGCTTTTGGAGGAGAACATTTACTTAAGCTAAGGAAAACTAAGATAATAGAAAATATGGAAGCAATGGACTTACTTTGAAATGCAAGTATTATTAATTTGTCACCTCTCTTATGTACTTCTAAGATATTCAGCAAATAATGTAGTCCTGGTTGTTCCATGTTGTTGATCTGGTTGTTCCATGTTGTTGATCTGGCCTTTTCAGCTTGCAGGTGTTGCTGTGCCTTTGTGTGGGATCAAACACCATGGAATAATTGTTTTGAGAGAGCATCTTTCCCTTTGAGGCCTAGATTTATTAACATTTACAAGAAAATCAGCTTCACGTTTCATGCCATTTCTCCAAGTGTTTGGCTTTCTCTGAAGTCAGAGTTGATTACTTTCGTTAGCAGGAGTTTATTTCAGACTGCTGAGGGATGGTCTCTGTATCAGCTGGCACTTGTGCTATTTAATTAGAAGAAATATCTTCTTCATTCTTTATATTCTGCAAGGCTTGGAAACAGCCTTCCTTTCTGTCACAAAGGAATTGGTTCTTCCCTGCCTAACCCATGGAAAAGTAACACCATCTTTATTTTCCTGTTAGCCTCTTTGGAGAATTGACTTCACACAATGCTCGCTCAGCCTGTTTAAAAAATAATGACGTGTTGGATATCAAGAAAAGCTATGGCCGTTTTCTGATGGAATGTGCTAACTATAGTCTGGGTTCAAAAGTCAAAGGCAAATTTAGATCATGTCACTCTGCTAGCATTCATCTCAAGCAGCTCTGTTAAACAGCAAGGGGAAAACCAGTGTGGGGAAGGCAATGAAACGGAGCAAGAAGGTGAATGTGATGGCACACCACTAGTGAAGACCCAGTGAGCTGAGGGCTGGAGGAAGCAGGAGAATGGGCAGTACTTCCCATGAATAAGACATCTCTTTGCCTTGAGCGACAGGGCTCAAAAAGGTGAAAGGCAATTGCTCTGTTTGCCACTTGCAATGAGATACCTTAAGTGTACCCTAGGAAAGCAGAGTGCTTTTACTGACATTCTGAATTTAAAGCAGAAATATTTACGAACTCTTTAATTGGCTTAAAAAAAAAAAGACATAAAACACAATATCAAAACATGTCCAGTTCCTTAAAGAGCTTAAATGAGGTGACATCAAAAAAAAAAAAAAAAAAAAAAAAAGACAAATAAAAGTGATTCTAGTCTGGTACACTGTTTACTATCAAAAATGATGTTGTATAGCTATATGTGGGCTAAGCAAAGTTGATCAAAAGGGTCAGCACAGCTCTAGATTCTTACCATCCATTTGAAATCCTGTATCTTATATCTATTTAAATCAAGCATATAGAAATACCTAATGAAGCACTCTGAGTGGCAAGTGGAGCATTCTGAACATTCAGTCAACCATGTCTTTTTCTCTTGGTTGCAAACTTAAATTGCTGTTATTTATTTTTCTGTTTCTGGTTAAAATATTAAAGTACAATTCATTTTTAACCATATATATATTTTATCACAGTGTGCCCTTTGAGAGACTTTTCTGCATAATATCGAAATGCTTTCCTTCTGGTCAAGTACTGTATTTTATATTAATACCTCTGTTATTTCCCCTGACTGAGATGCTGGGGTTGCTAGAGAATGAAAACATTGATTTCAAGACTAGCAGAGGTTTTCTGCTTGTTGATGCTGGAACAATCTTGTGTTAAAAACCTAATTTCATTCTTTCTGTTTTGGAAGCTGTTGATGACGAAAATAAATTGCTGCTGATATTGCTTACTCTGATGACAGCAATAATAGCTACTGAGACGTTAGCTCCAAAGCAACTGTGGCACAGGGTGACATAACCTCTGTCCTGAGCTGCAGTGGAAGCTGTTACATGGCACAGGATGGGGCTGTTAGACGTGGGGAGCACCAAAAAATATGGGCTGAAGTCTTTCCAGTGACTGTCTCCCTGGATATTGTGTAGATTATTTGTCCAGCTGATTAGGTAAGTACATAAGTAATCATCATTACTTGCTATAGAGTGACTTAGGAAAACCAAAGCAAGAAACATATCTATTTTCTAAACCATAACATTTCCTTTCTATTAAAAATAAATAAATAGATTACAGGTGTGAAGTACATCTCTAACATCAGTGAGAACAAGTAGTTTCTAGCTGTGTTGTTTTTTATCAGATGCAAGGGTAAGTTTCCTTTATTTAACATAGGAAAATCACAGAAAATGGGGGATATAAGAACAAGATATGCTTTTTATAGTAAACATGGCTTCTGTAGCAAATTCTAGTAAAAGTTGAAGCAGTCTCAGCTAGAATTCATTTACTGAAAGATTTGACTGTATTTTAGGAATGTAAAGATCTTGGAGAAAATCTGTATGGGGCAGAAGAATCCCATGTGCCTCCTACCGTGATGGAGGCATCAGGAAAGTGTGGGACAGGGAAGGCCAGATGACTTCTTGGCTTGTTATTTTTATTTTATTTCTTAGGGAAGATTCTCACCTATGGGCCAAACTAGCTAAAGAAATTAGATAGAACCAAAATTAGATTTAATGGGCTTGGCCATTAAATATCTGTTTTAAGCCGTGCACTAGTACCAAAGTCTGGAGGATGGCCTTGACAAAATGCAGTCCCCAGAGCCATGCAGCAGGCTGAGCAGGTCCGTGTGTAGGGAACCCAGATCTGGGGGTCCTTATCAGCCCCCCAGGATACCTCCGCAGACCATGTGGTCTGCAGCTGAGGGCCAGCTCCCGTGTGTCTGCGAAGTTGCTTAGTATATCCTGAGTGCAGATAATGAGACACTAAACTAACCTTTCCTCTGGCCTGTGCTGTTCTAACTGCACACAAGTATTTTTTTTCATCAACAGAGTCCTTCCCAATGCCTTCTCTTTCCATAGCATGCTGATTTTTATGTGCTAGATATTGCTGTTGTGATGTCTAGTCCTTTTTATTCATTACATTTACCGTGTCCAATTAAAAGCTGAGACTGATCTGCAATTTCAGTAAAACCGGTTTCGTTCCATACAGCATGTAAATACATTTCATGCCATGTAATTGCAATTTGCAAAAATGTTGACAAATTATAATTTGCAGGCTAACCATCTTGATGATAGAATAGAAACTTGAGAAAATGCTTAGCCACTGGGGGCAAATTGTTTGGTTTATTTCCTGTTTTGATGGTCACTACTACACCACGTTCTGTGCCTGGAAAAGCAACCAAGGTGGGTATGGATGGGATAGTACCCAGCACCCTGTGATAGAGCTGTCTGTAATCAAAAGAAATAGTGGTTTGATAATTTTAAGTGTTAGTGGATAAAAGATGTTATTCTCCGTAGGCAGTATTTGGAGGACATTTTGTCTGTACGACCCAGGAATTGGGTTGGACCAGATGACCTCCAGTGATCCCGCCCCAGCCAGTCTGTGATTCCGTGAAAAGTGATGATCCTTCACTATTCGTGGTGGATGCTGTGTTCTCAGGTGGTAGCTTGGCTGAGTGGTTGATGCTTTCTGACTTACCCCGATGAGACTTGAAGAGGGAGGAGGGAAACCAACTGCCCTGTGGCTGGCTTGCAAAGCTGGGGGCTTAAAAAGCTGAAAGCCAGTGGCAAGGAGTTCCCTCCTCCCAGGTTATGTTAAAATCTGACACTTGGAAGTTGGAATGCTTCTCAGTAAAAGGGGAGGTTTGCCTGGTGCAGCTGATGTGATGTGAGTTGTGACTTCTTACCCTGCCTTTTTTTTTTTTTTTTTTTTCCAAAGAACAGGAAACAAAGCCGGGAATTACTGCAAAATCATACAGAGAAAACAGAACCAAGATGTGGACAGGAGGAGAGTTTGCCTGGGGCTGCCCTTCCTGAAGCCATTTTCTCTTCAGGATACTGAGGTGAATGTTTATCATAGTTTTTCTCCCTCTGTCCAAACTCTTCCCTGTCTTCTAGCTGTTTTCCCATTATTTTCCCTTTCTTTAGCACAAGCCCCTTGCTGCTCACTTGGCTCGTGGGAACGCCAGCCTTGCAGCAGCCCGTCCGGTCCCCCAGCGCATGAGCAAGTCTAATGGAGCACTCACAGCGCAACTGCCAAGTGTCTGAGTTGTTTCCGAATTTTGCTTTTTGTGGAGGGAGCTGAGAGCGTGCCTCCTTCCACAAGTCTGGGCACAGGGAAGGAGAGAGAAATATGGGCTGTCGACTCTCTTAAAAGCTTTTTATTGTAGCTAAAATGTGTGATAATGGTACCCAGAACTATCATTATGGTTAATTAAGGGTCTGTTACATTTTATAATGTGAGGGTTTTATTTTCTGGAGTTGATAACATGGCAATAAAACCTTGCTTTAGGCAAAATCTAGGTATTCAAGGTCACAATTTAGCAGTAATTTTAAAATTGAAGAAAACCCACCAAACTGCATATAGTTCCTATTATTTCTGAGTTGTGGAAGTACAGAGAGAATGACTTAGGCCAAAAAAAAGGAACACCAGAGCCTATGTGCTGATGAAATGTTCACTGCTGATTGCTGTGGAAACAGATGCCTTCAGTTCTGTGCCATGCGCGGAGGGCAGGCAGGGGTAAGCAGCTACCAAACCGAGGAAGCAGTGCTCGGGGAGTTGAGTGCCTGCCACATCTTTGTTTAGTTTGGGTTGAAAACGCAGAGCCTGGTTCCAGGACAGGACAAAGTCTGGATGTAAACACAGAAATGTCATGATTTTACCACTGTTTCCAAAGACGGAGATTTTCAGTCTGTTAGGAACAGGGCTTAATGCGCTGATGTTGGAGTGGGATATCCTGGGCATTCCCCACATCCCACTATTTTCTGTGTGGGGTGAATCCCTGCAGCACCTGGAGCTACCTGTGATTTCTTTGAGGATCCTCAGCTTTTGAAATGGGGATGGATATTGAGAGGCTGTGGGGCTCTGTCCTTGGAGATGCTCAAACCCCCAGGCACGTCCCTGAGCCACCGGCCGTGGGGACCTGGGGACAGACCCCACGCTCCTGCCAGCGCCGCGGGGCTCTGTGCTTCGCTTTGGTGTTCTGCTAAGGCTCTCTCTTAGTGGTTCCTGTCTTTATGCTTACAGGAAAAGAGAAGTAAATGAATAAAATATTGCTTAAATAACATAGCATAGCATTGCTTAACCTGACCATTTTGTAAGTTTTCTTTTAATTGTGATTCTGCTTGCTGTTTTGATAATTCTGTTGTAAATATTTTTCAGTATTATTAAATTTGAAAAATACGATTGCTCAATAACTAATCAACACAGATTATTAGTTTATCATTTAAATGATATTTCTCCTTGTTCATTATAGGGCCATCTGATAAGGCAGCAGGTGCTTTGTTGGGCAAAAAAGACATTTACCTAGGTAAGAAGTGTGAACTAAGTGCCAGCATTAAGAGATTTAATTGCTGCAAATCTGTTGAGGAAAATCTGAGCTTTCTGTTATCAAAAATAATCTTTGTTGAGATGGCATTGGGTGCTGTTGGCATGAAAGTATAAATTAATAATGGAAGAATATTTAAATTGTAATGTCTTTGGGCACTGTCATGCCATCTGCTTTCAAGTGTGGAATGTGTACGTAATGGGTGGACACCCCTGTCCCCTGGCAAAAACACTCCACCTGCGGCCGGGGGCGTTAATTATCCAAAAGTCCCTGTAGCCCTCTGCCTCTGCGCATCGTAGGCAGGGGGAGAGGGGACACCTCTGCTGTTCGCCAGCTGGGGATGCTCCCTGCCACGGGGCACTGCTGGTGGGAGGTGGGCACGTCCCGACGTTGTGCCGGTGGCTCTCAGCAGAGGTGCTTTCAGGTTTTTAGCAAATTTGGCGGGGAATATGTTAACGAGTAACTTTCATCCCCTGATTTATCCTCTTTGGTATGCAATCTGCTGTGGTGGGGATTGTTACTTGTTTTTGCTGCTGTTGGCATGGAGAAGTAATGTACCTCACCCCAAAACTACAAGCACTTCAGGAAAAATGATATTACCACGAGCTCGTGCTACAGTAAAGTGTGTGTGCTTAGAAACCTGCGTGAGACGAGAATTTCCATTTAGGCGACAGGAGCTCTGAGGCATGGAAGGATGAAGGCAGGCGTGGATCTGGGGCGGAGGAGCAAAGGGCAGGAGGTGGGCAGGGTTTGTCCTGCCCTGCAGCGTGAGAGGGGCACATGCGATGCCCCACAGCGTGGCGGGCTGCACCGCCCGAGCACCTCTGTGAGTGCCACAGAAACTAATCCTGGAAAACACCTGCAAAAAGGGAAAAAGCTTAGAAATGTGTTATCTAGTGATAGAAAAATTTGTATCTGGTGATAGGAAAAAACCTAGCAGTGATTAATAGTCAATCATGTTAAAATTTCAAAAGGCTTTTTGAGTTTAAAAAGCATGAATAAACAAAAAGAGACAAATCCCCAGAATATAATCCTTACAAACGGAGCTCTGCATCTTTATGAGGCTTTGCCAGTGTGCATGGATCCTGGTCCAGGACTGAAAACCAAATTCCCCACCCGTCTTTTGCGGACCAGGGTGCTGTAAAAGCTCCATCTGTGCCACTAATGAATCTCTCAGGACCACATCTGTATGGCTTTGAATGAAGAACAAAATTAAATTCTGAAGCTCACTGAAGAAAGTGAGTGTATATAAACAAGATACGCTTCTGGGATACGGGCTTAGCTGTGCGTCTTCGAGCAGGTGATTTCTGCTGGTGTTGATAAATGCAGATGCAAATCCTAGTTCCTGGGGAACGGAAGATGTGTTAAGTGGCGACAGCAGGGACTTTGCTGCCTCTGAAGCCGGGGAGCTGGGGGCGGCTGGCATCACCCGCCGGCCCGGCTGGTCTGCTCAGCAAGCAGCTCTCCTCTGGGGTGCTGCAGATGCCCTCGTCCTGCCCCACAGCTGCGGTGCCTGGGGGCCCTGGGCGAGGGCTCTGCGGCTCTTTGGGTCTGAATGGGTCTTTGGTGAAGGGATGGAAATAGTGATTTGGTAAAACCGGGGGCTTTGTTCTGTGTGTGTGTGTGTGTGTGTGTTGTACATTGACCTCCTCTATTGGTCTCCTGTGGAGAGCAGGAACTGGGCTTGTTCCTCATCTGCAGTGCCATGCTCACTCTGATTACTAAAGCTGCACTAATTAATGAGCTAGTGGAGGACAGAGTGTGGGAGGTACAAGAAAAAGCACTCCGCCTTGTGCAAGTGCAACTTTAGCCATATATTCCTCATTGCTATCAGCTGCAAAAGTGACACAAGAAAAGCGCCAGTCTTTCAGAGAATTTCATCTGAGTGAAATAAGGATCACAGTGGCTATATGAATAATTCTTCTGTTCAGTTGTCTTTTATATTTAAATCCTAGTTATAGGTCAAAACAATAGGGACTGAATGTCAGAGGAAATGCTTGCTCACTCCCTTCCCACCGTGGCACTTGGGGATGCTCTGAACTTGCTAATGTCAGGCTTGAAAGACAGCACATGGTTTCGGTGAAAAATGGGAATTAGAAATCAGAGCTTCAGACTGTGTGCAGTAATCTTCAGCAAAACATGGAGATAATTGGATATTAGAGGCAGTCTAACTGCAGCAGATCTGCACAGGGCAATTTTTTCCTCCTTCTGAAAGCATAAATTAACTTGTGTCTCGTACGCTGTTTCCATGCCTAGACTGCTGCTGATACCCAGCTGTCCTGTTCGAAGCTGGCCAACACCGTGTTTTTCTTGCTGTGGTGACGCAAGCTGGAATTCAGACCTCTCATAAGATCTGTGCGGATACTCTTACTATGTTGGAAAATTAGGTATAAAAATAAATAGAAATAAACGAATAGAAATAAATGGATAAATAGAAATAAGTGAATATACTGAGCTTCTTGCTACAAAAAGATGCTCCTGTACTTGTAAGAAAACCTTTTTGCACTCACATTCTTTAGGGTCATCCAGATGTAATGGTTTCACAGAAGATTTGGTGCCCTGGTACTTCATCAGGAACCTCTACAACAAGGATTGTATAATAATAAGATGATGACAACAGGAATGATCATCTTTCCAATTATTCCATACAAATCACAGAACTGCTTATATGCACAAAGGGAAAATGCAAGTTATGCACACTTGCATGACAGACTACACAATCAGAAGTGGATTTTGTCTGGTCCTATTACAGGAGGAAATAAGAGGATTGTTGTATTCATGTTATTTCAACAAAAACATCAGAGCTGTGAGTCGATACAGCTTGAATCTTAAGGAAGTAGGACTTCTGTCAGAGATGTTTTTAGCTCCATATCTACTCTATGGAAGTAAAATCAGCAGAAATATAGAACATATAAGGAGTTTCTTGCAGTAATTGTAAAAATTACCTTTGGGTTAAGAATAAGCCAATTGGATAAATGTTTTTCCATCTTTTTTTTTTCTAAATGTTACATTTTACATTGCTTAAAATAATACATAATACAAAATAAATATAAATCAACTATTTATTGTTCTAAACTCTCTTGGGGGGGGGGAGAGGAGGAGAACAACCCTGATCTATAGTCTTCAATATCCTCTCGTCTCTAAAGATTTACTGCATATGGAGAGGGATGAAGGAATCTACTCAGTCTAACATGGCTTATTTACAAATTAGCTTGAAACTAGGGCATATTTAAACCCGTCCAACTAGCACAAAGAGAAATAGGACTTCTAATACATGCATTTTGTGATGGATATGAAATTATAGCAGGAGTCACATTAAAAAAAAAAAAGTATAACCTTGATACTGCTATCTGAAAAAAAAAAACTACCCCCATCTCTCGAAATTTCTATTGTGAGACCTTTCCTGCTAAAATTCTGTGTTGTTCTTGAAGCCAGACTAACCCTGAATAAAATAACTACTCCTTTTTGATATAAAAGTTCATAAGAGAGAGTAAGATGTAGAGATAATTGTGTATGCCTCTGACCTCCAGGGCAATTTTAAAATGTAGGAGTTCTGGGACTGTATGGGTGGTTTAATGTGATATTTATCTCCCTTGGAGAAGTTTTTGATAGAAAACAGTAAGTTATAATAGTTTGCAATAATAAGATTGTTTCCCTATCCGTGAAAAGATATTCTTATTTTCCTGCTCACTGTTCCTATAAAGGGATCTGATTTCTAGGGCAAAGCATTCCTAATTTTAGGAAAACTTATGGAAAATGCCAATACATTTCCAACAACAGCAGCCTAATTCAAGCTCGCTTTTGCCACGCAGCCTTGCACGGCCCCTGCAGGCCAGCCCGCGGGGACGTCCCCGCAGCACCCACACCCGGGGCATGCCCATGGTGGCCCTGCTCAGCAGGTGATGGGGAATTTTGGTACGGGACCAGAGGCTCCTGCAGCCACATGCAGGGTTTCCATCTTGAAGCTCATCTTTTGGTGGAAGGTCCAAGAGAGCTGGAGGTGCCCAGCTGAGGAATATCTGTCCTGCTGGAGGAGCCTCGTCCTTGGAATTGTTGAAGAGCAGCTGGGACACGCCGTGGACTGTGAGTGTTCGAGTTCCTTGAAAAATGTAGGGGATTGGTTGCTCTTCTATTCTTATTCCCCTCCTGTAACAATTAATTGATTTTTTTTTTCCTTTTTTTTTCAACCCACCATGCTAATTCATTTTCCTGGTTGTGCTTTCTGCTGATGCTGTGTCCTCTCAAGCACAGCAGCACAACGGGAGCAGGGGAGGTCACAAGGGGCGTACGCGTGCTCTCGCATACATACATCTGCATCCTCGGGTCAGGCCCCAGAAGCCTCCACCCTGGGTGGCCACCAGTGGCAGCGTGCTCCCAGCAGGGTGCTGGGCCGAGGGGTGGCAGGTCTCACCCCAGCCCCTCTGCCTGGTGCAGATGCAGCCAGGACACCCGCCCTGCTTCCCGCAGAGGAAAGCTGTCTGACGGCTGTATGTCACTCATACAGATAAGATCAGCCACAGATCTGCAGATGTGACACAGGTTTCAGGTCTTGCATTACCCTCCAGAGACTTGCCTTTTCTTCTTTTTTAACGAGAACGAGCCCAACATTTTGCTCTTTGCTGCTCCTCAGCTTCTGCGATGTCATTAGAATTGACATTGTTGACAGAAAATTTTGGAAATTGTTTGCGTGATGTGATAATAGTGTTCCATATTCCTCCTCCAGGTGTGAGATTTATTTTTAATAAACTGTCACACAGCACATTCGCAGCAGTGGCTCTTCCCACTGTGCAGATAGTGGGGGAAGGCTGCTGGTTCCTCAGGGCTGACTTACCCAGCATGTTGTGCTCTGCAGCAAAATATGTCATAAATCTACATAACTCACAGAGTTTGCACCTACTTAAGCTTTAAAAGAGAGAATATCCAGAAAAATCTGTTAGTGTCTTCCCACCAAAGGGCTGCTGCCGTTGGAGGATTGATGCTGATGGACGTCTTACTTGTGGTTGCTTTAGTGGAGTAATTAATCTTGGCTTTCAGACTAGCAGCTAAACTGTATGAGCACGTACATTAATCTCTCTACTAAAAGCATCACATAAGAAATCTGCTTTAGCATCACAACAGCATTTCTCTTTTTTCTTTTTTTTTTTTTTTGACCTGAAAAAAAAAAAAAAAGTCCAGAAACTTCAGCAGTGACACTAAAAAAAGTTATGGTAATAATTTTATTTTTGTCTTAGGAAGCTACTCTGCTTTGGAGAGTGCTATGAAAATAGTAGGCTTTTAAAGTGAGTTATCTTTATAGATTGTGTGAGGTGAGATAAGCGATCGTTTAAATTCAGAGATCATTGCGTGAAGCACAACTGGTCTTAAAGGCGATACAGAGTAAATCAGGAGATGCGAGTTAAACCTAAAATTGCTCTCTGGAAAAGATGGAGTATGAGCTTAGGGAACAGATTTCCTGGGTCAAGATAAGCTCTTTGATCAGGAACTGGCATGTAGAAGTAAAAAAGATGCTTGGAAGTCAGTTTGGAATAGAGTGAAGAGGGGGAGAGCTCTCTTTAACCCACAGTTTAAGCTAGAGAAACTGCTGTGCTTTCAGAGCTCTTGTGCTCCAGAGCTGTCTCGTGGCCCAAAATCTTTTGACTGCGAAGTAATCCTCTACATCTCGGCGCATCAAAGGGCATCATAAAGAGCTGTGGAGCTTCCCGCTTGCCAGCCAGTGCTTCGTCTTCCTTCTAGCAAAGCGACCTCATCAGGAGCCGGGATTCGCTGAGGCCATGCAGTGCCGGAGCTGCCCATTATTCCCGTTGCTGCTGACACCGGTGAGGGGGGTCCCCGCAGACGGGCAGCGAGAGCTGAGGGTCCCCCTGCGCTGCGCAGCCGGCACCTCCCAGGCTGTCAGGCTCGGTGGTGTCCTAAAAGTCTTGCAGTTGTGCAAAAAGGTGAAAATCAGGCTCTGTGTTGCCCATATTTAATGAATAAAACACAGGCAAACAAACAGTGTTTGATAAAGATATTTTCAAAGTTGCAGAGTTTGATGGGTTTGGGGATGGGAAGGACTATTTATTTGTTAAAAGCTTCTTAGTTCTCAGCATTACAAAATTGCATCAGTGACCCCCAGAACGGTTCTGCCACAAGCAAAAATGTTTCCTCCTCTCATGGAATATCTTTCCTTGAAGTAATAAATAACAAGTGTGGTAAGTTTTGTTTATGGAATGTGAGTTGGAAAATGAGATGGCTTATAAAAGTGACTATGTTTTTTCCATGTTAATGCTCTGCGAGGAGCGTGTGTGTATATATGAAGATATATATTTATGTATATGTATCTAAGTGTGTGTGGATATTAATGTGTATATACTAACTTGTGCTAAAAACTCACAGGTATTTCTCAACCACCAAAACACGCGTGTTGATGTTTTGTTAAACACTTGACACACCCCTAATGTGTGTAAAATAGCGAGGGGGGCTCGTTAAGTCTGAGCCAAGCGGCGGGAGGCACCGAAGGTCGCTGCAGGGAGCTCATCTGCCGCTTCTCAGGAGAGCAGAGCGCCGGCGTCAGCTCTCGGCTGCAGGGAGGTGCAAAGCTCTCTGGTGACAAGGACAACGCCTGCTGCTGGAGCCATCGCCGGCTGGACGCTGCCGAGGACGGAAGCAGTGCCTCGCTCGCCTCGTGGAGCGGTGACGGCGGTGGCGTGCTGCAGCGAAGCCGAGCGGAGCCTTCGCTGGCCTGGAGGAGGCTGAGGGCGGCTCGGTCCCCGCGGAGGGACGGCGGCTGCCCCGCGCCCTGTTGCTCCACACATTGTCCATAACAAGTCGTGAAGGGGGAGCGGAGGGAACAGCAGCAGGGAGTCGGCGTAACACGGGCGTTTGTGCGGCGCTGCAGGATGTGCGGGCACCGCGGGTGCTCCAGAGCATCACTGCCCCGCCGAGCCGTGCCCGTCAGGGGAACAGCTTGGTTTTTAGCAGGTAGCATTCGTTTGTAAAACACACAGATCTACCTAAAGTTACATCTCCATGTATGTGTGTACCGCCACGGATATTAAATTATGGTGGTTGCTGCTTAAGGTAACGTTCACTAACCAGAATAATAACTTTTAAATCACAGAGCTATTGCCAAAACCAGAACTCAATAATAACAAAAAGATTAGAAAGACATCAAAAATAAAGTTGTTCTGTCAGGCTCATTTACCCCCTGATCACAGAGATGATAAAAAGTGGTTCTGTGTTTAAGTGATAGATGGGAGCCATTAATATAGCTAGAGACCTTCCAGGATTTTTTGTAGTCAGAATTAAAGGAGAAAACTTTAATAGTGTCAGATGTTTTTGAAGTCTAGAGAGCACTCGGGTGTTGTGGTAGGCTTGGTATCAAATACAGCCTCTCACTTTTGTGAATTTCAGTATTGTTTTGTGCCTGATAAGTAGCTGCAGTGTATTACTGGGGAGAAAATCCCCTCTTACCTCCTCTACTCAGCCGTGAACACCTCTTTGCTCCTTCAAGGGCAATTCCAAAAAACCTGAAAACTTTCTGACAACCTAGAAATCACTTTTATCTCTGTGATACTCCTGCATTTGACAGCTTACTGGAGTAATAAACCCCTTTACAGAGTCTACAAAGCCTTGGTTTCCATAAAGCTCTTTTCTCTGTGAAATCCCGGATGTTCATGGACAGGGCATTGCTGTGCCCTGCGGAAATGGTTGTGCTGAGGCTTTACCTCTAAAACCGACAACAGAGGAACATGGTCTTAAATTACATCGGTACATGAGAACTGACACATGCACACGCCGACACATGCCCATCGTGGACTTTTTTAAACATTGCTGGGGGACACAATGGCTTTGCTGGCAGCGTCGCCTCTTCTGCAGGTAAGCAGAGGTTGCAGCACGCGCATTGCAGAACAGAAATGAAGAGGAAGGTGCTGTGAGCATGTGCAATTTGCCATGCAATTTTTATGGTGGAAGAGTTCATTATTTTGGCTGATAATTTTTGAATTTTGTGCCAGCTGCCAGTTCTGCCTTGTTGCTTGTGCAATAATATGTATTAGTGCAGGTATTTATATATATATACATATATATACACACACATATGC
The DNA here is from genome assembly GCA_013399115.1 of Anseranas semipalmata. Lineage (NCBI taxonomy): Eukaryota > Metazoa > Chordata > Aves > Anseriformes > Anseranatidae > Anseranas > Anseranas semipalmata. Next base: position 121,934 of record VXAA01002479.1, read on the forward strand.
AAATTATTAACATAATGAAATTAATATAATATAGTAATGTATTAATAAAGCCATATTAATAATAGTAATATATTATCAGATAATGTATATTATATACTCTAGTTTCATTCCATTTCTAGTTCTTTTCCAGTTTCATGTGTGTGGTTATTTTGTTCATTGGCTTTTTTTTCTCCCCAGATACAGAATCTCTACAGCAGTGTTTTGCCAGTCGGGAGGAGAGAAGCACGTATTGACCAGCTAACTTGTGGCAGGCTATCTCCAGGACACACCAGGAGGAGCACCCACCCTAAGGACTGGCACAGCGTGGAGGCAGAGCCTCTGTAGCCTCCATGAGATATGAGCGCGGAGCCAGTTTGTGCCTGGATATGTGTGAGCAGAGGTGGGTGACCTAGGGAATGGCTGGTGGCTGCTTGCAGGCTTCCTGACTTTGATTTGCTTTTTGTTTAAAATGCTTTTTTTTTTTTTTCCTCTGACATGACATACAGTTCAACTTTGCTGTTTGCATTTACCACCTTAATATGAAAAGGAACATCTCCAGCTCAATGTGCTTTTTGGATAATCTGTGGAGTATTTATTTCTGCTCAACAAAGCTCTTCTCAGCTATTGCTGAACATGCAAATTTATTTCTATAGGAACAAAGAAAATAAATAAATCTCTGTTATTCAACAGGTTTTCACTGAGAGGCTATTACACCTCAAAGTCTGAGGTTAGAACTTCTTGATAAAGATGATCATTAGCATGTTGTGTGTGAACATCAGCTGCATCCATAACATTGCTAACTCTCAAGGCGAAAAAACTGTTTTTAACACAGAAATAGTCAAAATACTTTCAACTTAACATGAGAGAGCTTTAATATTTCTGTGTTAGCAGAATGATGAAATAATTTGTTTTACTTTAAGAGCTTTGGAATATTCTGTCACCAAGCTGAAGAACATTTATTGCAAAATGCAGAAAGAAGTGGCAAATATGGGAAGCAGAGAAACCAGTAAGATTAGGGACCTGCTCCACCCCGTGCAGTTCTTTGGTTTCATGTGGCTGGCAAGATGCAGACCCCGCAGTGCAAATGCCGCTTCCTCATTCAGGGAAACAGCGGCACTTCGTGCAAGCGCATGAGAATGCTGGGGGTAATTACTGCTTAAAGCAAGCAAGCAAACAAAACAGTTAAAAATGGAAGTTCCTATAAGTATTATATTTGCACTGTCATGATATACAGAGTATCATTACTGCGGTATGTTTTGCTAATCGGTAACTGAGACCTATACCAGTCCATGTGGAAATGGCCTGTGCATTCCGGTCTGTGTTAGTGTTAGCTAAGTTCTGCGGTCAGTGAATTCTTGAGGAAAATGAAAGGTATGTTCAACCAAGAGAAAATCTTTCCCTTGGTTTCCCTGCAGCCTAAGTAAAGCAAGGGCAGAGCTCTGGGGAAAAAGAAGAGACATTTTTCCCCTGCTGCCATCTCTCTCCTGATGCTTGTCCTCTCCTCAGTGAGATGGATTTTCATTTCACATAAAATCTAAGAAAAGATTTCAGAAAGAGGTATAATTAATCAGATGTAACAGGAAGGGCAAATACATGACAAGACATATGTTAATGCCATGGCTTCCTGCTGAGAAAGAGAGTGATATTTAATCCAAAGTTAAATACCGTGTGGTTTTGACCTATTGCTAATGAGCTGCTGTTCGGTTGAAGGTTGAAAGGCTTCTCAGGGAAGTCTTAAACCAGCGTGCTTGTGTGTGCTTGCTGCTTCGCCATGGGCCACCAAGGACACGTTCCCTCTCGGAGCCGGTCGCGCTGTTTCTGAGCCCAAACGGAAGGGTAGCTCTTGGGCTCCCAGCTGCTTTTGCTTTCTTCAGTGAAGCTTCAGTCTTAGATCACGTTTTCAGAGCACCACACTGAAGTCCACATTCAAACATACAAGATCTGAGCAAGCTTTCTTTCCGCTTTCCCTCTGTTATGTAAATGGCACAAACTTGCGTTTTGTTTGTCTTAAGCTTAGCAGCAGCTGTGCTTTGACTGTTAGATCTGTGAAATTATTGACTGGCGCTTTTGAAGCCAGGGCTCTGTTTTCTCACAGGGGACAGGCACAGGTGAACGTGACAGCATGTGGATTGCAAGGCAATAATTGTAGTCTTCCCCAGAGAGGGGCTTTGGAAGTCCCGTATGCTCTATTCTGGGCACACAAGTTTCAATAAAGTGATGACATGCAGATCTGAAATGTAGCTGATGAATTCCACTGGCAAGTATTTGAAATGACCGTGAAGTAAAAATCACGGCGCTCCTAAGTGAGTCAGAACTAAAATGGGATCTACTGGGGGCTGTGCTGCCACGTAGCACTTCCATTTGACCCTCATAATGTGTAAAATGTGCAGGATACGTTATCATTTGAAAGTGATTTCTGAAGTTTACTGGAGGAAAGCAACCAACCTCTATGATAGATATTAACCATTCCTCAGCCAGCAGCGTGTTTTTGTGTGGACAGAAAGAAAAAGTCCTGTCGTGAATTCTTCCGAGCACAGAAGTGAGATCTCGGAGCTTTCTTGGTGCCTGCTGCAGGAAGGCTCTCGCAGCTCTGTGTGCTTCACCTTGCCTCAAGCTGCAAGGGAAGGGCGTGCAGCAGGGGGTAACAAGAACGGAGCGGTGCTGGTTTACGTATTGGAGTGGCTTTCGTTACCTTAAGGGTAATGTATATCTTTCAAAGTCAAGAAGCATGGAACAAACCCCCAGACCGAACTCAACAGTTTACTTCTGGATGTCCGTGGGAACAAAATGGGGTCCAGTTTTGTATGTACTGTTCCAAACCCACTGATGACAGAACCTGCCTACCTGCACTTTGGGAGATTAATACTGGTCTTCTGTATAGCTTGTGGAGCTGTTCCTGTTTCATTAATCTCTTTTACACTTTGGGACACCTCTGATATAGGTTAAAAGGCTGACAGCAGTGTTGGCTTGCAGGTAGCACTGTGCTGCTTTTAATCAGTCAGCAGAAGAATAAAGCTTCCTTGGTCTTCTGATCTTCTCATGGTCTGTTCTGGTGATGAACGAGGAAAATAAAATCAAGACAGAACAAAGTCTGTAGGATAATTGATGTTTATTCAAGGCAGCCACGTGAATGGACAATGTGGGTGATGGGCAACACTCTGGAGATGGACATTTCAAATTCCAGTGGGATCGTCTGGTGTGCTAAAGGCTTCCCACATTTCCCCTAGTGCTGGTAAGAAGCCCTGAGGCCTGGGTGTGTGTACCTGGCTGTGCCTGTCAAAATGTGTAAGATGAATCTCAAAGAGGGGAAGAGGAGAAATAGTTTTTTCAAGTGCTTTACAGGACACATTTATACCGCATTGTCAAAACAACTTACTCTATGAAAACTATGTGCTTTGCTGAAATGCGTAGGAGGGAAGCTGGGTAGCACGCTGATTGCACCATGTCTGAGATGTATCTCTCAAGTCCACAGCCAGCTCCGGTCTGACTCCAGACCAGGGATGGTGGGACTCATACCTGTTCGTTGTTAGGGGGTTCAAGTGATGTGCAGCATGTTGTGGTGGCTGGTGCTGATGGAAACTTGCTTATAACCCTGTGTGGACCTCAAATTTGTGTGCATAACCACAGTTGTCCGTGTTGACGTACAGAGGGAGGTTGTAGCTGCGTGAGGATACGACAGCAAGAAGTGAGAGGTTTAATACCTGAGAGCCAACTGGTGTTTATCCACAGGCTTCCTGGATGCTGGCAGTCACTTCTGATGTAATGCTCAAGATTTGTTCAGCATTGTATCTGAAGCAACTGATTTAAGAAAGTTCACAAGGATGACACCTGGAAACCCTTAGCTGGATAACCACACAGCTTTACTTAGTGCGTGTGGGCATTTGGTGCCTGTGTTGCCGAAACACAAGCCCTCCTGGGGACACCACGCCTGGATAGCACTGGGTGTGCTTTCAGATCCCTGCCGTGTCTGCTCAGCAGGACGGCTCTCACTGTTCCTCGAGAGCACGGCTGACATGCGGCTCAGTGGGGCTGGTTTCTTACTTCTGCCTCCAGAAATCAGGCAGAAGAGCTGGGTTTTGGAAGCAGAGGGAGGATACCAGGAGAAGGCATTGCCACTGGGCATTTCATCAGGGCTGTTTCTAAGCATACCAGCAAATGTGATGAAAGCACCTGCTGTGTGGCTAGGCAGCTTTCCCCTGCTGAGGGTGAGCGTGGTGTCCCCTGCTCTAATGCCCTTTCTAAAGGAAAGAGATTTCCTTTCTCTCTTTCCATTTTTATTTTTCTTGAGACTGCTTTTTGGTGGTTCGATCCCCACTGGGTTTGGCCTCTGCTATGCAAGGCTCAGAAGCCCCTTCACTGTCTCTCTTTATAACTCATGAATGCTCCCTATCATTAAAAAAAGTGATGCAAACACTCCACATCAGTGTGAATTTTTTTCACTCAGTGTTGTCTGTACCTGTGATTTCCTGAGCATCCTCTAGATGCTTCTCTCTAATCTTTTATTTCCCTTCCTTTTCTATTTCACTGAAGATGCCTGGGGATAGAGTGATGATTCAGCCTCAAATTTACCTGATTCATCATGCTAAATCCACTGACGAAATGTGCTTTGTTTTAAATCCTATACTACTGTGGAGACGATTTGTTTTGTAGCCAGAATGTATTATGGCTGCTAGGGTTTCTTACCATTTGAGACTGCATTTTTGTTTGTTTGTTTTGTTGTTGCTCGTCAAAAGTCCTGGGAAGTATTTTCTTTTTCTTTTTCTCCGGGATTAAGACCTTTAAGTCTCAAAATCTTTATTTCACTGAGTAATTCCTACCCCTTCTGAAACTCCATGTTGTTTTTCCCTCAGGCTTAAGCATCAAAGTCTTTTAAATGTCAGTTGTGTTGCTTCCTGGATGATGATGACGATTATTATTACCATTTTAGAAGCCACAAACTGAACTTGCATTCTTGATAGAAGTGGCACACTACCCCACCTCTCCTGGTTTATTTTTTTTTCATGAAACAAGCTGGTTACATTTGTGGAGATTGGTGGGCGAGAGACAGCATTTTGGGACCAAAGTGCATTGGCGCTTTGACTCTATATAGCCTGGGATGCAAATATCAGGAAAATCCTTTCAGCTGTTGGCACTCAAGAATTGGCTGTAGAACTGGTTGTGAACTGCTGTGGGAATTTGCTTGGGTGGTGGGAGCAAAGCCATCTGCTTGACATCACCGCTAGCTATATCTGGAAAAAGGGTTAGTTGTGGCTTTTATTTTTTTTTTTCTTTTTCTTTCTGCATGTCCGTAGTGATACCACCTCATTCTGATGAGCACACAGCGGCCAGGTTGGGCTGGGGAGCCCATGCTCCTGCTGGAGCTCCAACCACTGCAGAGGGGATGAGAATGCCCAGCAGGCTGAGCTCTCTGGGTGGTCAGAAATGCTTTGTGCTTTTTGCTAGTCCAGGTCTGCTCATGGATTACAGCAGCTCTGTAACAGTTTGTTTTTAAGTGAAAATATGCACCACAAAGTTGCATATCTGGAACCCTTACTTGCACAACACACTTAACTCTCAAGCAATGATTTATCAGTGATAAGATGTACATAACTCACTGAAACTAGTTACCAAAATTAAGAGCTAGACATGCAGGGAAAGTTTTTTTTTTTTTTTTTTTTTTAAAAAAGAAAAAAAAGAATCAAGCCTTTCTTTTTGCTTTTCTTCTTGTTACTAACACAGCCTGAGTTCAGAACATGTTTGCAGGTGATTGGACTAAGTTCTAAAGCCAAATGCCTTTAGTCTTTAAAAAACAACTAAACTGAAAACTTTATCCTTAATGGAACAAGATAGCATTTAACAGTTGCAAATTTATGGCCAATTTTAATATGATACTCTTTGCTGCCTTACAGCAATATTCATTTTACAGTAGTGATGTCTTGCTCGTTAGCCACAATTCTTCCTAGATCTTTGCTGACCTCAACACCTTAGAAAATTAGTTCAGTAATAATTGTTAACTCAAGGAGCACAAAGTCGGGAAGTACCTGTGTGTCTTGGTATTGGTAGGGCAGAAGGCAGGGTGTGCAGATCCCTGCAACGCGTGGGCAATATCTCCTTGTTGTCCACCTTCCCACTGCAGAGCCTGGCTCTGTCACCATTCAGCAAACCAGTGATTGAGTGTCTTCAGAGGAGACCTTGTTGTTGTTGCTTTACATAGCAGTTCTTGCTATGATCCTGCTCCTTTTGTCTTTGGGAAAATGCATGGGATGATGCTGTGAGATTCTGTTTTCCTATTACTTTTGGCATGCTGTATCCACATGCTGCTCAGGGCTTGCCAGCAGCTGGTCACTAGCTTTCCCATTTTTCTTCAGGGTCTGTAATGAGTTTTCACCCATGAGCATGGACAGCTGTCATCCTGCCCGGTCTGGGGGGTCCTGCAGCCACCCTTGCTGACAAACACACCATCTCCTCACACCAAGGTGGCAGCACAAAGAGAAACAGACAGATGAAATGGTTTGCCAAAGGCACGCAGGAGGATATGTGGCAGAGCAAAGAGCTCAGAATAGGTCTCCCAGTTCTCAGAGCAGCATCCTCCCTGTTGAATGTGCTATTTTCTTGGAAAAAGTAACCCATTCAAGAGTTCGCTATTTGAAATATTGTCCCTCAGGGGAGCAAGACAGTATACTAATTTCTTGTTTCAGATAATAGCGCTGCACAGGTAATCTTTGCCCTTTTGAAGAGAGAGGTTTCAAATGTGCTTTCCAGGTCTAAATTTCATTTTGGTCCTAAAGGAGTATTTTATCTGATGAGTTATGACTTACAGGACATGCTCCTTTCTCAGGACTGAACGTGTAATTGATGTGCTAGACAGGACTGGTAATACAGTGCTGATTCTTTTTGAAACTTGAAAAAACTCACCGATGTCAAATGTCTCCCAGGTTGCTTCTATTGAATGATATCTAAAAACCTTTGAAGAACTGAATTTCCTTATTAACCTACTCAAAGTTTTGAGGAGGAAGGTACAAGGAGGTACAAGTGATGCAGAGAGTGCCATGAATCTGCCCAGGCTGGTGGTGTTCAGAAGTCAGTTATTAGACTGTCGTCTTTTTTGTCATTACCTTTTTGTGAGGTTTGTCTTGCTAACAAAACATCATATTTTGAGAGTATCAGAGAAAAGAATGGTTTCTGGATCTGAAACAACACAATTTTTAGTTGCAACAGGCTAATAAGTCAGTCAAGAACTCTCCTGCTAAAAGCTGTTATTAATATAATAGGTTAATAAACACTGATGGCCGCAAAGTTCTCTCTAATGAGAAAAATACATGGGAAAGCAAAGTGTGGTGGCCCTTTGCTCAGTGCTAACTCAGAGACCAGATTGCCTCCTACTGTGTCACTGGTGCTATTTCCCCCAGCCAGCTTTGGTGTTTTTCTGGAGGTTGAGCATTTACTCTAACTAGTCCTGAATGTGGTTTGTTTATCACAACCTAGAGGCATTATCACAGCAGAGTAGTCTCGTGTGCTGACCCTGTGAAGACCGCTCTTAGCAGGGCTGACATCTTGGTGACTGCTGAGAAACCTCTATGCAAATTTTTAACTAAACCACAAGAATGCTTGGAGTATTTTTGTTACTTTTATATGTCTTCCTCTTCCACAACATGTGAAGTAGGAGGGACAGAGCTGTAACAAATAGTCCATTTTATTGCAGTAGGGACACCCCTTCACCCTTCCAGCTCTTGCAAAGAGCAGTCTCTTTTTGTTCTTGCCTTCTTATTTTTTTGGACCATAGCTGCAAGAGGAGAGTGTTTTTGAGAAAACTGGGAGAGCATAGAGAGGGAATGAAACAGCAGTACAAGAAAGCAGAGATGAGAAGTGGAAGCAGTGGAAGTGGAAAAGAGGAAAAAAATCAACAAAGAATACAAGAAATACAGCCATGTATAGTCATATGGAAATGATGTGTGTATAACATATCTGTCTGTCTATCTATAAATAATTTTAAACAAACTACAAATGAAAGAGACAAAAAGTAAACTAAACAGGCCATGTTGCAGGTAGGAAACAAAAGAAAAATGAAGAAAGGTGAAATGGATGTCTGGTGACATGAAGCAATGACCTCAGGAGAGTCCTGAAGTACAAGGTTTGATTTATGCCAAAAGTGTTACAATAATATGGTTATTGCTAGTGGACAAGGTGATGATAACTTCTGTGTGTTTATACACAACATATTTTGGTCTCGGAAAATGTTAAGAACTATAATTCAGAAGGAACTAAGGAACTTTAAAGCTGGAAGATTGGCAAATTTCCCTTGACTCCAGCATCCCCTGCCCAGTTCAAGGCATGTTGGTAATTTGAAATGAGGCAGGACAAGGATGAAGTAAAAGCTTTTTAAATTGGAGGCTGATAGAGTATTTCTGGATGAAAGGGACATAGTATGGCTTTGGCTTGGTATAACCATGTTTTGATCTGGACACTGAAGGGTCATTCTGTAGTAGGTTTCTTCACTCTGAGGCTGATAATTGCAGGCTCTGCAAGAAATTTTGGCCACGCAATTGGAGTGAGCTGTGCAACTGCTGATGGCGTTTCTCCCAAAGTGAGTACTAGACAAAAGTTAGTCCAGAACCCAGCCACACAGCAGAGGAATGGTATGAGATAAGTCACCTAGAAGCAGGCAGTAGTCACCCAAAGTCTCCTTAGAGCAGCATATGTGGTCTTTCTGCTTAGACTTGGAATTAACAAACGAAAATGTGCCATGGTGTGTTAGTGGCCCGCAGTCATAAAGACAGAGTAGAGACAGTTCTCAACTAATATGTGACCAGTCTGTATTTTATTTTATTTTAGTCTTGCAAACTAACATAAAAAAAAGGACAGCTTTGTAAAAGTAGGCTTTTTTCTGTCTTTCAGTGGCCAAAATAGTGAAAGACGTTTCTTCATCACTTACGAGCAGGGGCAGTTCATCTACGACGTGTCAATTTGACAAGGAAAATAGGTATAATATTTCTCCTTAGACATGCATTTATCTCTAATGTGTTCTTCCAAACCAACTGTAAATTAAATGCAACTACTTGTTCTGAAAACATCTCTGCTTGCCTTGTTGAATATCAGCTGTTCACTGCTACTCATTTTTTCGTCTTAACTGGATTCTAAACCACAGGAAAACTTCATTTTGTCCTCTGATTTTTTTTTTTTATGATTCTTTCTCAAAACCATAGAATCATCTAAGTTGGAAAAGACCTTCAAGATCACCAAGTCCAATCAAAATGCTCTGTGAGAGATACTTTGAAGTCTAAATAAATGATATTGCCTAATTCTCCCCTTTTCTTTCTACGAATTCTGGCAAATCTCTTCTTTTCAGAACTTGTATTATTTTATCCTTATTGTATAAATTATTCTTATGTAAATCAAGGTTTCAACTATTTTCCCTGACCTAAAATAAAATTTATTAATCTAATTCCTACGGTGACATATTAAACTCTTTTTTTCTTTTATTCTTCTTCAAGAAAGGGCTGTGGTGACTCTGAATCAGCTACTTAATTTGCAATCCTGTGTAAGAAAAGGAAACTACAAATCTGTCATAATAATATCAGATGTATTTCTTCATTAATTCATTGATTGTCCAAGATGACTTGCCTTTTTTTTTTTGTAAAGGGCAAACAACACAGAGGTATGTGTTTATTAAAGAATTACTTCTTATCCCTATGCTGCAAAACATAGGAGGCTGGAGGGTTTCCTAAGTGAGTGTCTGTATGTACCTGCCCTGTTCTTATGTACTTCTCTAGCTGACGAGTATTGAAAAGAGGTTATAGGGCTAAAACCACCTTTGAGTTCTGTGGTATTGATGTTCCTGTGTATATACATACCTATATATGTACTAAATGATTTACTGAGCCAAACACAAAGTATAAAATATTTTTTAAGTATGGTGACAACTAAGACAGTTCCAATGGTGTCATTCTGTGATGGATGATGACATATTGCTGAGTTCAAAATGCCTCTTCCCCCTACATACATTCTATATTCCCCAAGATTATTATTTACTCATCTTTGTGTAAAACAAACAAAACCCCACAAAACAATGACAAAAAACAATTGTAAATGTTTGTAAATATATATGTATTTACATGGTATAATGCCTGGTATTTTGTTTAACATTGTCCAGTACCACCATGGCCCTGGTGATGGATTTCTTTGGATTATGTTGGGAAAGGAATATTTAAACAAAGCTTTGATACAGGATTTGAGTACTTCATTATTCTCTTGCTTTGAACAATATGAACAGTGTTAAATTATTCTTTATGGCTTGATTATTTTTCCTTATAATAGTTATATGGCTTACAGCTCATAAACAAATACTCTGTATTTATTTCTCCTAGGGAGTGCTCAATATGAAGGGATGAAGCTTTCAGAATCTTTTATAAACAATGTGTCAGGCATGGAATTAATAGAGTTCAGATCTGTTGCTTCACAGATAACCCTGACAAACAAGAAATTGTCTTAAAAGGCAAAGGAATATTGCCGTAGATAGGACTAGCTGAGTTACAAGCCAGTCTGTTTTCAGCACTTTGTAAATAGGCTGCTGTTCCCAGCCAGCATAAATAGCAACACCACTGTGTGTTAGCAGTGTTACTAATGTGATTATCTGTTGGCATTGCCCTGGTTCTTGCTATAATTAATTTCTCTCAAATGACGGGCTTATTAGATGTGAGAGATAAGGTAGCAGAAAATAACAATTTGCTAGTACTGTTTGGCAAACATCATGGGTGCTACCAGGGCAGGACTGTTATTTCCTGGCTCCTTGCTGCAGGCAAGGCTGCTCCTGGCCAACTCTCCTGTTCCCACGGAGTCTCGGTGGCGCTCCCACGAAGATGAATTGGACAATCCGTCTTCAAGGCAGGAGCTCTGATGATTTGTAGAAAAACCATCACCAGCGATAGGACAGCCAATCTATCACCTTGGGCCATCTCCTTTATCCTTCATTTCATCCCTCTTTATTGCAATACTTTCATGCTCACCCTCTTGACACTTCTCTCCCTCACTCAAACTCTTCTGCTCTGTAGATTGCCTCAAAAATTGGGAAAATGGAAACATTTAAGGCACACAAGTGCAGCTCTCCCTGCATAGGCAGGCATGCAGAGAATGCTATTTTGCTTGCTTGGTGTCGATGGGGCAGCAAGCACCTCTGCCAGCCCTCCAGCTGATCAGAGCATGCAGGCCCCCGGCTATCCCGCTCTCAAGAGCAGACCTTCTCTTCTGGTCTGCAGGTACGGCCCTCGAGGGCCAGCCAGGCACGGGGGCAGCGTGAGGCTGCTGGATAGTTACCCTGTTACTCCCTGAGAGTAAAAGGAGGGTCCAGGAGAGCCTCAGAAACTGTGAGAACCACGTATGCTGGTCTACCTAAGGTGATACAATAGTCTGCTTGTTAATGCAGTCAGTTCTCTTGTCTGCAAAGCCAAAGGTAATTGGAAATTTGCATTCTGGTCCTTCCTGAGGAACTAAAGCACAGCACCTTTTGCACTGAAGGTAACTTGTTATGACTAATCTAAGGATGGTGTAAAATGAGCTGTATAAAACAATGAACACCTGCAGCAAATTATGGTATCCTGATGGGCTTTTAGGAGCATCCCTGCCCTGAATCCCATTTTCAGAAAACACAAGCAGTACCATGGCACAAAATAAATAATGCATTGACTTAATTCTGTGAAGAATTAATGTTTCTTCTTTAGAGAGAACAGTTGCTCACACGTTTCTTTTAATTTGCTAATCTTCAGAATAGAGGGAGTCGCTGTCAGTTAAGACATTTCTGTGGGTATCTGGCTGAATCTCTTGTGTGGATTTTAAACGAGGAGGCTGACACACGATGGGAGACCTGGATGGTGGCACATCAGCTGCCAGCAATGCATAGCAGACATAATGGGAATTACTCACATCTGCTCTGATTTAAACTACTATGGCACTGCTTCATTGCTTTGTGATGTAGTCTGTAGACCTTAATCATCTGCTATGCCAACAGGGGATACCAGATTCAGGATACAGTATAAAGAAATTTTAAAAAATCATTTATGGGCTAATTTTACACCTACTTGATAGGATGTGGTGCATGAGGTGTTTCTCTGGGCAAGGGGTGCATTTTGATTTTCGATAGAGTTCACGTATGGTCATTTTTCACTCTTAGATAACAGTTTTGTTATAGCTGGTGCAAATTCTTTTTTCTCGTGTCCGCTGTGAGAATTTTGGCTTTGCCATACCAGTTTTGCTTTCTGCCATCAATAATAGCCTTTGGCAGGGTTTTTGAAAACTGACAAACTGTTGGATATAAAACAGATTTGCCCATGGATTAAATATATTTTTGGTCAAAACCCTTCTCATATAAATCAGGAGCACCACTGCTTCTTTAATTTACAAATTTTAGAGCTCATTAGGGAAAAAAATGAAATAGCCAACTGATGGCAAGTTGTTTTGTTCATTTGCTTTTTATTATATAAATGGCATGTGGATAATGAGCGACTGAAACAGCCAACCAACTTTTGATTAATACATTTGATACAGTTGCTCAGAAGGGAAAACATTCTGAATAATTTGTTGTTGTTTGTAATGAGCACACGATATGACAGTAGTGATTACCTTAATGAATCAATTAAGCACAATGCAATTTGAGTTGAATGGAGCTGGTGATGGCCAATTGTGCAACCACTGCTGGGAGTGTTGCTCAGCAAACCACATCACATCTCAGCCAGCCGAGCCTGTCCGTGCAGCAGAGGTGTTCTGGGGAGGTGGAGAAGACAAGGAAGCAGGTGGTGGAGCCTCTGCTTGGAAGAGGAGCACACTTTGGCAATCTGCATGTCTCCGAACATGGTAATTATCTTTCCTTTGGTTGGATCAGATCTGGTCCCTGACCCCCTGGAAACAGCAGAGGTGGCTTTTGAGCCATGTAAATTCCTCACCAGATGCTTCTCTCAGCAAGGCTGGACGTGTTCAGAAAGGAGTAATATGGCTCATGTAAGAGTGCAAGAAAGTTTGCATGCTTGGCACTGCTAACCATAATATTTTAATTGACGTACTGTAGACCTGGGGTGTTTCTATGTATTTTCTCAGTCTATGAAAAAAATGTTAATGCAAAGTTGTTTTTGGCCTTGTTTTGGAATCCATCAAATTTTGCATCTGGGTTCATCTAGTTTGAGCGGTGCACAACACGGGCTGTGGGATTTCTCTGAGTTAAATCGCGTCCGAAAACTCAAGTTGAACTGGGATATGTCTTGTAGAGAAACAGTCTTGAGTTAAAGACTTCCAGCAATAGAGCATCTGTGAGAACCTTTGGTAATATTCTTTAGTCATTAATTATCTACACCATTAAATCAAGAGTTTCTCTTTTCCTGTGTGATTCTGGCACTTTTCCACTTGTTGTAGCCCCTGGCAATTGATATACAGTCATCTCTAGATTGAAGTGCTTGCTATAGCAGATTTTCCCTATCATTTTGGGTTCTTAAACTGTGATCAAAGTTCCCCTTTCACCTTCTCTTTGATAAACTAAACAGGTTGACCTCTGCAGATCTTTCTCTGTGGTCCTACTTTCTAATCCCTCAATATATTTTCGTAGCCTTTCCCTTAACACTCTCCAGCTTTGAATTATAGTGTACTGCTCAGATAAATCTCTTAAATGGTTGTTTTTAAGACTTGAGAACTGGCCAGACCCTTTGTTGTTTTCAGTGATGGAAGGTGAAGAATTGGTCGCTCTGTTTTTCTGTTCCGGCCCTGCCATTCAGTTGCCAAAGGACTTTCTCTTCACCAAAACTCATGTCTTGTTCTTACTTTTACTGAGGACAACCACTTCTTTGTAACTCAGATAAATGTCATTTGACTTGCAGTTAATTTAGGTTTGGGTATTTAAAGAGTATTTGTTTTTAAACTGAATGCTATTCTAAGCTTGTGATTAAATACTTTTGTCTCTTTCTCAGATCAAATTAGTTACATATTTTGACCTGCATTTCCGCATGATTTGCGCATACACGAACCGCTTTAAATGCAGATTGACTGGCTGCTGAAACCGCTTATTCCAGCCTGAGCTAGATGCCTCCAAAGCACGTCTCAGCTGGTGGGAGGTTGGTGTAGCACTCATATCTTCTCTAAGGTCGCTGTGAAGCGTCTCCTAATTGTTTTTAATAGTTTGAGGTGCCTTTTAACTAGTCTGTTCAAAGAATGCATCCAAGCAATTGTATAGACAGCTATTTTATAGTCACTGGTATGTGTGTGTGTGTGTGTGTGTGTGTGTGTGCGCTCTGTTGAAGTTACTGGATATATATATATATATATATATATATATATATATATATATTTGACATCTGGGGCTTTCAGTGCCTGAAGTAGATGTCCAGAGACTCACTCAGGAGTGGGTTAATTCTGCATCATCCTCTCCTTAGGCATTTTGCTGTCACAGTCCAAGTTGTTCCATCTTTCATCAATCAAGAAGGCATCTACTATATGCAAAGTGCAATGCTTGTAATAGAATTTTTATTTATTTGGGGGTTAAAAGATGCACCCAGTAGAAGGATTTCAGTTTTGGCTTGTATCTTGGCTTTACATTTCTCCTTTATTCCTAGCTGGTGGCTGTGTAGCTCTTTTCCTTCAGCAGATCACCATTGTCTCAGATCTAGTGTTCAGTTCCTCCTATATATTTTGCTAAAAGAACCCTGCATGTGCAGAGATGAGATGCTGGAGTACTCTAATTAAAGCCATGTTTCAGGCAAGTTGTTTGGTCTGCTGTACAAAAATTGAAAACCTTATGTAAAACTTAATTTGAGAGACCTGACAAACTGTACAGGAAAAAAAAAAATCAGGTAATGGATTGCTTGCTGGCTCGGTAAAGTATGAACACTTCTCTTGCTCCTGCTGTTGTGTATGGAGGAATAATATGCCATGTTAATGCTTGATTTGACATGGAACACGCCAGATATTTCGTGCATAAAAATGTGTAATTTAACCAAGTAGTAGGGTAGAAGGGGGAGGAGGGGCACTGCAGAACATCTTTCAGAACAGGCAGTTGCATTCTGTTTTTGTAGGAAGTTGGGATTTTATCCAGTTTAGTCAATTTTCTATTAAACCAGGAATGTAAACTACCTCTCTCCACTCCCTCACCCCCAGAAAAGAAAAAAAGTAAAAGAAAAAGGAAACGTATATTACAGTAAAACTGAAAACAAGCTTTGGCATTTCAGGAAAATATATGCAGCCCATCAGGCTATGACGTGGTCTGACTCTTGGCTGTGTGCTTGTTTGCCCAGGGGTTGCTTTGTGCAAAGCAGGGAGGCTTTGTGTGGCTACTTCATGGGCACCAAGAGCCCACCTGAACATAGTGCTTGGGTATACTGGGATACTGAAACATACCTGAGGTGTGTGAAACTCTGGAATGGCAAATCGCTGTCCCGTTCTGATGGTTACAGTTATACAAGACTAAACTATCAATGTGGTAATGAAATGTTCTTCTGTGACTGAAAATGAAGCAATGTGTTCATAAAAGATTAATATCTCTTGTTTTAGTTGTACTTTAAAAGATCCTGTATTTTGGAGCCTGGTTTGGCTTTTTGAAGAAGAGTTATTTGGATTTTCTTTTGCTCCTGAGAAGGTGAACTGTGCAATTTCTGTAATTTCAGATCCTTCCCCTCTCCTTTTGTTCTCTGTTCTGATATATATTTTTTTCTCCATTTTTTTTTCCACAAAACTCTTGATTCTTTGCGCTATCAGATGTTGCCCATGGTTGCTATGTGACACTTCATGATTTCTTTTCTTTTTCTTTCTCTCTCTCTTTTTTTTTTTTTTTTTTCAAATAGATGTGGGCAAAAATCAGCTTTCTGAGGGAATTCAGCCCTGCCTCTGAGAGTGCTTTGTGCTTCCAGGCTGCAAGCGATGGGTGCCAAGATGAGATGCTAGATGAGGAGTTCATGTAGCGAGCTTGGGTTTTCAAAGAGCTGTTGAGAAAGTCCCTCAGCAAAGACTTGAGGCTTTCTTGGGATAGATCCTCTTGTGGATTAGAAACAGGTCAGATAATAGAGATGAAGAGCAGTTGGCTGATATCGATCCAGGAGGAATGCTGTCCTCCATGTCCCCTGGGGACTCCTCCTGCACTGGTCTCTGTGTTCAGAGCTGTGTGGAGAAGTTGAAAAACTGGATAAGTCTGGAGATGTTGCTGCTTCACATTCAGGTTAATAAAACCTAGAGCTGATGGAGAAGAGCTGTGAAAATATTCCCTGATTCTCAGAGTTTGGGCAATTTAGGCAGCAAATAGCGGATGAAAGGTATTATTGCTAAATGTGAACTAATATACACAAACTATGAATATGCAGTGGTAGGCACTGAGTGATCTATCAGCAGTTGGTGAAAAGTCTTGGGTTCATGGAGGGTGTGGGGGAGAGGGCCCTCGGAGAGGCAGCAGCTTATGCAGCAGACAAAAAGGTAAATACAGAGCGAGGAATAATTAGAGGAAGAATTGGATGCAAATACGACTCATCTGTTGGTCATTGCTGTAGTTATGGTAATTCCACACATTAAACTCTGCTTACAGCTCCTGCCATACGCTTAAGTGTGATGTAGCGTGCACAGCAAAATGGCAGAGGGGCCAGGAGGGCTGACCAGGACTCTGGCATGAGGAGGGGTATGAGGAGATGTGCTGGTGATCCATGCATGGTGGGCATGGAGAGGACATTCACTTTCCCAATAGCAGGACAAAGAGGTGCCCAGAAAATCAGCCAGACGGTAAGGTTGAACAGTAAAAGGCTGTACTTTCTCATGTGGTTCATACTTAAACTGGGGGAATCGTAACCATCGTACAGTGCAAAAAGTACAAATGGCTTCAGGAAGGGTGAAAGTACGTTTCTGCAAAATTGGGAAAGTATACCCAGGGAAAATAACCTTGCACATGTTTCTTGTTCTTACAGTTATGCATGTTGGCTAAAGGCTACTTTCAAAGAAAGAATAATGTTCTAGAAAAACCCTAGGTTTATCAGTACTTATACAGAAACCACTTTTAGACACCTTTTCCATGAAATAT
Source organism: Anseranas semipalmata (assembly GCA_013399115.1). NCBI lineage: Eukaryota > Metazoa > Chordata > Aves > Anseriformes > Anseranatidae > Anseranas > Anseranas semipalmata. Next base: position 138,918 of record VXAA01002479.1, read on the forward strand.
AGATTCTATTTGTGTGTGTATGTATTTGTTTGGCCTCAGTCACTGAATCTCTTCCCTGAAAATGTCAATTGTGTCTGAATAACTGAGGGCAGGCTTAGGTACTTCTGTATATGTTTAAGAAGAGAATTTTACTAGAGAATGAGCATTTTAAGATCTATTTTTTGGGAGAAACAAAAATACTGTGCTTTTAATGGCTATGGTGGAATCGATGAAAACCAGTCCTTCTTCAATGCAGAAACTTTTTGTCATGTTTGAATAAAAGTTGCTGCAGTGACACACTAGGTTTCTAGGTGCTATTAGAACACATATGATAGTAACACATCTTTTTGCTTGTTTTTGGTTAAGTAACTGGTAGGAAGTATGAAAGGAGATTTACAATAGTCAGACCAGATATACTGTGATGTAGCATTAAATTAGCTTTACTGTAATGATACTTCACTGTGTTATTTACTCTTTGAGACTCCTACAAGACTATTCTTAATCAAAACAAGAAGTTTGAATGCCTCACAGATAGTTTCTCAGCCCCTCTAATTTTCTCATTAATGCGTGTGATTTATATTGCATCTGACATGAATTCATTTTTCAGTATAATTCTGATTTCTGTTAAATTCATATGGAAAGTTTAGATTTTCTTTTTGTGAAACCGATTACGAGCATAGTAGAGTTTCCATTTTGACTGTTGAGAGCTGAAGACAGTATCATCCTTAACAAATGTCACAATCCTTCTAATTTAAAGGTTTGCCTTTCTATCGTTTTTTTTTTTGAGTTACATCTGATTTTCCTACTTCCAAAGTCGTCTTTTTCACCTTTATTTCTTTGTAAGCACAGAAATAGTCAGTTATCTTTCAATGCCTTTTAATGATACTTGCTGTATATGTCAATACTCGTATTCTTCTGCCATGAACAACATATTCCAAGTTGGTTATCAGTCATAATCCTTATGATGTAATATAGTCCATTTCATATAATTTGGTAGATATATAGCCCATATTTATAAACAAACGACTTGAGTTCTGCAGGGCTCTATGCTGGGACTTTAGGAATTGTTGGAGTGATGCTCTCTGCCTTGCATGATATCAGACTATCATGCCATCATGAAGGAATTCATTGTGTGGGTCTTGATCAATATTATCTTTTAGAAAACAGAGTGCTGTTATGAGAGTACTGCAACACTTTTTGTCTGGCATGGAAACTGGCTTGACAGTTTCTGTTCAAGTGAAACTTAAGTATCTTCATCTTGCATATCAAGCTTTCAGCTTCACAAAAGCATGCTAATCTTCTGAGAGAAGGAACACCTGACAATCAGGAGATCCTTGCCTGATAAATCTGTGCGACTTTACAAAGTGTCAGACACAGTTGTAAGCTGGTAAATGCTTCCCAGGTTTTAAGCTGCTCTGGTGACAAAGCTGGGCAGACCATGTGTATGTATAGGTCACAACAGCTGCTGAGTGCTATACCTTCAGCCTCCTACAGTTCCAAATGCATCGCCTCCAGTAGTTACTCTCATTTTAACAGGGAATCAGGCACAGTAACATTACAAGTACAGAAATGAAGCCATATATGCCCCTTGAAAAAAACTGCAGAATTTCTACATTTGCTTTTTCTGATAGCTCATTGCAATGTGATTGAAAAAAAAAAATAAAAATTCCAGTTAAGCTAGAAATCTCAATTTTTATATATTAAAATACATGCAAGGGAGACAAAAAGCAACATGTTGGTTGATGCCTGAAGAGTCATTGGTTTTCTCAGAGATTCAAGCCTGAATGAAATGGGAGCTTTCTGGGCTTTTTCTCCTATAGACATTTCTCGTGTGCATTGAAATATGTGTGCATATGGAGCTTTTTACTTTTAATACACTGTTTCCTTTAATTAATCACACAGTATTGTATATGGGAGGCAAATGGAAAAATGTCAAAACCACTCTTCAAAAGTAATGAACATTTCAAGCAGATCTCATTTCTATGGTTCTCCCTTTTTTGACATATATTGTTCCATTTCAAAATACTGAATGGTTGGTTTGGTGTGCATGAGAGGCTAAGTTTCCAGCTGCTGCTAACTTTCTCAGATGAAGTAGTAAAATAGGTGTTCTGAAGTTTTTGAAGCTGACTTGCAACCTGGGGAATCAAAAGGTAGTTTTAACAAGTAACCACACTGTAAAACAGGAGGGAAAGGAGAGAGGAGGGAGACTTGATTCATCTGAGAAATTGGATAATTGCCTGGATTTGCTAAGTTCCTCGAGCATTCAATAGAAGGTGGTAAGAAACACCTTTAGCAGTCATGGACATCAGAGTCCAGCCAAAATGTTTGAGTAAACAAGATTGCAGAGAACTTTAAGAAAGGAGACTTTGGCTATTGGCCAACACAGGCTTGCAGTAAAATATTCTCCAAGCTTGTCTAGCAGGAGTGAAGTCAGCTCTGATGTGCAGCATCCCTTCCCCATCGGTGACGAGCATCTCGGGGCAGTGGGAGCTCCCATCTTCTGCATTGCCATAGCTTTGCTGCCCCAAGAGCCAACAGCTCTTGTGCTTCGTTTTCTCCTTGCAAGCTTATGGCACTTGCTTAGGGAGCGTGTGCACTGCAGTCACTTAGGCCCGTGTTTAATTCTGCCAGGCAGGCTACAGTGGCGGTGTTCTGGAAACTAGCATCATCTGTACAGCCCCCCAGGGGAGGAGGGGTAATATCTGGGGTTGTGCTGCTGCAATGCTTTCAGGAGTGTTCGTGTTAGCTGCTTTTTAAATAGCTTTAATCTATTTCGGTGTATAGGAGAGCTGGGCTGGAAGCAAAGATCTGAGTTGCATCTTTAGTTAATGTTGAGGCAAAGACAAGCTATAAACGACTGCTTTGCAGAGCTTGTCTATTAATGTGTTAGGAACAAAGAGCAGGCTTCAGAGCCATTAGAAGTCCCTGGAGTAAGCTTGGCAAGACTGCTCAACTTCTGAATACTAATACCCAAAGCATAAACAAGGCTGCGAGGAGGAAATTGGAAACAAGATGTTCTGAACTCGGTGCAGTTGCACTGAGTAGTGCAGTTGTAGTGCAGTTACATTTGCATAGTGTTAAGACCAAGCTAGTAAGAATACAGCCAGGCAGAACGGCAAAGCAAGACAGTTCTCCAAATAATAAAAGATGAGAGCTGGACAAAGTTATTAATTTCAGATATGTTTAAAATTAAGGACATGGTATATTTTTCCTTTCAGATGGCTTAGTTGCATAAACTAGTGGAACGCTTGTAGCAGTCTTTGCCCACTGTGTATATCTTCTGTAAAGAGAAAGGTTTTGTGTCATCAGAATTGTCACTCAAGTGCATTTTTAAAGCACTATAATTAATGATGGATAGTATAATTATGGAAGCGCTGAAGCAACTCTGAATTATTTCAAACACAAGATGTGCTTCAAGGAAGTCAGGGAGGGTCACAGATTCAATGACATTTTTCTGTTACCTTCCACATCCTCTTAACCCAACACCCCCCAGAAGTTAATAAATAAAGTCGATTATTTTTTTACAAGTATTCTTGCTGTATGTTGACCATTCTGCAGTGAAAGAATGAGTCTCTTCTACCTGCTATGCTGAATAGTGCCCCTGTCTCAGGAACAGGATCAGAGAAGTGCAGGCATGCGAACTGTCCTGCTGCTGCCTCTGCACCCTTCTGCCTGCCTTCTGCGCGCGATGGATCAGCGCAATGGAGTGCCTGCAGCTGACAAAGCACAGCTGGCCTCTGCTGGCTTGCTTAGGGCAAGCTTGCTCATGGGATGAGGTCCTGATGGCATAGGCTTCAGTGTACAACACACACTGAAGGCTGCGGCTGTACATTCCCTGCTCTTTCTGCTGTAGACGACTACATTAAAATTAATGCCGGTGTGCTACTGAGCTGCTATTGCCCTGCCTAATTGCAGCGGATACGTACACTGAGTTGAATTTCACAGGTCAAACTATCCATAAAATCGGTCTTTGCTATAAGAGAATAGTGGTCAATGTCTAACTGCCTTTGAAGAAAAGTGTGATGTGTAATATACAGAGGACTTGCTCTAATGTATTTTCCTAAGCGACCAGCTGATGTATCTGCAGAGTCCATTTGTGCCAGATACAAAATATGTCTTGTGCCACTGAAAGTAAATACTAAAGGAAAATAAAATTAGGTCAGTCCTAATAATTAAGATATAATTTATTTTATATAGAATTCTTTTTAAGGTAAAACAGATGCTGAGGATAATAGTCATACGCATTTCAGTTTTCCTGTTTATCTACCCATGATGTGAATGCAGAGGTTGTAAATCACCTTTAAATATCTGAAAGTCATGCAAATAGCTTTCAGTCACAGGGAAACAAACTTATTCCCAGCCAACCATATGTGCAATAAAGAAAAACTTTGCATTTCAGATGAAATACACCTTGGGATGTATAGATAATCTTGGTTAACAGCTGTGAATGTCTATATATAAAACAAAGGTCACAATTTTTACAGGCAATACTCTCATTTGAATGCAAGAGTTGGCATTTGTTTTTCAGTATTATAGTGTTTGCAAACAAGTTGGGAAAACATTTTCACAATGGGACTATATTAAACATACGGGGATTATATTACAGTATATACATGAAAATTCAATTTGAAGAGGGCTGTAGTGGTGAAGTCCTCAGGAAAAATTAGCTTTAAAAATATTTAAAGGTTTTCATTGAACAACAGCTGTGAGGAGCTTTAGATCCATAGCTGGCTGGTGTCTCTCCTGTAAAGTCTGTCAGAAGTTTGCAACAGCTTGTTTCTCTGCTTCCTCTGACAGCATGGAAACCACACGCATTTTGTCCCGTTTGATTGCACTCTGCCATCAGCCAGGAAAAATGCTTCGGCTGTAGTCTGCAGACTAAACCTTGCAGTGTGTTCTGACACCTGCCCAGGCTCCAGAGCAGGCAGGCTGTGGCCCTGGCAGGAAGGATAGGGAACGATGCTGTTCTGTCCTAGACATACCTGTGGTATACCTGTCAGTAGGGTAAAATCATATTTCATGCACATGTGTCAGCTCTATTGGCAACATTTCCCACCGGTGTCAGATTTATCATCATTTCTACAGCCAATTAGCTCCAATAGTCTTATAAATTAGTGGCCAGAACCCCTCAGAAATGCAAGAGCATTCCTTTCCCTCACCGCGGGCTTGTCTGGTAAGGAGAGTCTTTGAAGTAATGGAGATAAATAACATGCAGAAATAGATTATTTGTTTATCTGTACTTGGACTGAGCTCATTTGTATCTGGGGTATGTGTGGGAGGTTTCATTGAATGTTAGCTGTGCTTGTGCAATCGCGGAAGGGCTGCGGTGTGTGGCAGGCATGGTGAGGGCTCCTCTTTGCTCAAAACAAAACAAAATCTGCTGATATTTTTGCCATAGATGCTTCAGAAACAAACCTGGAAAAGCTTTTAGGAACCTTTAGGAAGCTTCTAGCGCTGCCAGAGGCAGGAAGGCTTCCCCTGGTGAGGGGCGCGGGGCTGGGGGATGCAGGGACGTGGGTGCACGGGAAGGAGCACAGCTGTTTGTGGGGAAACAGCCCCAGCAGAACAGGAACTTGTTATTGGTGCTGAATGTTTTCAGTGCTTTAAGGAGAGGTAAAAAGTGGTCAAGCAAAGTAATTGAGAATACCCATGGGTAAATTTTCAGCCCCTATTTAGAGAAGCTATTAGGCACCTGTCAGAGCAATTAGCATGGAAAGTAATTTCCATCTAATTGCAGAATAATTGCAAATTTGCAGTAGCTTTTTTCTGTTAGAACTAACATAAGTTAATATGTTTCTGATGTTTCTTATGTATCCACAAAACACCTTAATCTACAATTAAAATGTATAAACACGCATTAATCTGAGTTAGGTTTCTGTTGTCATTTAATAGGAAGGTGAGCGTAAAATCTAAGGTTCATCTCAGATGCTCTAAACCACAAGCCTGGACCCAGGCAGCATCTTCAGCAAAGAACCACACTTGTGAGCTGCCAGAGCACGGTGCCTGGCAGCCTGTTGCATACCCCTTCATTATGAAATTCAGTGGGAAGGGGATTAGACTTGTCGTACCATTTTCCCTACACTTCTCACATCTGATCTGAGCAGTTTCGATCTGCTGTGTGAGCCTGGTGCAGTGCTGTTGTCCACTGATGGTTTGGGTTGGGTTATTACCTGGCGAGGGCGAGCCTCTCGGTGCAGACATGGCAGGGACCTTGCTCAAATCTTCCACATTCTCAAGTTCATTTTGGGTTTCTAAAGTTGTATTTCAAAACTTAAATAAAGAGGGGATTTTCCACAGTTGCTTTTGTTACCAAGCAGCAGTGTCCCTGATAATTCCAGGCTGTGTAAAAGCTCATGGAAAAGAATATTTCCTGGTTGGAGGCTGAATTTCTGCCCCTTAGGAGCTGCTTCAGAAAGAAAACCCTGTTTAGCCAAAACTGGCACCTTCTCAGTTTGGGCTCCTCAGCATCTGTGCGCACTTACTGCTTGTTTGCATGGTAGCAAAGGGGTCCTGGCAGTTCCCAAGGAAGAGCTTTGTGGGTTTTCTGTGGCAGGAGAGAGAGGACAGAGGCAGCAGGTTTTTATGAATAAAGGTCTGGCCGATGAGGCAGGGGTACCTGACTAGTTAAGGGTGGTCTGGTTATACTGTCCTGCACCAAGCAAGTCCTTCCTAGCTATTTTCTGCAGCTGTTTTCTCAGTTAAATAGTAAACTAAAAATATTTGCTAAAGGCAATGTTTGTTCATATGTGACAAAGATAAGCACAAATCTTAAAGTATCTTTCTGATTTTTCCACACTTGGCAGTTCTTCACTCTTTCAGAAGTTTTACAACATTTTATCTCACCATTGGGCTAAACTTGCACAAATAAAAATGTTTTTGACTTGAGCCGATGGCTAGAAGTCAGTTAGCAGGGTTATGAGACACAGAACTAATTAAATGTAATGGTTATTTTTCACAGGTAAAAAAAAATATATATATTGTAAGGATGGGGAAATTATAGGAGGTTTCAGTAGTTCACAGAATCACAGAATGGCTGAAGTTGGAAAGGACCTCTGGGTCCATCTGTTCCTGTGCCAGCAGGTCCATCTATGGCAGGGTGTCCAGCACCGTGTCCAGCACCATATCCAGGCGGCTCTTGAAGATCTCCAAGGAGGAGACTCCACAGCCTCTCTGGGCAGCCTCTGCCCGTGCTCCATCACCTGCATGGAAAAGAAGCTTCCTGATGTTCAGAGGGAACCTCTTGTGCTCCAGTTTGTGCCCGTTGCCTCTTGTCCTGGTGCTGGGCACCATTGAAAAGAGCCTGGCTCCATCTTTATTACACCCTCCTTTCAGGTATTTATAGACAGTGGTAAGATCCCTCCGAGCCTCCTCTTCTCCAGGCTGAGCAGTCCCAGCTCTCTCAGCCTCTCCTCATAGGAGGCTTCAGTCCCTTGATCATCTTGGTGGCCCTCCATTGGGTTCTTTCCAGTATGTCCAGGTCTCTTGTACTGAGTTCTGGGAATGGAAATCTGCCCACGTATTGCTGGTCTGATAATAGATGTGGTTCGTTGCTAACTCTCTGGGGGAGGGTTTACAGAAAAATCAAAGTCATAGCCTTGTACTCTGTCATGTGTTGGCATACACATCTTTGGAATAATGGGAGATCAAACATAACATTTCCCATTGAAATGGGAATACAGATTTGGAGGGTCACACGAAAAAAGCTGGTTTGCCTTTAAGATATGTATTTGACTTGATTTAAGCAAGAGATGACCATGTTTGAAACAGTGCTATCAGTTTCAGGACTATGATTTACAAAATGAAAGCATTTTTGTTATTGAAGTTCTGAAAAATAAAGTAGCATTGTAGCTGGCTATTTAAGTCAAGTGGGCAGATAGTGATCAATTCAAATAACATAAAATCAACACAAACACTCTCCCATCCTCCAGCATAATCCTGCAAATCAATACGGTTTGAAGAGCTGAATTTTTATTGTCATTAATGTTATTTTTGGACTGAGCTAAAATCAAAATAATTTAACAACACCAGAACTCTGCATATAGAATAAGAAAACTCTTCAAGTCCTGATAGTTATGGTAGCCTGAAAACTGGGAGATGTTAAATTACTACGTTTGTAGGATTTCCTACCTCATTCTGCAGAGCATTGCCTGACTTGCATGTTATGACTATTTTTATTCATTTCCTTTTTAACACACTCACTGAAGCAGCTCATGTTGTCTACAATCTACTTGCCTCTTCCACTGCCGTCCTGGCACTCACTAGGAAAGAATGAAACGTTGATGGCAGTGACTTAGTGAGCAAAATAGATCTTTTCTTCTCATCTTCACAGCATTACTACAAGCCATCAAGTCTAAGCTGCCATTTCTACTCATTTTGGGGAAGGCATAGGTGATATTTTACTTTCTTGTATCTTCCTCCTCCTCTTTGCAGAATGGCTGTGCTTATCCTGGTACTCTGGATTCTGGATGGCTATTACATGATCAATGCAGAAATCATGGTTTTGCCACAAAATTGTGTGGCTGTTCTAAAGCCCATTCCCACAGGGGCTGTTGCAAGGTGTCAGAAATTCATTTTCAAGAAAAGTCTGCGGGGAACACAGTCTTTGCTGGAGAGGGAGAGTTGGTTAGCACGAATGTAGGCAAGAACTGCTTATGTCCTGGAGAAAACCTTTGCTTGGTGTTGGTTTTTTTGATATTCTGTTTAAGTAATTCGTTATTCTTCTGTTTAAGTAATTCGTTATTAATATCTGAAGCTCTCCTGGGGTCAGTGCTTTCAATCTCAACTTCTGTCCCGTCTGTTGCTGTGAGAAATGCGCATACGTGTCTTCATTTAGACTCTGAATAAAGCCAATAAATTCATTGGATTCACCAATAAAGCAGAAATTTCTTTTGGCGATATATTATACAGGCAGAAAATTATTTTTTAAATTAATTTTTACATAGCTTGAAGTAATTGAATGGTTAATACTTACAATATTTCTGCATTTACTTTCTATGAGTACTTAAATATTTGAGCATAAAATATGTTCTTTCCCTGTGTTAATAAAATCTAAGGACCTAATAGTCACATTCATTGTAAGAGGCAGTAAATCATCTTTCTGAGTTTACTTTTGCTTCCAATATAAATACAGATTTATGAACATTCTTGTCACCTGATATATTTGCAATTTTTTTTTTTTTTCAGGAAGACTATCTCCCTCTTCCCAACATCCCGTATACATTAAAAGTGATGAAAGTAATGAGGAATCAATTTAAAAAAAATCAGGTCACTGTTTCTTCCACTGGAAAGCTCAAGTAAAAATTTTCAGCTGATCTTTTGGTGGGATTTTTGCATAGAAGAAAATGGTGGACTGTGGAATAAGAGATATTTGCCAGAGTCAAGTAGAGTTTGAGTACAGATGTGACTTCACTGTAGATGGATAAACAGAAATGATGCAGTTCTTCACGAAGGCATACAAAAATAGCAAAAGATGCCTTTTATTTATACCTGCCCCACTATGTGTGTGTGCTGCTGCTTTTATTGCTTTGTTATTGACTTCATATTGTTGTTCAAGCAGCCTTGTAGTTGCATCAGTAAAACATTTTCCATTAGAGAACATTTGTATTTAACAAATTGTATTTTATGGAAGAAGAAGCCTGTATTTACCAATTGTTTTCTTGAACCTGTGGGATTTTTCATCATTCCACAGAGAACTATCACAAAGCTTTTAGTTTTCAAGTGAGATCAGCCATTCTTGTTTTTCTGAGGCTCTGGAAAGATGTACATGGGGAAATCTCTGACACTTAGGAAGTATTGTCAAGGAGAGAAATACATTTATAGGAATGGAAAGAGGAAAAGAACAGTTTTAAAATTTCACCACTAATGCATTGTATGGCATCTACCACTTCCATGAATTTTTAATAGCCTTTGTGACTTTGCAAAGAAACATGCACCTAATTTTAATAAATCTATTAGGTTGCTAAGTGAGGACAGCTCTTTAAAGCAAGTATTTATTTACCAGGCCATTAGTACATCATACGCTTTATTATGTACATTGCAGTATTCTGATTTACAGATTGTAGCACTTAATTTGAAATAATTAAACTTGATTTTCTGGTATTTCAGGTCACGGTGTCTTTGATTTACACAAAAAGATATGTACACTTCCACTTTAACGGAATTTTATTTGCTTGAATGCTTCTGATGTCATGAGATGAGTCAGCCTATTTCATTATATAAATTTTTCACCAAGCTATATGCCTTGTTTTTTAGGAAAGGGGAGGTAAAATGGGTATATGAATACAAAATGACTTCTCTATTTTAACTTCAAAGGCTATTTGGACTGCTTCAAAGGAATTTTTTGCCAAAGAGAAATCATGTTTTTTGAAAATATCCCCCCCCCCNACAAGATAACAGACAACCACCACCACCACCCCCCCCCCCAAAAAAAAGAAAAAGAAAAAGAAAAAGAAAAAAAAAAAACTTTGTATATGTCTACAGTGAAAAAAATCATCCTCAGATGACTTAAGTAATTCTGGGCAGTGGTGATTTCAGTACATTTATAAGACTTATTATGTAAGCTTTGATTGGCAATGGTTGATGCCTCCAGGCTCTTCATCTATATAACTACATTTAAATTAAAAATAAGGCAAAACATTTTGCAGCAACACGTCCCTTATGCTCTGTATTTAGTATTCTCCAGTTGTCACTGAGATTGCTAAGGGAAATTTAATTTGTCTATTTGCCCTTGTGGAATGTCTGTTTAAACATCCTTCACTGAAATTCTTTTAAGAGTCTTGATTTCTTCAGTAATTCTATCTTTCATACTTCTACTTAATATTATTTAATTATTACAGTATAGCCACAGGTGAATACAGTGTCAGCCGCTAGTGTTTATTACCTATGAGAATCCAATGACACCCTTATTAATAAATAATGCCTGCATTTGTGAAAATAAATAAATAAAGGGCCTCATGCAACATGTTTCAGTGTATGGTTAACATTCTTCTTGATTTAATGAGGTTTGAATCAAGCACGAAGGGAATTATAAAAAAGAATAATACTTTTCATCTTGATGCTATCTCTAGTAGGTCACTGCGCTGACGTGAATAGATATTCCTCGGAGTAATGTGCTCCTCAGTGGTGTCTGTGGGTGGCGGAGGCAGATGCTCTGTGGTTCCTGAGTAGGAAAACATGTTATCTGCAGGAAAAGAAAGGTGGAGCTTTTCTTTTGAAAAGTCATTTTCAGGAAGCTTGCTAATATGCTTTCTTTCTCAGTATTAAACCAAGTTGTTTCCTACACTAACAATCCACATATCAAAACATATTTTTCTCTTATTTTTACTTTTTGATTCCCAGTATAGGTTGTCCTGGATTATTTCAGGAGAGATGAGACATCTAAAAGTGAAAACTTGATCTTCTGGCTTCTAAAGTAAGATGCTTTTCTTCAAATTAGCCGAATATGGTAAGTCTATGAAATTTTGGAAGTGTGAAGTGGGTCAGGGCGTATATGCACACATGTATCTATCTAGTTGAGAAAGTACACCTGCAGACATCTGTATATGTGTACAGAAACCTTACATTTGCACTTAGAGATTTGAAACTTCCACAAATACAGTTATTTCTAAAAAGACGTCCTGTTCCACTCCGGATATGAAGGGCAATAGACTCACTCTTCAGACAGAACAAAAACCCAGCGATATGGGGCTCCTTCAGCACATCCCCAGTGGCACCTGAGCGGCGTGACTGAGGAATGCTGAAATATGCTTCAGCAGGTGCATTTCCAAATCAGACTAGAAAGATACAGGTGTTTTTTTTTTTTTTGGTTGTCAGTGTTTTTGTACAGCTGATTTCTAGCTGATCACATTCTTTTTAGGTTATTGCAGCTCTACATAGTGGTATAGTCAAACCTATAAAACCAATCTGACATTTCTTTGTAAAAGGAAGCATTCTATAAATTGGAGCAGAAGTCAAATTCCTTCAAGATAAATTTATGACATACACTGAGTCCTTAAAAAAAAAAAAAAAAAAAAAAAGGTATCAGAAAGCAAGTGAGTTTTTCTTCCAAGGTTCATCCTTCTGGTGAGTTTGTGTACAGACCAGAGTTAGAAACGAAAACAGGGAGGCTTAGTTTAGGAAGAAAGCCAGGTGGTCCTCAGATAAGTTGCCTAAGTTTTTTCCGTTCTTGGGGTTTTTCTTCCATGTTGCAATTTGTGAGGAAAAAAAACAAGGTATTTTAACCACAAAGCTCCTCTTCCTTTGCTCCCATTTACCTTTCCAGGGAAGCATCTACCTTTGACTAAGTGTGAGAAAATTGAAACATAAGCTTGATTGAGGTTTCTAAGTGGTCCTTAAAACTGTCCCAAATGAATATTCCTGAAATACTGGGAGGTATCTGGGAGACAAAGAACAGGATTGCCTGAGACAGAGGGCTCACTGTCATGAGAAACCCCAGTTGTGCCTGCCTCCCATGGTCTCTGCACACCTATTGTTTCAGATGCTGAAGAGCTATTTAAGAGAGAGGAGATTTGTTTCTTCCATTTCCCTTGCTGATCTCCCCTCTTATATCAAAATGACTTGATGACATGTAAGAAAATGAAGTGCACTTGCTGAGTCTTTATTGAAGGAAAACCTGTATGCCGTTAAATGCTGTCTATAGTGATAAATAGTCAGTCGGCAAGTGGCTGCGCTGGTTTTCTTGTGTTTTTCTCTGAGAACCTGCAGCAGATTGGCTATAATTGCTCATTGCTCTCCATTAGTGTATCTCCCTCCTGGCAACTCTTTAATAGTTTACATCTCTTGGGGCTGAAAATTACTATTTTAATTAAAACAATTTGTTTCAAATGGGACTCCGAAATCCCCATATGATGTTTGAGGAGCCTTGGGCGAAGAACAGAAAATGGAGAGGCGCAATTGTTTTTAGGGCTAAGAGTGAAGCTGAACGTAGGAGTTTGGGATTCGCAAGCAACTTCTGAGGCCCAGCCCTGCAGCTGAGGAAACTAACCCTCCAAATACTGAAATCCAGTAGGACTGAAATTTTGTCTTCCAAATATTTCATTCATTGGCCAGGGGAGAAGAAAACTTGGAGTTTCAGTTTAGCCTTGTTTTCTTTGTTCTTGTGCAGGCTGTGAAAAGCAATGGTTTCCTATTGAAGAAAAGGAAAGTGCTAAGAAAAGGAACTTTGGACACTTAAATGGTACAAAAATGTGCTTTGGAAGTGGGAGCGAGCAGTCAGAGCCGTGCACATGCCATTCGCTCTTCCTGCAGACGCCGAGCTGGAGGCTCCCAGTCGCTGTGCCATTTCCCAGTTCCTGAGGGTTTAATGTCGGCTGCCGGCTGTGCCCAGGGCTCCTGCTGCGTGCTAGAGCACGTCCTTCGGCAGGCATCGTGGGGAAGGACTTGTGGAAGTTTCCATATGTGAGTTTGAGCCCTGATGCCTGGTGTGGTGGATTCACCGTACACCAGCAGCACAATGATAAACCACTTCATTCCAAACAGTATGTTATTTTTATATGCGTATATATATATATATATACATAAAATATAATTATATATATATAATTTTACATTATTTTTTCAGAATTATACGCATATGTAATTTAGATAAGTGTATAAAATACAAAAACATGTGCATGTGGTGTTATTCTGCAACAGCCCAGTGGTGAGAGCACTGGCCATGCGAGCAGGAGATGTGGGTGCAGTGCTGTCCTCGGACTGGGGGTATTGGCCCCCTGCCCCACCTTGAGGGGAGCACGCCAGCTGGCATCCCCACCCCTGAGGCCCATGCAACTGTGGTACGGAGCCAGGCTCCCATCTTCTGTCTCTTTAGTCTCATAAATATTACATTTCATCTTCGGTGTTGGCTCAGCTTTATTTTATTGTCCCTCTTCCGTGCAACTGCTCTCGCCATTAGTCTGTTATATTACATAGCAGGAAAGGCAGCTCCCCAATAGAGAAGAGCCCGGCTGCTACAATGCAGGGCTGTGATTTAAGCACCACTTTGCAGAGAGTGGTTTTGGACTCTCAAACTGTATCACGCAGTTATTTAATTCATGTCTGCTGATAATGCTTGCTTCCCAGATCTCCCTTACTCGCTCCCACACCAGTGACACGAATCTTGCGTTCCTTTGGCCTAACATTCACTGAAGGATGTGATTCCCATCTCTCTGCTCCTCCTGGCTGGGATGCTGCGTTCTGTAACCCTTCCCCGAATCGTGCATTACAAGTGCCAAATGGTTGCACTGGTATAAATGAACATGAATGCACATAGGATGAAAGGTTCCTTGTACAGCTCTTTGGCGGGGCTCTCCTTTAGGGTACAGAGCAGAGGAGGTCCTGGGCATCCAACATCTTCCTGGGGGCGCTTCCCACGCCCTCGTGCCCCAGCAAGCCGATGTCCCCGCGCATCTGCATGTGCAGCTCGCTGGCACCCGGGCCCCAGTGCTGCCGCGGTGCCCCCGCAGGAGCTGGGGGCTATGGCCGAGGGGCTGATGCAGCACCCAGCTGCTCGGCACATCTGTGGTGGGGTCTGGCACAGGGAAGCCCAATGGGGCAGCAGCTATTGATGCAGAGCAGGCTTGTCTGGAAATGTCTTGTTAACAGTTAGCTAAAAACTGCCCAATAACTGCGTGTGCCCGGGCACCGAGGCTGGGCGGGATCAGAGCTGCTTTCTGGAGGTATGGTATCCAAAGCCCCTACCGGTCTTGGCTCTGAGATGGTGGTGCACAAGGTCTGTGCTGTACCCCCCAACAAAATTTAAAAAACAGCAACAAAAACAAAAAACCACCATCAACAAATAAACATAGCTCCAAAATATTCTCAAAGGCTAGGATTACTAAGGGCTCAAGACAAGGAGTATGGCACCATGCAGAACACAAGAGAAAGTCTCAGGTCGGGAGGGGGGGGAATATCCATGCTGTACATGACGCAGCAGTCATGGTGAGCAGTCAAACAATAACCAGAGGCACAGAAGGAGCACAGCCGCTGTTGTGCTGCCCTGGCTCGGTGCGGTGGGAGTGCATGGCAAGCAGCCTCTCACCCAGCCTTGCTCATTTTCCAGCTTCTGAAGAAAATTAAGCTGCTAGGGCAAGAAACTATATTTGGCCTTCTGTGAAATTGATAGCACTTATTATTGTTCCAATCCTGACATTATTTTATCTCCAGATTGGCTGCTTTGTCTAATTTCTTCCTGTTTTGTATGCTTTCCAGCTTGCTTACTTTGCCTTTCCTTCTTTTCACCATTGCTTTCTGCATTTCTGGTCAGGCAGTTATTTCTGACTTCTTATCTTAAATGGCAAAGAAACTGTGTGCATTGTTTTAAAAATCTGCTGGATTATTAGGAATGTTCAGCTTTATTTTAGCTTTATAATGAGCATTATATGAATACTATTTATGCTGCTTGTGTTATTGGTCCCTACTGCTGTCAAAACTATGAGGTCTGACTAATTTCTGATACATGCTTAAATCATATTTGTTTGTGTAGATTTGCCTGTATGCCTGGGGTCCAAAAAGAATTCACTTCAAGTATTTTGATAACGTAAGACCTAATTAGTTGTTCTGTAAGTGTATTTGAATGTTCAGACCTCTCCTATCATTATGCAGTGCCATTTTTATCTCTCTGCCACAGATCCTGTCCCAGTAGTAGTGTCAAGCCTGCCAGGTTATTATGAAATTGCTGACCATCTGTTATCCGTGGGTTCCTGGTCTCTGCCAAGTAGTGCCCTGAAGGGAAGAGAGTGGTTTCTTCATTAAAATACACTTCTGCTTTCTTGAGCTGTCCCAGAACTACTCTCAGCCTTTGTTGCTGCAACATAGCTACCATAGTGGTAGTATGCACCCATTTTCGAATAATTTAAACTTTGTCTTTAAGGAGGACCAGAAAACAAAGCAAATTCTCTGTTGGAAACGCCGGTTCCCCTGCAGGCTGAAGGAGCTGCATTTTTCCCTCGCTGATTGCGGGCAGCCTTCCTCCCCTCCCAGGGTCACCCTCCCGCCTCCCACGCGGCCGAGCAAGGCTGGTGGAGCAGGAGGCTCACGGCTGCCGCGCTGGGGGCAGCTTAGGAAGGGCCCTGGGGCGGCCGCGTACCCGCGGGGCTGCAGCACCCAGCCCCGTGCCCGCCTCTGCGCCTCCCTGAGGCTGCACCCAGGGCGCGTCCCACAGCTGGTGTCTGGATGTCAGCACAATTTCCCCAGTACATTTCTGGTATCTTTTTGCACCGCTGCAGGTTTGATACTCAGTGCTGGTGCCTGGTCTGTTGCTCTTTGCACACCCAGACTTGATGTTGATTCGTATTTCACATCAAAGGGGTGCCCTTTGCAGGCTGCCTGGGTGTAGGGTCAGGTCTGGCTGAGTTTCTCCATCCTTCCCACTCACGCCCTTGTGACACTGATGTTGAAGAAATAGAAAAATACCAGGGGATTACTAAATAATCCTAGAGGATCTGAACAGCCCACGGAGACTGCTAAGGTTTAAAGTTTACACGACAGTCTAATTGCCCTGAAAGCTGTTCTCCTGGAGCAGGTCCAGCCTGCGAGCCCACTCCCAGCTCAGGACACGCGCTGTGCAGCACTGCCAGCCGAAGCTGCTCGTGGTGGGCTCAGCATTTGGGCCCCTCTCTGCGTCCCAGGCCAGGGCCAGCCGCTGCATGCACTGCCATCGTCCAACCAAAGCACGAGTCCCGTGTCCAGCAGCAGCGACGTGCTCACTCCACCTGGTGCCCTGGAAACAGCACTGGTGCTCGATGAGGTATAAGCTGCATGAGTGACGGGATTTTTTTTTGTTCAATGAGAAAACTAGTGTATATTCTTTTTTTCAAAGAAAAACATGTACTATGATTCACAGCACCTAATTACAGATGACAGGCCAGGTAGCTGTTGTTACCCATGCTATTAGATGTTTTTACTGATACATGATGCTGCCACTTTCCTGCAGCCTTGAACAAGTTTCCCTTTCACTACACCTTGAGATGTTAGTTTGTTATTAGTATTTGTATTGCTGGGAAGTGTATTTACCAGGAAAAAACAAATGCAAAGCATTTGCATTTTTTTGTTGTTAGCTTTTTTACAAGCAAATATATATATATATATATACACACACTACTTGCTATTGTTTTAAATAACTGTCTTGGTTTCATAGCATATTGTGTGTTACAATTTTCTTTAGATTTTCATATACAGGTTCGGGAGGCATCATGGAAAAAGACAACCTAGGAAAATGATTTGTTCTGCTGGACACGTAATGATCATGCTGTGATTTGTGTTATCTTTAGGAAGAAGACACAATGAATTCATTTGGTAATTTAAACTCCTACACTAAAGTAAGTTTCTGCACTGTAAATAATATAGCACACACATATTATAGCTTGCACAAAATACCCAGATTTTAAAGTCTTGCTAACTAAACTGTGTTGTGTGAGGTTGTGTATGTGTGTTTTTGTGAATATGGCATTGTAGGAAAAGTTGCGCCTTCAGTCTGATTCCTGAAAGTGTTTATGGCATCTGATGAACCGAAAGAAAGCAAGACTTTCAAACACACAAAAATCTTGCAACACACTTTACCTACACTCTTACACTTTTCTACCTGGGACAATTGAGTGGCATGGTATTCTTTTCCATTGAGTGGCATGGTATTCTTTTCCATTGGGTGGCATGGTATAATCATTAAAACTTATGTATCTGTGAAAACATATTTATGAAGTACAAGTAATTATTTAATTGACCAAAAATTCTGGATCATTTGCTAATCAAGTTGAAATGATCATTAATGAGTACACCGAGCCTAGCAAATCTAAGAAACAATGAAAAATGAGGAGAACTCATGAAACTAAATACCCATGATTACTTTAGGATGTATTAATTGGTTTTGAACTCTTGAGTGCTGATAAAGATTCGGATGAAATGGGATGTCCAATTTAGAGGAGAAACCAAACCAGTTTTTAGAAAACTTGACCTGCAAGGTACAATAACACGTGGATATACATCCTATAACCTCATATATTACTTTCTAAAAGATGATGTGCCTTTGGACAGTATCCTTTGGAATGACGTTAAGCTTGAGGAAGCATACAGGTTTTCAAATGACTCTGATTTAGTGACTGGCCATATTGGAGACAATATTTTGTTTTGGAGCTGACTGTGTCTGTGTAAGAAAGATAACATGGGAACCTAGAGGATGGTGAATGTTTTCAGATGCGATTAATGTGATTCATATTAAAGGACTAAGAAATCTTATGCTTAAACTCAGCTTTGAAAGTAAATAAAGCCATTATAAGAAAAATTAAGGAATCCACATTGATTTTTTTTTGCCCTTAGTGTAATTCAGAATTCATCAGTGCCAGAAGTGAGTGTTTTTTGAATGTTCGGAGCCTACAATCTTAGGCTAGATATACAAATGGAAAGAACTATTATATTAAAGTTATAAGAAGCTGAAAATACTGTTCCATTGATTGTCATATTTTCTTCAAACTCAAATGTAGCTACCTCAGTAGACCTATAATAAAATGAATAATTATTTCATGTCCTGCATAGCATGGACTTGCCTAGTATATATAATGCTATCGGTTGATGTCACTACTGTGAAAATATATATGAGAAAAACGAATCAGGCTTTCCATGCAGCAATAAATGTTTTGCATTTTTCAGTATTGTTTATTATGAAAAACATACTCTGAAGCTCAAAATTTTGTTTCCATTCAGAAAGCTGCTTTATTTTGAGGTTAAACAAGCAAGTAATCCTGTAAAAATTAATAGGATTAATTAAAATGCACATGTATTTGGGAAGTATCCATAAGCATAACAGAGATTTACTTTTTCTACCTTATTGAATAAATATGCTTGAATTTCCTGTGAGATTTTTTAAGGTATTTTATGACTTTGTTTATAAAAGGAAACTTGGGATTTCTAATCCAATTAGTTTTAACAAAATACTTGAATGAATATATTCAAGCATTTTGCAAAGCATTTCTATTTGTTAGGTAATTATATTTCTAAATAAATATGTTATGAAGAAGAATTTACATCTTTAGTATTTCTAATTCAAAATAGAGATTATTTTTATTCTATAGTTTTTAGTAATCTTTTGCTATATTCAGTTAAACAATGCGACTAACACTGAACTAAGAGGAGTCACTTCAACTGTTGATGTGAATGTATCTGATGAGAGCAAGAAAAAGCCATTCCCTGTTAATGGCACTTTCGTGCTGGTTTTTACCAGTCTGCCTGCCTGCAAAACATCCTTGCCCTGCGTTGGTGCCAGCCTTCACGATAGTTCCTGGGAAGCTGTTGCTCGCACATGTGCCAGGGACTGGCTGCTGACTGTGTAAACAGAGTTCCCTTCTGGACCAAACTACTGAAGAGCTGGGTCTGCTGCAGCTCCAGCTGCAGAGGTAAAATTCAAGCTAAGTATGCTGTCTGGTTTTCTAAAACCTGAAAAATGACACTGTTGATTACCTGGAAGTAATCAGAAGTTTTGGTCAAATTTTGAAAGGTTTTGATTTGCTTTTCTTTTCTGTGGCTAAATCAAAGTTCAGGGAAGAAAGGCTGCCCTCATAGGTGGTGGCTAATAGCAAGTTTGCAAATAACTAGCACATTGTGAAATAGTAAAGACTGGAGTAAGTATCAGAGACTACTAAACAAGAAAGAAAGAGTGTTAGGCAGTTGCTGGAGTCTGGGAGAACATTCTAGAGAAATACAAGTACATGCTTTTCCTGTTGTTATAGTCCTCTGCAGACGTCCACTGCTGACCTTGGTCCCAGCAAATAGAAGACCAGATTTTAATTTGGGAAAAAGACGTTCAGTGTAAGAGGATTTGAAAGTGTCAGTCCACCCTCAGGGGAACATCCCAGCCATTGTATGTGTTCATCTGGGGCAGACAGCTCTCCTGTCCATAATGCTTCACTTGAAGCAAAGCAATTGAGTGCCAAGAGTAATGCAATCATCTGGTGATTGGGACAGATCTCGTGTGTTGGTGGGAGGACACCTGTTTCTCTCCTAATGGGTGGTGAAGTAGCCCATGGAAACAGCAGTGAGACAATGAGAGCAACCTTCTTCCCAATGTATTATAACATCATGGTGAGCGCTCTTCTTCTGGGGGGAGGGCAGGGGAACCAGGGAGTTCAATACAGGCTGCCTGTGTGTTGGCTGAAAACCCTCGTGGCCAGGCTGCTGGGTGAAGGAGAAGCAGCACATCCTCACCCAATGTTTCTCTGTGATGAGACAAACAACAGCAAACATTTTGGGTCAGTGTAAACAATTTTCTTTTCCAGTTTGGCTACTGAACTGAAAAATCAATTATTCCTACAGCCCTGCTGGAGATCTTGGGTTGAGTCCTTGGTTTGTCTGCCAAGGTTGCAGAGAAAAGCATTTATAAGGCTGTAATAGTAAATTAGATGCCTTTGTCTTCTATATGCTGCACTCCTAGGCTTTGGACCTAATTGCACTGTTTTGCTGGCCCTTGCTGTGATAAAATATCCACAGAAAATGAGATTTGAATTCTGGGAACTGGATGTTGGATGAGGGAACCAATGGAAGAGAACATGAATTTTGCAGATTCCAGTTTGTGTTGACATTATTTATATAAGACATCAGCTGAAGACAAGTATGGTCAATCATGCCAAAACAGCTTTTTTTTTTTTTTTTTTTAATGAGATATGATTCAAACCAGCTATCATAAATAGGTATGAACTCTTCTGATTGCTGTTTCTGAGCAGATATTCTCTAGAGGTGGTTTTGTGAGGGCTTTTTTGCACCTTTCGGAAATAAAGACAGAAAATGGGGTGGGATAAAATACCAGTCTGATGTATTAGGATAAATACCAGGAATGTTTGGAATGTTCAGAGGACTACATGAGCTCTTGGAAAGCCTCTGAAAACTTCAGAAGCTATTGGGGAAAACATTTGTCACTCTTGTTTTCTGTTTTTTGTTTTTGTTTTTCCTCCTTTCTTTTTTTCCTTCATGGTATTTATTTGTATTTGAGTTGTGGAACTGGCAGATTCTGAACATTTAAGCAGTTGCACAGATATTCCTACAGTATCATAAAGCAGCCCTGTAGTAACCTGGCTTGTTCCCAAACTGCAACTGGAGTATTTTTTTGTTGTTGTTTAGAAGAAACAAAACATCAGTGGTGAAATGCTGCATAAAGAAGAAAAAGAAGTTCAGATGTTAATGCCCAGTTAAACACTAAAACAGCAAAAAATAAATTATCTCCCAAACAAGTCAGGAATATGTTAAGATACATTTCTGTAGTACATATTTGTTATTGGAATAATAAAAACAAAAAAACACAAAAACAAACAACCCAACATC
This sequence comes from Anseranas semipalmata, assembly GCA_013399115.1. NCBI lineage: Eukaryota > Metazoa > Chordata > Aves > Anseriformes > Anseranatidae > Anseranas > Anseranas semipalmata. The sequence goes on from VXAA01002479.1 coordinate 160,176, forward strand.
ACCAACAAAAGCACCAAAAAAAAAAA
>VXAA01002479.1:160227-191327 GCA_013399115.1 Anseranas semipalmata
CAGGGATGCTAAAGATTGGAGATCCATCAGTGTACTGAAATCAAAGAGCTCCAAAAGCTCTTATGCTTTTAGGACTTCACATGGGTTATCACAGGTTTTGGGGGAGGCCAGTGCCATATGCTTTTTCCTTCATTATCATTTCTGAGGTACTATGGTGGTATTCTGCTTTATTGACTTTTTGAGGCTATCAAGCTACCAAGTTAGATATGTGTATCTCTTGGAGCTGACTGGGATAAACATTTAATTTAACTGAACCTTTTGCTCCGAAAACATGGATAGAATTTTCACAAAATCTTTCCCCAGAAGGAGTCTTGGTTCAAGCTGGTGCACAGCTCTGGGAAGTGTTCTCAAGTCTGGTGTTGGCAACTCCTCTTTTTTTGTCTGCGGGAAGGAGAAGGTATTTCTGCTACAAATGTACTGTGCTCTACTCCAGGGTTTCTACCCACGCTATTGGATTTGTATTTGTTAGCCGAGCAGGGACTGCTGGAAAGTTCATTGGAAGGTAGAGAATTCATGAGCTCAATGGATCTTGAATGTTTCTTATCTGTGTGTATATTAGACCATAAACTAATTAGCATACATATCCTTCTGAGCAGAGAACATATTTGGCTTTAAATATATATCTTTGGGATCCATACTGGCTTACCTATTTTTAAATTAAAAAGTCCTTTTTTGGAAATCTCTCATTTTGGGGCCCTGCTGCAGTTTTATTTAGGAGTCTTAGTACATTTATCCTTCGACGAGTAAAAATTGAAATAGTTTTTTCTTTCTTTTACTAAAAGCTGTCTTTGCCATATGCAGATATTGTTGCAGAAGAGACAGACTTCAGCTCTGAAGGAGAAATTCTCTTAACTGTACTTGATCTATACTCACAAGTATGAGTTTAGGGAATTCTGCCTGTTAAAGGCTTCCTTAATGCTTGTATACATGGATCTCAGTTATCTTTAACCAACTTATTCAGTCCCATATTCGACCAAATTCTCAAATTAAATTATTTGCTATCTACTTAAGCTCTTGAGCTATAAACAGGGATGAAGAGCAAATTCTTACTAAAATAAGCTTTTTGGTTTAGAATGATTCAGCTTGGAGTTAGAGATATCACCCAAATTTGTCCGAGGTTACAAGTGTCATTTTACTTGTGCTGCTTACTAAAATGGAAATTATCTGCATATGGAAGTAATTTATGCAGCCTGACTCCTGCTATAATGTCTGTTAGATCCCATAACATTGCTAAAGGTTTCAGAGCCAGGGAAAATAGCATAATAATAGGGGATAACACAGCTTGGTGCTCCTGTGAAGCTGTAGTGAGGGAGATCTTAAAGCATTAATCTGTAGCCTTGATGGAGGAATTGAATAGATCACTGTGATCCGATATCTGGACTCTGAACCCAGACCTGTTGTGCGCCTTGCTGGCCTGCCTGGGGGGGTGATGTGCTTAGCCCGTTCTCAGCCTTGTAGGAGTAAACTCAGTGTGCAGCCATGGATTGGCATTAGCACTGCGTAGTTCCTTTTGGACAGACTGATTTTTCTTAGAAGTGTAATTAGGTGAACCCCAAAATGTGATATATTCATAGGGAATGATTTTGTGTATTCATTTATTCAATCTGCAATGCTGATTTCTTAAACACACTACAAACCGGCTTAGAACCTCCTTTGGGAAAAGCCACGTGAAAAGAAAGCTGTAAACATCAGGTCTCTGTCAATGTACTGTTTATATACTTAGTTATATAGTCAAATAATTGTATAATGATACTTAAGACTATTTAGCACATGCCTCTTCATTGTTCTGGTAAATGATTCTATTCTTTTTTCCATTTATCTCCATTTCCTGCACAGTATTTTGTAACTCAGTTCTCTAAGGGTTGGGACAACAGAGGGCAGGACTATCTATTCTTCTACTACTGCAATCCATCAAAAAATATTGTTATTGATCACTATGAATTGAGATTAGAGGTTGTTTACTACACTTCCACCCATCTATTTAAAACAGGTTTCACAAAGGAGAGAAGTTATTAGTAGAGCCTCGGAAGTTTGCAAAGGGACCTCAGTGGCTGGGTGATACAATATGTCATGACATAAAGAGGTGAAACTCTGCGATAATGCAAACGGGAATATATATTTCTAGCCCTACCTATGCCAGGTAGTCTCCAAACTACTGCTCAGGAGAGATCTTGAGGCCAATGAGAGCAGTTCTGTGAATCATCGACTCCAGTGCCAGGATGGACTTGGACTCAGGCTGGTAAGGAGATAATTCAAGGGGGCAATGCAGGTAAATAACATTGTCAATAGCTGTGAGAGGGTGGACTGGGAAAGACAATTTGCTGTTTCTGATAACAGAAATCTTAGAAGGATGATAAGTTTTGCACTACAAAATTGCTGATCAAAAATTGAGGAAAAACAAAAAGAAAATAATAAAAAAAGAAAAGCAATTAGAAAGCTTAACTAAATTGTGGAACTGCTAAAGAATAACTGAGGTGGAGACAAGTAATGAGATAATTAGTGAAAGTTATGGAGAATGAGCTCATCAAAGGCTTCTTGAGCACACAAAGATGCCGATATAAAGGCAGTCAAACACTAAACATGTAAGTTGCTGAAAGTCAACAGGGTGTTTCTGACGGAAGTTTACCTGTGCTGTGATGTCTTCTGACTCACCAGTTATTGTCTGTCTTGAGGTAAAATGTTGAGTTAGATAAACCTCAGAGACAGCCTTCCTCTTGGACTGCGAGAATAGAACTTGGTTTGTTTAGAGAAGGTAAGTTGGAGAAGGGACAGACGCTGATAACAGCTATTCCAGCACAGATGGAGTCAGTAATACCTCATAAGATGTATGTGAATTATAATAGTCTATCCAAATCTACCAACCCTAAAAATCTGAAACCAAAGAAACTACTAGTCATGTGGTCTGCTCTCGGGGTTTTACTGGATAACGTCATTTAATGTCAGTCACTTCACAGAATGTTTTTGCTAAAAAATGTGCTTCAGGCTGATGAACACACTGGCTTGTGCTTTGCCTGATTTCTCAATTCTGAGCAGACTTTCCCTAGAATAAGGTTAACTTATTCTTGTAGTAGAGCTGAAGCCAAATCAAATTAAGCAGATGTTTATATTTTCTGAGATAATACCAACCACATCTGGAGTGATATGAGTAAGAAATGTATATAGAGTATTAAAATTCAGAGTAATATTTCTACAGTGATATCAATATTCCCTGGCTTGGCTGTATTTGAGAAAAACAAACAAACAAACAAACAAGGTCACTTACTTAATTTGCAGTTGTATCTGCATCTTTTTAATGTTATACAATAAATTGCATCGATCAGACAACTTACAGTTGAGAAAAAAAAATTGTTATAATGACTGAATTGCCTTAATTAAATACTTGTATTGGTCTGCTGGGTAAAGGCTACCCGAGACCCTGTGTGAATCTGCCATAGTTCAGACAGAGACTTCCTGGCTGCCTGTAGTGTGAATTTTGGAAAATAAAATACAGAAAAAAAGAAAAAAAAAAGAGAGAAGAAAAAAGGGTCCGTCAACTTTCCTGTGAAAAACAGTCCCTTTTGCAAAACAAACAGTCTCCTGTCATGCCAACAGAAGATAAAAAGAGTAAGGTGTATGGTAAATTAGCAAGTTGTCAAGGAAGGCTTTTGCATGGAGATTACATGATTGGTCTTGAAGCAGCACAGACCTAGCAATTGATGTATACATGCTATACCGACTCACTGTTTTTTTTCTCTTTGTACAAAGGATGAATGATGGTAAGATGAAAGGGGATGCCTGTCTTACCAAAAACTTTCTATTAGCTCGGTTAATGCTTATTAATTTAAGATCACACCTGGTGCTAAGCTGTCAGTGATAACAAAATCCTCCCTACACACAGCGTCTGCTTCCCCACAGGCCCAGCATGAGGTGGTGGGATCCAGGACTCGGGCAGTAATTTTGTCGCAGCTTTTCGTGCTTTGTTGCTGACACTGGGGGCTCAGCACCACTTTGAGCACAGCTCGGACAGCACCCGGTTGTCTGCCGTGGAGCTGTGTTTCTGTGCTCCTCTAAAAAGTATGTGGCAAAGATATAGCAACAGCAAAACAGCTACTTTGGATGGCACAGGCGTAAGGAACCGTGTTTGCCACGGTGGCTGAGGAGGTTACTTTGGGATGAGCAGGAACAGGGCATGGAGTCTTGTTATGTTCAGTTTGGGCTCTCTTCACATCCCTCAGTCTCCTGTTCTTCAGCTGCCTGGGCTGGAAGTGGTTTGCATCGCTGGCTCCTGCTGGCTTCATCCCCTCGCTCTGTTTTTGTCAGTGGCTGTGAAGCCCTGGTCCCTCTGTCCCTTCTCCCTGAGGCACCTGGGACTTTGTAGACCTCTGTTGTGCTCCTCATAAATAATTTTGGTTCCTAGGTAAAACACCCTAGCTTGTGTGGTCCAGCTTAACGGGGAAGGTAGTGTGTATCTTGGTGTAATATCTGGAGTGACTTTGTTGTCACCAAATTCCTGCCTTAGTTGTATTTAACCATTCCTGCTTAGTTTCTTTCAAAACCTCCCTTGACGAAGGACTTCAGGAAAAATTCTCCTGGTGGCCCCGGTGGAGTCTATGAACTGTACCAGCCCTTTCCACGTGCCTGTTCGACTGCTGCAGGTCTGTGAAGGAGATTTTTTTCCCTCTCCAAACCTCAGCTAGATCATTCTTATGCAGGTGTTCACTCCTCCTGTTTTTCACTGTACTTTCTACTAATCCTAGTCAATAGGACACTCAGGGTTATCCTTATACCCTTTAAATTAATTGGAAAGTGATCACAAATGAATAATTATTTGAACTTTCTTTTCTGTCCAGAGAGAGCAAGTTAGTACTTCATATACATATTCATATATAGTGTGAGACCTTGTGAAGCAAACAGGAGAGATGTCAGGGCAGTACCTAGGTAATCTCTGCTGTCTGGGGAATGGCCTGCTTTGGTCATCATGAGCTTTGAACAGATCCCTTTGAACCAGAAAGGAATTGCAATTTGTTCCCCTCCTCCGGGTTACAGGAGATTTAGCCAAAGAATTTAAGGAGTTTGCACCAGTTTTGTAGCTATCTCTCCATTAAAATACGTACATAATCTGTATCATACACCATGGCAATATCTTAAGACCTGCTTGTTTGTAGGTGTGCTGCTGATAATCAAAGTACTCAATGTGATTTCAGAAATCATTCCAGAAAAATGTCACTGCTCTCCTATATAACTCATTTATTCTAGGTGTCCTCACAGCCATTAAGCAATGAAAGGAGAAAGTGCTATCAATAGCCCAACTACATTTAGAAAATAACCCTACAAGATCATCTGCCCTTGGTATTTTCTCTTGCCTCCCCCTCCCCATTCTTCTATAGAAATTGATCTCAAGTGCTCAGAGTGTTTCAAGCAGAAAACAAAATTTCTGCATTCCTAAGCCTTCCCAAGAGGGATTGCTGCATTGTTTTTCAAGCTTCTTATGATGTTTTTGGTCATTTTTACTAGGAATCTGGGCTGTGCGTGAGGCCAGGGCTGGAGCCTCCACTGTGGGGATTTATTTTTCAGGTAAAAACCTGGGAAATTTGTCCAGTGACTGGGAGCAGGGGAGGGGAAGCGCGTTTGTGCAGAGTGCTTTTACCTCTGAAATAGGGAGGGGGTTCCCTTTAGAATCTGAGTGATAAAATGTACATTTGTGCCTTCCCTTCACTTCTCTGGTTCCCCTGCAGTCCCAGCTTCAGGACCAGTGTCTCTCCAAGATGAGAAAGGACCAAATGTTAATACTTTCACTCGTGTAGGAAATGCATTTCCAGGGCATGAAACTGGGGCTGTAATGGAAAGATCGAGGAACCTGGGAAGTTTAAAGGCATTGTGGTCTGAATTTTGGGGCATGATGGACAACATGCCATGGATGCTCCTGCCCCTGCTGCCACGTGGTGCTGTGTCCTCCTGCGCTCCATCCTGGAGCTGGCCTAATTGCAGGAGGAGGAAAGACAAATTGGAAAGTGGCAGGCTGGCTATAATGATGCTTCCCACAGCTAAATAATATTAAATAAATAAATAAATAAATAAAACACCCAAACAGACAAACAGAAAAGTGATTTTGCCTAAAGGTACCTCTGAACAAAATACTTGGTAAATGACCTGAAAACTAAAGCTGTCCCATCTTCCACATCCATGGGGATTAGCTTCCTTTACAAACAATTAAAAGCTGCATACCAGCTGTGTTTCAGCTGTGATTTGTGCTCTGTACAGTTTCTCTTTGTGTCTTTTCTTTAGGTTTATTAAGGCCTCTGTTGATTCCCTTTTTTTGTCTCCTACTCTCCTGTTCATACAAGTGGTGTGGCTTGTAAGTGGCAGCCACTGACAGTGACTTATTTTTATCTTATTTCTGATTTGAAACCTTTCACTCATTCTTTTCCTCAAGTTTGTGCAATTCCTCACCTGATGTTCAAAATCAATTCCTGAAACATTAACTTCAGTCCCCTGCAGAGCCTTGTAAATGGGACACAGAGACCAAATTTTGGCCAAGGAGGGACCATTCTCTCCATCTGTTTGGGCAACGTCGAGCTGTGCAGGCCAGCAGAGCATCACCTTGCTGTAAGCAGAGGCAGAACGGTCCCCGCTGTGCTGCACGGCATGCTCAAATAGGTGAGACAGGAAACATAAGCTTTGCTTTTGCTTTAGTAACGTTTTGGCATACAAAAGTATTCTGAAAATCATCTCATAGCTGTCAGAACTGTGGTGAAGTGGGTCAGTTAGCATCTGCATGAACTGTTATAACAGTAATTTTCCCACTCAAGAGAAAGGCTTCCAGTGTTTAAAGTGTCAAATAACCTCAGTGACACTCCTAACTTTTCTGATTGAGATATAGTTAAGATAATTCAGTTCCTGAAAAGGAACACCCCAAGCCTTGTTAAATTCAAGAGGGCACAGTCACAGATTTTGCTTGCTCCTCTCCTTAGTGTGACAAGAGAAAAAAGAACCGCAGTAATTTTATTGTTTGTCTTTTTCAAAATGATAGACATTTGAAGCTGTCATAGCCACTAATACCATTTTGTGTTTTTCCATCTGCAAGGGAAATCCATCTGTTTGCAGAAATTGTATTTACACAGATTGTAATCCTATTGAGTCTCAGATATTAGAGATTGCATCTATAATGGCGTAAGAAACCATTTTTATTAAGAATCAGGAATTGAATTAGATAATTAGATTTATTGATGGGAAATTAAATTTAACAACGGAGAATTGCCTTAAGTTAGCGTAACAAGATTTTCATTATTCTAAATGTAAAAGTTTCTGCTTTAGTAGATGCTTGCAAGCTAGTGGGATACAAACTGGCGTGCTTGTCTGGAAAACATGATTCTTTGATCACATCACCGCAGTTCATCCCAGCTGGCTAGATTTTTCTTGATTAATGAAACAAATATTTTGTATTTTAACAGTCTTTCAAATATTCTGTTGTGAAATAAAACTGGACAACAGAGGTGTTGTGTATATGGTGTGTGTGTGAGGCAGGACTGACACACCATTTCTGTTATATCTATGATATGTTTCATGGTCATAAGTTTTTTTTTTTTTTTTTTTTTCCAGCTATGCATCTCTCAGCCAAATTCACTTGAATTATCTATGCAAAGTGGCTTTCTTGCTCCGACATTTGTAATTAGAGAAGAAAACAATCACACATCACTTTCCAGTAGAAAGGAGGTGAGCTGGGCCGGGTGGGAAGGTGATGGGACCACAGCCATGGCTGGGAAATGGGGCGCAGGAGCAGGAGGGCCCCCCGAAGTGTACGGATGGAGGCTGCCGAGCTCTGCTGCAGCGAGCAAGCTTGTGCTCAGGGCTGGGGCGGGCTGAGTGGGACCCCAACGGGGGAACTGGAGGTAACCAAGTTTGTCTCAAGTGTAGCTCGGGCAAGGGAAACACGGCGGTGAGGCTCCTGCTTCGTTCCCCGTGGTGTAATTGCCTCTCCTGTCCCCTCCTCTGCAGAGAAATACCTGTAAAACGCACTGGCCAGGCCTCTGGGGTGTCTTGTAGATGAGAGCCGCCATGCTGCCTTGACTTGTTAGCTCCAGTGAAGGGGTGAATGTTGAGGCCATAACAGTCCAAATCTCCATGTATGTGTGTTTAAAAAAAAAAAAAGGTAACAGCATTTCTGGCATTTTTCAACTTTTTAAAAACCAAAGATACATATGAACAGCAATGTGTGAGCAGTACCTATGTGAGAAGGTATGCTATAATTACTTGCAATTTTAATCTGAGACTTTATAAAACAAAAGCATTGATGTTAATACCTGAAGGAGAAATGATCCCTGCCGAGTATGTGCGAACAGCATGCTCTGACATCCTGTGCTGCAGCTTGTAGTTGGTGTAAGCACAAAGGAACAAGTGGAAATACAGATGTCAGGAGACGGGGGGCAGCATCCTATCCAGGGCACTGCTGCAGGAAAAAGTGTCATTCCTGTGCCCCAGCTCCTGTGGGAAGCAAGAGTGTACCAGATGGCAGCCCAGGAAAGATGTGTGGCCCGTGCTGTTAGGATGAAAATCAGAAGGGCCTTCTTAAAATCAATTTGTGCTTTTGCAGACAGCCACTGTGAGTGGCACTGAGTAGACATTATGTGATTACAGTTGCTTGAAATGCGTGTGGGCCGCAGAAGCTGAGTGCGGCAGGAAGGCAGCCCAGCAGCTCCGCTGCCCACGCTCCTGCAGAAGCACAGGGCCGGGCAGGGCTGGCACACATCGCTCTCGTGTACGTGTTTCACAGGGGGCTTGTTGTGCAGCATTTGACAGCTGTGATGTGGCAAAAAAAGAATGACGATTGCTTCCTAAAGTTCTCCATCAGATGCAGGGAAAATGGCTCTTCTCAACCTCATGGATCTTTTCAGGTCCCAGGTGGAGCAATCATGGTCTGTGGGTGGGAGCTGAGCTTGCACGGGACGTCAGCCTGGGTTGTGCTGTTTCAGCTGGTGGCTGCAGATGAGGCTGTTAAAAAGCCAGAGCTGTGGCTCCGAACGCTGACATGGGGATTACTAGTGAGACAAAGCCAGTGCTCTAGCAGGGGATGCATGCACTGCCTGAAGAGATAAACACTTCTGTTGTTCATGCATGGCTTGACACCACAGTGCTGGTGCTGCTCCTCTGCCAGCTCAGTACCCAAGCAAGCCCTGCGCGGGAGCCCAGATACAAGCATATTTTAAATATTGGCTCCGAACACTATGAGAATGCATCCCGACTGCTGCAGCCAGCTGTACATGCAGCTCCCGAGGATCCTCCGCCAAATACCGTGAGGCTGTGTTCATATGAAGTCAGCAGATGAACTTTTATGACTGTACCCAGACTGGCTTCACTTGAGAAAGGAGCTGCAGTCAGTCTGAGATGTTGCTGTAATTCCAGGGAATTTGGCATCCCGACACAGCACCTATGCGGGGCCAGTCCTAGGCAATCAGCTAATTTCATGAACGGAGCTATGTGCTGCCTTTCTGCACATCTATACTAAATTACATCCGTGAAACATGCAATAGATCATTCTGTGCATATGAAGCTTCATTAATTACACAAGAAAAAAAAAAGTTATTTTACTGAAGTGCTCAACATACAGAAAGCAGTGTTCCTAAGCAGAATACTTCATAGGATAGCAAATTGTCTGAAGTTTTGTACAGTTTTACATGAGAAAGCAAGTGTTCACATTCATTTATGCATGGTGCTGGCACTCTGCTGAGTTTCTGAAGCCTCCCAGCTTGTGCATTTGTAAGCAGCATCTCTAGCTGGCTCTAGAGTGCCTCTGAAAATGGTGAGGAGCACGGAAACATCTCAGTGTGACAAAGTGGTGGCTTTGGTCATACCTCCATGTGAGGTGTCTCTCTGTATTTCTCTTATCAGTATTCAAAGTTCCTGAGCAAACGTGACGGGCCTGAGACGAAGTGTTTGTAGGTTTGTGTCTTCTAACTACACCTTCCAAGCCAGTCTTTTCAGACTCCTCGTAACGTTTAACTTTGTACCATTCTCCAGCAACTGTTTTACTGCACTGCAGTAAGCCACGACAGAGACACAAATCCTTCCTGCTTGCAGAGTTGGTTCACATTCAGGCCCTGCTCAAACCATCCCATCAGCAACCAATGTGTGGAAAATCCTTCAAGTGTAAACCCCACAAAGAAAGAGGAAATGCTGAAGAAAGACTGAAAAGCACGGTAAGCACGACTCATGCCAAGAAACACTCAATGGGGCAGCATCACCCAGGAAGAAGCAACTGTGCATCCTCTGTAAAAATCTTCTATTTTTCCATTGCTGTAAAATTTCCTGTATATTAGATTTTTTTTTTTCTCTTCTAAAGTAATGGTGAACTGTTACATTTATGGTAATTCTTTAATTCCCCAAATGACTGAAAACTTAACCTGTCCTTTCATTTTTCCTCTTCATACTTAAAACTACTTCACATCAGGTACATCTTCCATTCGTGTGCTAACAATACTCTATTGAAATCCATAGCAATCTCCTTGTTCTCTCACTGCTGGCCTTATTCTTTTTTTTGCACTTTTTGTTTCTTCAGAAGAAAATGTTCCTGCAAAAATCCAGCTATTCAGATATACTGAATTCGTTCATAAAATCTTCAGTTCTACCATTGTGATTACTTTTCAGGCATGTTGTCTTTACTGAGTTACTTTCTTAGCTGTTATTTTAGATTTGACTGTTTTAATATTTCAGTTCCTGTTTCTACACAGATTCTTGATTGCTCAGTGGTCTTTTATGGCATAATTGAATTATGTTTTTCTGTCTTCTTTCAAACTTCTGGATGGGTGGGCACACTTGCTTGGCTTTTCTTATATTCTCTTTAAGATTTTTTGATTAATTCTGGAAAGAACCTCTCTTCTATTTTTCCTGGTAGTTCCTTTTATTATCTCTATAAAAACTCCCATGGCAGTTCAATTGAACAAACTGTATTTGTACCTGTGAAAATGCAGCCATCCAGTTTATGACAAAAGTTGTTTTTGTTTTTGTTTTTGTTTTTGGTTTTTTTTTTTTTTTTTGGTAAAGCATAGTATTAACTTTCCTTTCTCATGCCTTTGGAGTTTTCTGTATCTTTTCCAGTTTATGTTAGCACTGTTCTGTATCTTTTCCAGTTTATGTTAGCACTGTTATTCTGTTTGAAGACACATAAATTTTAGGAGAGTAATTTCAAACTGAGTGTTTCCTGTATGAGATCGGGCATCCTCAGGAAGCCATGGTCTTTTCAGAAGAGATGCTGATGCTCCCTCCTTCAGCCACCCTCTGTGAAGCGCGGCATTAGTCCCTCTTGTGACCAAGATATCTTTTCTATGGTGATCCATGCCTTACAGGTTTTGCACTGGTATGCTGAACTGGGAACCCTTTTTTGAAGTTGCTGTCCCTCACACGTGTAGAATATTGCTAATTTTTGGACAGATTTGTTTAGCTCCAGCAAGACCACTGAGCTGCACATATTTGTTTACTTATCAACTCTATTTCACCATTTGAGGAAATTTATGATAAGAACAGTGATAGAAAATAATATAAGCAAGCAAATAATATACCTAGCTTTCACACACACACACACACATATATATTTAACAGCAATCTCAAAGGATTTTATGGAGCAGTCATTATCATTTCTTCCACTTACTTGGTAGGGAGAATGGAGATGCAGTGATTTATTTAACTAAGTTGCTGAGTGCAGGATAAGAGCATACAGGTCTCCAGGGTTTCAGTCCTGTCCTGAGATATATTGCACTTCTGGCTATGTTGGCTTTTCTTTTGTGAGTTTCACTTTGTTTCCTCACTGGATATTTGTCTTAGGAGAAAATCAAATAGCAATTGTTTTAACACAGCATTTCACAGTACACATTAAAAACAATATGGATGCATTGTAAGGTGGGCTGGAGAAGAGGGCTGTGGCTGAGAGTAGGAAGATGTGGGATTGCTCTTGAAGATTTCCTGTAACATTGTCACCAGGGAGCTGATTAGCAGCGTCTGGGGACAGTCAGTAGTATGATACTTTTGCCACTTAAATTTTAATAGCCCAGGAGTCAAGATATCTTCTGTGTCTGTAATTCATTTCTGCCCTATTTCTTTTCTTTTGATGTAAAAAAAAAAAAAAAAAAAAAAGTTCCCAAAAGAGCTCAAAAGTAATCTTTCCCTTTAGACTACTGACCGTTATGTCTGTTTTAAAGGGAATAGGCAGCAGGTAGAATATTTGGCTTTCAAAAGGTTTATTTCACTTCCAGTATAAGCATGGATATTAAGAAAGACATGCAGGAAGCATGTGGTAGGAACTGCAAATGTCTGCATTCTCAGTGTGAAAAACATCCACTTATGCTATGGAAAATCACTGCTTGCTTTGGTAAATTTTCCTTTAGCAGTAGCCACGTCATCTGCCAAAAGTCAGGGAAATGTTATAAAATGGTGAGACAAATGTGCCGTGGTAACTTTTCATTTTCCTTAGACATGCATCTGGTATAAAATATGCAAATGATGCAAATAAACAGAAAAGTGAAAGGTATCTGAAGTGTGGCTGCTTTTACTGATGCACAGTGATTGTGGTTGTTGCTTGCAATATGAATGTTTTCTTAAAGAATACAGATATTGGGCTCCTCTCAAGCCAGGCACCTTTTTTGCCCAGCCGGGAGCTCTGATGGTTATCAGACTTGCAGATGGTCTTGGGCTGTCGCCGCTTCAATGCAGCTGGCCCTCAGGTGAGACTGGCAGTGCTAGGGAAGAGCATCCCCTCTAATGAAAGCCCCACCATGTGTTGCGTGTGTTGCCTTTGGGGTGCCGGCTCTGCCAGCTGCTGTAGACATGAACGAGCCTTCACTGCTGCATTTAGCCATGAACCCTAGGGATGCTGCCAGTCCCACGGCAAGTGTCCCACGGACCTCTTGGGAAGAAGAGTTTCCCACTGGGTTTGCAGGGATGTCTTGTTGTCTGCAAGTCTAGAAATTGCATCTGGCCCCTGGTAGGAGAATAGAGAAGAAAATGTGTTTTTCTTTTTCACTTTTTTTTTTTTTTGATTCTCTTTCTGCTCCTGTTCCAAGAAATGTTCCCCAAGAATTGCTGTATTTTTCTTATGGAAGGATAAGTGCTAAAAGCCTACTCAGCCTTGGTGTAATCTAAATAAGTAATGACAGGTATCTTCTGATGAGCCCCACCGTATAATAGAGATCTTTTGAAGGACTGCCTTTGTCCCTAAAAATGTGCCATTTCACATCTGAGACAAAAAAAAATAATAAAAAAAATAAAAAAAAAAATAAAAGGGGTTCTTAATCTCTTTTGGAGTGTCTAAATTTAGATATTTTTGAGTCCATCTTCCTATTTTGCCAGAGGCTTTTAGAGAATTGAGGCTCCTTATATTCCAAATAACACCCAGATCTTGTACCTAGAACACCCAAAGTGGGATCACTGGATGTTCCCATTAACTGCATGTCACCCAGGTAGGATCTACCTTTCGCTTTTTTTTCTCAAGGCCCTTTCATGGAGGGTTCTACTGGCAACTTTTTTCTTGGGACTTATTACATTAATATTTGAGAATTGTAGTGATGAGCTTCCCACGGCTTTGCAAATCATCTTCATGTTGTAATGCTATCCATTTCAGTATGTACTGGTTAGTATGGCCCAGGGTGCTGTTTCATTTCAGAAGTTGTAAATGTTTGCAGATAAAATACATTCCTTCTGATGTACATGAAGAGAGTACATTGCTTATCCGGCTGTGTGTCTGTAAAATATCAAACAAAGCTGTGCACTAAAAGAAAAGAATTATCCTTCTGGATTAACAGCTTCACTGTTTAGCTGTTTTGCTGATGCTCAACAACAACTTCGTTTTGCCTTTCCAAGTAATGTTCTTTCCAGCATGCACTAGGGGAAAAGAAACGTGGGTATTGACAGGTGGGATTCCTTCTCCAGGGCTATATTTGCACTATGCTTTTAGTCTTACAGTGGGCAAAATTAATGCGTAAGGAAAAATGTATTCTGAGAAGCATTTTGGTATCAAAAAAGTGCCATGTGTATTTATGCTGTTGGGTCCCATCTGTCATTCATCCTACATGAAGTAACTGACCTTTCTATAGAGAACTTCGATTTCTTTCTTTAAAATATGTTCTTACTCTGTTATAAATTATGGTCTTCATGCAGGAATTGCTTGATGAAACTTATAGCCTCTGTGATGCATGAGTTCAAATATGCCATAATGGTCTTTTCTGGCTCCAAAATCTATGAATCTTTGAAAATCTCATCTAATTTAATAAGTGCAAAAGTACTACAAGGATCCATTTGGGTCCAGTGCCTCCATGGGGGTAAGTAAGAACAAAACAGCTACGTTGGGCCTGACCAGCGTCAGGAAGTGTGTTTGCAGTGGTGGCTACAAGTGGTTACTGGGCGGTGAGTAGGGACAGGGCTTGGATATTTCTTATTTTCTGCTAAATATTTTCTTCATTTCCTTCTTGTTGGGCAGAGCAGACAGCTGGGGAAACTCTACTTGTTGGGGTGATTTTAGGGTGCACCAAACAATCTTCTGGTTTGTCGTCATTAATCCCACGAGAGAGGACTGTACAAATGTGGTTGCTCCTTGTCTGTTTGGTCAGGCTCCCCCAAGCCCACTGATGAGCTTCCTCCTCTGGTTTGAAGAAAGACATTTCCAATGATCCTTCCCTCATGGAGAGTCAACTTTTCACATGGAGAGCAACCCAAAAATAATCTGTGTAACCTTGCTGCACCTACTGCAGAAGACAATTGCTGACCCTTTCCTCCCCTCTACACATCAAAAAGTTTCAAGAAAAGGGCCTGCTTTCTTTGTTGACTTTTATTTCTCTGATGAAATGGTATTTTTAAGTATTGTAGACAAAACTACTTAATGCTGAAGGAAATTTTATTCACAGAAATGGCCTATGCTGTAAAGGTCAAGGATCTACTAATGATACTCTTAAATGTGACCTTCACAATGTACATTTTTTGTCCTTTACTGATATCTTCCTAAAGCTAAAAAAAGTGCTACTTCCATTTTTATACATCCAAATTTGCCCCTCCCAAAATATCTAAGTCATGTATTTCCTTTTTTTTCATGGGGAGTGCATAACTACCATATATGTCTTAAAAGACTAAAATCCTGTATTATAGGATTTCCCTGGCAGCTCTGTGAATGGAAATAATTTCTTCAAATTTACCTCTGTGTGACTATTCAGTGTTCACCTCATCACTGAGTGACTGATAATAGGTATATTTGAAGAGACTGGTGCTTAAAGAGAAAGGTGTTTTGGTTACAATATAGCCAGGGAAATCTGCAGAATAGCCAACACATTTATAAGACATTCTTTGATTATGTATAGAAGTTAACTGTCCTTTCCACCCCACCTTACTTTCTCCCCTGCCTCATTTAACACAAAGCATGTTTTACCTGGAAAAGCAGCAATTGCCATTGTTCAGGATGCAGCCATAAGGCCAAAGGTGCCTATACGATGTAAGCAGTGTAGCCAGCATATCGTATTTGCCTGTTGTAATTATTCTCCTTCCTAACCCTCTCTATCCACTAGATTAATCAGTGACACCTCATGCTGAACAGCGAGAGATGATTTTGACCAAGGGAGGTAAAATGGAACGTGAAATGAGAAAAGAAAAAAGAATTAGATCCTGTGCTGTGCTCCTGCAGGTTTATATCCCTTTCCCATTTCTGAAGAGCAAACAATAACCATCCCAATTGCATTTCCTTCGCTTCTTCCTCTAGTCTGAAAGAACTATGTGCATGAACAGGTGGTTATAACCTGAGAAAAAACTTCCTAGAAAAACTAAGACGAAAAAAAGAAACTTGAGCTTTTTGAGAAGCTTCTCTCGCTGTCTCAGGAAAACAAGTGATATTTGGTGAAACACTGAGCACAGCGCAGCTTAAGAGGCCCAAGCGCTGATGCTGCCCTGGCATTGCGGAGCGGCTGCTGCGGTGCGGTGCCGCCGTGCCAGCACAGGATGCCCACGGGATCTGAGGCCAGCTGGAAACCCCGCTCTTCTCGGGGCGGTGATCCACACAGGTAAGTGAAGTGGGGTTTAAATGCTTCGACTAATCTGGATTCTCCCTTTTTTGGTTATAAGTGCAATATTTCCCTTTTTTCTTTCTCTTTTTTTTTTTTCTTTTTCTTTTTTGGCCTATGCCAGTTACCCCAAGCCTATATGTTTCTGAAGTTTGGCACCACTCCTCTTGAAATGGCTGGAGCTTGACCTTTAAAGAACAACAGTTTTGGGAGTCATGACCAACTAATGCACATAATTTTCTCCAGTAGAAATAAAGTCAGATGTAGCAAAGGATATATATATATTTTTTAACACAGGCTTTAAAAAGAACCCAAAAATTAAAATTAAATTTTAATTTGTTATTCATTCCCATAGTTTAATTATGCAGTGTTCCTCCAGCAATAAATGTTTTAGTCTAGAGTGATTGCTAATTTATGAATGTATTCTGTATTGATTTTTGAGCAAAGCTATTTAGGCAACATCACCTTTCTTTCGGCATTTTATCTTTAGCAGGCTTAGGGTATTTGAATTTCTTATCTTCCAGTTCTGGTTCAAGGATTTATTAGAGCAAAGGCCAAACATAATTACATTAAAATATGAAATAAGTTCAATAATTGCAAGCAGATTTCTATAATACAACAGATGAAATCGTGCCATTATGATGTGTAAGGTTTCTGTGAAGAAGAGCTGTAAGTCTTTTCAACATGTTTTACCTTTTGTTTTTACAGTAAATTGATCATTAGCACTCTGTATCAGAAATGTGGCTTTTTTGGGTGAAGAAGTCTGGGTGACAATTGGTGAGAGACCAATGTGTGTTGAAAGTTTTTTAAAATGCGAATATGATTTGGGGCTCTGGAGCAGGAGCTCTGGCCTTCACAGCCGGGTGCGTGCCAGGGGCTCGCTTACTCACTGTAGCCAGGGCAAGGCTTCTCCCCCTGCCTCGGTAACACTTGCACGCTCTTGAGCGGAAGGGCTTCTTGCCTGAAGGCACTTCTCTGCCCGGTCTGTATGTAGCTCAGCCTCAAGTCACTTCTGTCCTCTGCTTTCACAGCGTAAAAAATAAAGTGATAAAGTGATAAAAGTAACACTTCTAATTCCAGGAAGTAATCTGGGTTGTAAAAGGAATAAAGGCTCTTTTTGGGGCCAGAGATAGCTGTAGCTATGAATTTAATGTATTTCTCAGTTTGGGAGGCAGAGCAGACAAAGGCAGATGTCAGACTGGGAGGATGGGATGAGAAAAAGAAGACAGGAAAAGTGCTCCAGACCTGAGGAAAGAAGCCTGTCTGTCACTGAAGAAACAGAACAAACAATAATAGAATAATTGTGTTTTTTTTTTCCTTGTTTCTGTAACCCAGAAACAAGAACAACGCTTTGTGGAGAAGTCACCAAAACAAAGCAAAGCAACCCCGCCAGAAGGCAGAGGATGTGTTTTGCTTAGCACTGGTTCCTCCCAAGGAGCCTGACTTACAGGAGGAGCCTTCATTGCAGTAGCTGCAGAAAATTAAATTAATGTAGAGGCAATTTTCTATCAGAGAGTGACCTCGGTAACCAAAGGAAAACACTGCACCCTGATTTTTTTGTTTTCCAAAGGTAGACAAAATGTCACACTCGGGTGCTGTTTCCCCTACGTGAAGGCCTTGCAGCCCGACAGCTGTGGGCATCTGCGGGCATCTCTTGGTGCAGCTGCATCCTGCCTGTGCCGGTCCGAGGCCAGCATTGCGCTCCGTGGTGCAGCTTTTAATAGTATAATTGCCTGAGTCAGCTTGGCTATGTGTTCTGTTATATTTAACTGCTTGTCCAGAAAGCAGCTCACTTTGGTTACAGTGCAGCCAATAAGCAGGATAAGTAATTAACCCAAAGCACACTTCCCAGATGGTTTATTAGCTGCAGCTATCCCTCGCCTCAAATAAAGCAGGTCTGGTTTCCCAGGTGGGCTGGGATGCTTTCTGAAGCAGCCTCTGGGGCTTTTTCCTGCCCTCCCCATCCTCTGGGCTGTGTTCCAGGGGGCCCTGGGGAGCCCTGTGCTGCCAGGGGAGCTCCATTTCCTCCATCATAAATGTGCAGGACACATTCTGTGACAACAAATAAAACCAGGAAAGGTTTCTGGGGTGTCATCTGCCCATCGGTACCCATATGCCAGGGCTGGTCTGGAAGCAGGTGGGTAACGGGCAGGTTACAGCAGCTTCGGAGGCGGCCCGTTACCTACAGGGTCCTTTCCTGTCTTTATTTAAGTTTTTGGCACTTGTGCTTTCTGTTGCAATTTGAGGTTTATGTAGCCCGGTAGCAAAGGCAGTGGCTTTGGAGCATCACAGGTTGAGATGAAGAGGATTTTGCAGACAGATGGCAAGACTTGCTTCATTTTACAGAATGGGAATAATTCCAGGGAAAAGTGTGAAAAAACATGCAGTGATTTCAGGTTCTTACTGTGATCGCCTCCTCCCCATTATAAGCATACTTTTATGTTATAAACTAAACAAATCTACCTGGCAGTAAAGTTTTATGTAGTCAAACTCTTTCATAGTGAGAACAATCATAGTGTGATCGTAAATGGGGCAAGCGAGATAAGACCAATTGTTCATTTGAGCGGACTCTTTTATGGATTTCTTGAAAAAGGAGAAATAAAACCTGCAGGTATGGCAGAGAGAACAAAGTGTAGAAAAAAAAATCATTCGTTGCAATATTTATTTTGCCATCCAGAATATAAATAGTACACGACTCAGGGAGAGCACTACATGCCTCTTAACCATGGGATCCAGCAAACAATGCTTTCTGTTGGTTTTTGGGTTTTGCAATTCCCAAAGCTGTTACATCATTTATTAGCTTGTCGTTAGTTGTCACACCTGGTTACTGTGGTTTATATCAGCCGTGCTGTGTGACGTACCATGCAAGTTGGCAATGGCTGGGGAAATGTTTAAGTACGGGCTAATCCTGCTTCTGGCCA
Source organism: Anseranas semipalmata (assembly GCA_013399115.1). Lineage (NCBI taxonomy): Eukaryota > Metazoa > Chordata > Aves > Anseriformes > Anseranatidae > Anseranas > Anseranas semipalmata. Next base: position 179,153 of record VXAA01002479.1, read on the forward strand.
TTTTTCAAAGCCTCTGGGACTGGAGGCTCCCGAGCAGGGGAGTCCCTGGGGGCTCGGTGGGGCAGGCACCGGCAGTGCAGGCTGGGCTGGGCTGGGCTCTTCCCACGGTGGCTGAAGAGCAGTGCCTGGTGCCGGCAGCGCCGCAGGAGCTTGGGCCCGGGGCAGGAGGTGTCCTGCTGTACCGCCTGCCTTGGCGGTAAAAAGCATGGCAGAAAGGTTCAGGAAAACAGCTAAAAGTCTGAAACACACGTGGTGTAGTTCAGGAAAGGCTGGTTTTCTACAGGTATTTATTTATACATGCACAAAAGTCTTGCACAAAACAAACAAACAAAAAAACCTGTGTGCATTTACGTATTTTTGTTTTGATCCTTATTTGCCTTCAGAAATAGGCAGCTTTGCAAGTGCAATGTTGTGCCTTTTTCTTCTTCCCATCCCATGTTTTTAGCACTGATTTTTCCACTGTGTTGGTTTCTCTTCCATCTTTTCTGCAAGTTTGTTCCGGTGCTGCAGCCGGCTGGTCTGAGCAGTGTGTTTCCCTGCCCTGGTGCAGTGGCTGGGGAACTGCACTGACATCTGCCCCTGCGCAGCGCCCGTCCTGTGCTCCGAGTCCTCGCGCAGCCGAACAGCCCGCGCTCCCACCACCACTGCAACAGGTGGATGCTCTGGAGCTGATGATAATTCATTAAAAGCCACCATTAACCTTAGCAATTTACTTTGTTCTGCTTTCCTAGGCAATTAAATTTTAAACAAATCCATTTTCTGATTGTTGACTCTCATATTTGACTGTTAGAAGAAGCATTGCTACAAATAACTTAATGGTTGGACTTGATGATCTTAGAGGTCTTTTCCAACCTAAATGATTCTATGATTCTAAATACAACTGTAATGAGAATACTGTGAAGCTGGTCTAAAATTTAATTTATATTAGTCTGCTTAATAGGTGATCTTCTAATCATGCCTAAATAAAAAAGTGTATCTTTCTACTATGAAATTAATGACTATCTAACTTAGCCTGAAATCTAGGTGTTTTGAAACTGTGTTTGGATTCATCCAGTGTTATTCTAAAGCAGTTGAATGTGTTCAAGCATTGAGTATAATCTAAAGAAGCCAGACATCTCCACTGCCCACAGCTGCAACGGTGCTGGAGCGTGCCAGCCCTCCCGTAGGTCTTAGGTGTGATTTAGTTATTTTCAATAGTAATCTACATTTAGACCATTATTCATGCTATAGCACATGACCTACCAGGGGTAATGATTCCCATAGATCAAACGGATGGGGATGTTCCAAGGGCTCTCAGGTGACCAAGTCGCCGGCAGGCAGGGGGCTGTCCCGTGGCGCTGCCCTCCCCCCGGTGTGTGGGGTCGGTGCGGGCTTGTGTGCGCCTGCACTGCGTGGAGGTGTTCACAGCTCTGACATCAGCCTCTCGTAGTTCTTTGTGGCTTTTAAGGACACACCTTGCTTTGGCTTTGGATGTGGTTCTTAGGTGAAAATAATTTCTTACAGAGCATAACATGGCTGGAAGTTATTTAGCTATATGGCAAATTGGCTTGGGTGCAGCCCTCCCACAGCAGCCCTTATCTCAAAACTCAGCTTTTTTTGCTGGTATTGCTGAAAGTTCACCAAACGTGATGGTTGCAGTTCATGTCTTGCTGCTGAAGAATCCTCGCTAAATGAGCATCTGCAGTTAAATGCTCATCAGGAGTGAGCGAGACTGTCCCACAGCTGGTGACAGGTTAAAGCACTTCATCACAGTGCCACGAACCAGAGCTGCATTGCTGGTCTCTTCTGCACAGGGAGGAGGGACATCTTCACCCACCTTCTTCAGGTACCACTGGTCTGGAAATAACCTTGGACAAAGGTTTCCCCAGAAGGAAAGAATCCCCCTATTTCTGCTTTGAAACAGTGAATTGCTGGGATCTGAATCTTGTTCCTGTTTTGCAAAAAGACAGCAAGTCAATGTAGACCTTACAGTCTTATGGGTCAGTTAAAGGGGTCTGCAAAGTAACTGCACCACTACTAAGCTATCCAGTGGCCTTCCCCCTGGGGGTAACAATTGCAAAGAAAGTTGTTTTTTCCCCAATTTAAACTAAACTTATGGATAGACTGAGCTAACAAGAGAGACAGTCTGCTCTGGTGCACTGGCCAGCACTGGGCAGGGCCTGGGGGTGCAATGGTTGGCTCTGGGCTCATCTCCTCCCGTCACGTCCTGCTTCTGTCTCATGGAGAAGATCCTGTGCTGGGAAAACTGCAGATTCTCTGATCTGATAGACTGTAAGAAAGAGCATGGGTTTGTGGAGTAAGGCATTCTGTTTCACTCTTAACAGCACCACAACTGAAGATAACATCTCAATTCCTTCTGTAAACTTTCTGCTATTTTTCATCCTGATTTTAATACTGTATCAACATGAAGTTTTATATAGAGCGGGTGCTACTGTTAACACTTTTGCATTGTTTTTCATTAGCTATGTATGCAAATTCAGGCTGTTTCTAGGACAGTAGGAGCCTTAGGCTTCCCATCGTGTGTCTGCGTGGTGCTGTTTGGAGAGCCGTGTGCGCACGCCTCGGGGGTCTGTGTGCTTCTGCTATTTACACTTCGGTACAAGGCAGCGTCCGAAAAACCCTCCAACAACGTCACTAGCATTAAAATGAAATGCTATCTCTAACATAATTATTTCTTCTTCTTTTTCTTTTAATCCAAAACCAAACTTGATACATCTCCCTTGAAGCTTCAAATCAATAACCTAAAGTAATTGCTTCTCATAAACTGGTTTCTGGATTGATGTTGGTATTTCAAAGTGTGACTTTTCTTCTCTTGCTAAATAAACTGATGCTAATGTTAGGGCAGAAACAATTACAGCAGTTTACACCTTGCTTGTCACTTCCTTTTTAAGGCAGAAGATTAGGAAGCTGGAATTTGTTTCGGGTGATATAAGTAATTTGCGTAACAATGGAAAAGTTTAATTTCTCTTTTCTACCTGAATTTAACTGTTCACTGAAGATACACAGTAATGTTTGCCTTGCCTGTGAGATGAAAGATTTGCTTAATGGTTACAAATTGCTTTGGAAAGTCGTCATTGAAAGCTTTGATCGTGCAACCTGGTAATTACCGGTTGCTTCTCAGGTGTGTGAGGGAGCTCAGCTCATCAGGGCCGTGGGGAGTTTCTCCCTCCTTGCCTGCTCAGCGGGGACGGAGCGGGGTCTGCGGCTCCTCGGCTTCCCCCCCGCACCGCCAGCGAGCGGCCGCAGCCGGGTGCGGGCTGGGCTCCGGGCGTCGGGCTGCGCCGGCTGGTGCTGCGCCCGCTGGGGCTGCGCCTGCTGGTGCTGCGGGCTCTGTGCGGAGCCTCGGAGCATGTTTGGGGTGGGCGAGTCTTGGTCCTGAATGCAGACTGCAACACAGCTTGGCCCTAGTGCTGAGCACCTCCAAAAATAATCTGCCATGAAACACCCCAAATGAACAGCCAGAGCCCAGTACTGCTCGCTTTTGCGATGCAATGGGACAGGGCGCTCGGCTGCGGTGTCATCAGGCACCGATCCCTTCTGTCAGGAACTTTCCGAGGGACCAAGGGGCTGGAGCAGCTTCGGTCACTTGCAAAAACAAAGAACAAACTGTGCACCAGTTCTTGAATCATGTGCTACATTTTGATAACTTCATCGAATTCCACTTTAATGAAAGCTTAAAGGAAGTATTTTCAGTTAAAGGGAGGCATGTAATTAAAACAGAAAATATATATATTTTTTGTAATCTGCGCACACTCTTTCCCGATTCCCAGGGTTTCTTCTTTTGGGGATGCGTTTTTAATGAACCCTGCTTTAGTTATTTATTTATGTTGGGTACCTTGTATCTTTAGGTGAGGAAATTAATCTTCACATTTTGATGTCACAATTCATTATTTTGAAGTAATATCAACAAGGCCATACCCAGAATTTGACCTTGCTGATTAACTGAAGTCTCAGAAATATTTTTTCTTTGCTTTTGGGAGTTTTTGTTCACCTTTCTAGGACCTGTATTTGTAATGAATTTTGTCATACAAATCTACATTAAGCTGCCCAGTATATGGAAATGGGGAGAACTGTTTTAATCTTCAGCTATTGGAGCAGTAATGAAGCAGAACCCCTTGCTTTGTGTGAGTAAAGCTATTCATAAATGCCGGGACACATACTCTCTGAAATAGCAGTTCAGTAACTTTTCTCATTTGTCACTACAGCACGAAACAGATGAATACTGTCTGTGTATCTGGAACAAAAGCTTCCAGTAAGCGACGCCTGTGTTTCAGTATTACATAGAATGTTTAGACTCCTTTTGCTAGACTGTTTCTCCCAGTGTATTTCCATACACCAGATAAAATGTCACCCAGTCCCTAAAGTCCAAGAGACGTGACTAGAACCTCTCCTTTTTCTGAGACATGGGTTTGCTGTTGGCGATAAAGGATCATTTAAATCTGCTGGAGGCTGGCATTGGCACTGGTAGGGAGCAGGTGCCTATGGTAGCAGGATGGATATAGTCATGGGACTTTTTTCCAGCACAGAAAATTTACCTTGCTAAAAGGATTTTAGGATCATTACGCTATAGGTGGCATTAAAAAATGTGGATCTAAGGAGAATAAACTCTTTTTTTTTTTTTTAATTTCTATTTTTATTTTTATTTTTAACCATGCTTGAACATTCCTTGCTGTTTGGTTGCAGTTTCCATGGGATGAGCTTTCATGTTCCTGCCAGCTCAAGCTTTTGAGCAGGCAATATAAGATGAGGCAAAGGAACAAATATCAGGAAGTTTCAAAGCAGATACTTTTTATTTTTATTTTTATTTTTATTTTTATTTTTATTTTTATTTTTATTTTTATTATTATTATTATTATTTATTTTTGTCTCTTAATTTATTTTCATTATTGCTGGGTTAAGAGCTAATTTGTAAATAGATGTGTCACTTCTGCCAGTTGAAAAAAACATTACAAAACAAAATCCCCAATCACACAGGCTTTGTGCTGCAGAGCTGTTCATGCTCGCATAATTAATATTATGCCACATTTTATTTTCTTTAAAGCTCTGCTTAAGTGAGGAATCAGGATTAATTTTTCTGGGTAGCTGGTGAAGTGCAGTGCGATGTGTTACTGGTCTGACTGCTTTGGTAATTTAATTATCTATCAGGTCCATTCCCCTGTACAGCTAATTGACCATCTCATTGTTTTATATGCAGGCACCTTTGGCAAAAATATCTCCATGCCACTATCTGAAACCTTCCCATTATGTCCTGTGTATTCTGGGTCTCTGGTCCACCCTGGGAGCCCCAGTCCATTGGACAATAACTGGGAGTGCAGTGAGCGTGCGGAGATAGGGAACATCTGCAAGTGCTGCTCTACAGATGTGGCATGCTCCCACCTCGAGAGGCTGCAAGTTGTAGATCAGGAGAGTGCGTTATTTTGAAAGATGTAAGGAACAAACTGTGTTCTCGGTGTTATCTGTAATGGACCATCCCACCTTTCATAGAGACTGTTATTGGAGTTCCTAGCGGTTACAATGAGGAGAATCATGCTAAATAAATGGGTCTTTAATTTGGATGGCTCTCTGAAACATGAAAACTGCTTCATTTGGCTACCCATTTGTAATCTTTGTCAGCTGAAATTATGTACCTTTCTGTCTTTTTAAAACCGTTTTCAGTCAGCAAACATTAAGCTTGCAGCACTCCAGCATTACATCATCACCAGTTCCACAGTGTTATCATTAATCTTGAAAAATATAGTTTGACTCCTTTAATCTATGCAAGAAAGCTGTTTTAGCATCAATAGCCTTTACAAGACATTAAAGTATATCATGCTTAACACACCACCTAGATGTTTGCATTACATAGGCAATTGCATTTATTAGTTATTATTATTGTCCTTAACAGAGACAAGTTGAAATGTCTTGTACTAAATATCATATATTAGCACACACACGTACATGATAGATGTGATTGTGTATTTATTTCACCGATATCCAAGTCTGTTGCAGAGACTAACACAACTCTTAGCTGAGCTAACTGCTTCCTGCTTGTGTGCTTTGTTACCTGTTGGTGCTGCAACCTTCATGTTGGCAACACCAAGCACTGAACTGGTGAGTGACAGAGACAGACTTTGTGTCTTTTTGTGACAAAGACAGACTTTGTGACTTTTTGTCCTTGGTGAAGCAGCAGTCAAATCACAAGGTAAAATTTTTGCACACAGTGAATCTTGCTTTAAGTGTGTCATTGATAATCTTTATACATGCACGAGGCTTATTTTGAGATCAAATCTGTCAGAAAGTGCTCATCTTGTGTGGCCAAACTTGGGTGTCCATCCTCACGGTGGATGCAGTGATGTGATGCTGACGCTCATTTAAAGTGCCACGTGTATTCGCTGGCTCTGCTGTACACAGGCTAACGGGAGAGGTGCCCATGCAACAGGAGAGGTTCTGTGTAACATAGGACCTGCCCAGTGAGGTAGGGACAAAGGTGCCTCCAAGCCTCTCTCCTGTTCTTGGCTGTGGCACCAGTGGCTTCCTAAAGAAAGAGTACAAGCATGGTTGTCTCTGTCTATTCTCCACCAACAGACTAAAAAATATATATGTCTATTGTTAAATATTTAACTGTTGTCAGTTTCTGAAGACTGGATGTCATATACTGCACTTGAAGTATGTATGCTGCGTGTGTAACCATCACATGGCACGCATATATGCATGTGTGTATATTGTTTCTAGATTATCATTAGTAGGTTGCTGAAACTGGAGTTGAACATTTAAGGTTTTCAGGTTTTAATATCTCATTATGTAAATATCTGGCAATGCAGTGCTGATCAGATACTTCTGAAAGGTGCAGCTGGAACCTTCTGAGTTGGGTAATGTCTGTAGGCTGTCTGCATGATTTTTTTTTAATGAATTGTATATTCAGTTTTAAACCGAACTGTATATTCTCATTCAAAAAAAAAAAAAAAGTTGAAAAAAAAAGAGCTGAAATGGATATTCTTCATGACTGTATCCCACTGTTAGAGAAATTTACTTTGATCCTCATTTTAATTTGGTGGTGCGTCATTAAGAGTTATCCATGCGCCCTGCCGTTTCTCAGCTTCAGGATTGTTTTCATTTAAATTGGAATTGCTTTGAACTGCATTTCCCAAGTAGGATATTACAGAAAGTCTTGTATACGTCTTGCTCAGTGGTCTGGTTTGTGCTGCAGTTCTACACCATGTACTTTTCCTGGAGAAATCCCCTTGAATTAGAGCCGTTCAGGCTGTGTTTGGTGTGGTTCCTTTTATAGTCTGTGAAAAGTAGTGAGCCTGGGACTTCAGGAGCCTTTCTGCACTGAAGCTTTTCTTGAAGAATCAAATTTGAATGCATATTTTCCTCAGTTCATTAGTAAACCTATGCAACGATTCAGTTCAGCATTCAGCCCAGCTGAATGCCTTTTTATTAGTTTTGTCTTATGTCTGATAATTTTTTTAACTACCTTAATAAGATAATTTTAGCATGCATGCTCTATCCTGTCCAGTTTATCATGAATTTCAAAAGTAGCTGACAATCAACCACTCTCCTTACACCCCTCTTTTCATTCTTTTCTTTAGCTTTGCAACCCTCAAGCTTTATTTTGAAGTTTTCTCTACATTTTATTTTAGGACTGATCAGCTGTTAGCATCATTGTTGTCCCTGTTCTGATCAGGGTAGCATGATAAATTCACTTTCTGTGTTGGTTTAGCAGATGTGGAAGTGATTAGTTTTTCTACCGGTGGAAAATTAATAGCTAAGATTATAGGTCTGTTTTGTGGCTGACCCAAATGTTTTCCCACCTTTTATTATGTTTTCTTTTTTTTTTTTTCAGCAGTGTTTTTGTAAACATTGATGCAAATAGACATTGAAAATGAAGGATAGTTTTGTTGTTTTTATTTAAATCTCTTGAAACATTTTTATTCACAAACACACACAAAAAAAGTATTATTAGTCTAAATAAAACCAGCTTCTGTGCAAAACATTTCATGTGGTACTTAGATATTTCTTTTGAAATCTCATCTTTTTGATGTAAGTATGATAAGTAGATCAAATGTACCTTTAATTTATTTCATTATGTGACTGCAATAATATCATGTGCTAGATTAAATGGAGTATTTGTTCACTTCCTCATACTTTGAGGAAAATTTACAAGTACTGAAAATGTGCTGAGAAAGATATATTTATATTTTATTCTATTGCTTTTTTTTTTTTTGTCATAGTTTCAAATTCAATATTAAAACCCATTTATTTCAAACTATTAGGTAACCTCAGGGATGAAAGCTGAGTTTGTAGAATGCTGTAATTAAGCCCGCATAGTGAATAACTGTTCACAAAAGAGCTTGTGGAAGCACCTGAATGCTGGATGCTTCTTCAAAAATACAGATAGATTTTCCACACATGGTTTAAATTTTATGTGTTCCTGATAAGACTTCATTAAAAAAGATACAAAAAATTGAATTATTAAGTTTTTAACAGCAGTCTTGAGACACCCTTTTACCAAAGAAATTATTTCATGAGAGATTAGTGGTTCTGATTGAGATGGTTTATATCCGGTACCTGACAGTTTAAGAGCCTTTTTTAGTTAGAAAAGCTTTTAGGATGTTAGAAAATGGTGGGACTTCAGTAATGTTAAGCCAAATTGCCTTTCCTTCACATGAACATCTATATTGTGTTGATTACTGCTTTAGAGACTTGCCAACGTAATGTTTCTCTGTACTGTCATCTTTTTTTCTTTATGTATAAAAAGTTCTTGGCAGGATAGTTTTAAAGGTCACTGCAGTACTGTGTTAGTTATTGCTAAATCAAATCTGAGTTTTGATATTGGCTAGGCAGTATCTTTTTTATTGTTCTACCACTTGCTGTATTTTTAGGAGATTACTTTTATGAAATAGAGATGTGTTGAACTCTTTATTCACAGACTCTTACATAATGGCATATATTTTCCAAAGGAAAAGTAATATGCTCTGTGATTACCATCTTGTGCCTGGGATACAGGAAGAAGAGAGAAAAAAATGCTAGACAAAATTTTTAGCTTATTTCAAACTCTCTGTAATGCTCAAAGACTTTTAGAAATCTTTAGAAAGTTCTGATGGAAATCCATTTTGTCATTAAATCTATGCCCATATTACAAATTGAGAGCTTTTCACTCTCCTTAGATAAAAGGATTACTTCAGACCTTCTTTATAATATGTAGTCCTGGGCTTCTGCCTAGTATACTCTGGCAAAGTTGTGGTAGGTATCTCAAGCTGGAAAGGATAATATAAGCTTATGTTCCTGTCCTGTGACATAGGAATTTACCTGGTGAATATGATAGTATCTGCAGCAGTGTTGTTTATTTTTTTTTCTTGGCTGTACCAGTGGTTGCCTGAGTGATTTGGGTAACTCTGGTTGTGTCTCCCAGCACGTCTCAAATGGCTTCAATGTTTTCAGTTCATAACATGCTCTTACATCTGTGGATTTAAAAGAGAATGTATTCTAAATATTAATTATCCTAGAGTTTTATGCTGTTTTCCCATATGTGGTATCAGAGTACTTCTCCAGAACCTAGCTCATTAGGAGCTGGCTGGGAGCCCGAGGGAGGCAAGCGCACAGGGCAGTGTGAACACAAAGGCAGCTGCGGCTGCATCCTCTGTCATACCCAGCCTCTGCCTTATTTTGGCGTTTGGCTTCAGATCAGATAAAATAAAATTACTTTTTCACATAGAGAGCAATGCAAAACTCATTGCCAAAAAGTTCTGTGAGGTGTAAAGTGAGGTTAAAAAAGGTGTTAGAGTAATGCTGTGTTTATCTGTGGTTTTTGAGCATGATGGCCTGGATTCAGGGTGTCCCTAAAATGCTGACTGCTGGGAACTATGGTGTTTCTTACAGCCAAGAACTTCCCTGCGTGGGTTTTGTTTCTTCTTTCACTAAGTGTCTGCTACTGCAATACTGGTCAGCCCTGAGGAAAGGTCAGTGGTCTGGATGGGCCTTGGCTGAGTGAGGATATCACCAGAGTAACCTAAGGAGCACACCTGGGCAGGTCTGAAGGGGTCTGGGATCTAGGGAAGAAGTTCAGAATCATGTCCTCTGAGAAATAAAAATGTATTTCTCCTCCTCCAGAAATCATCTCAAACATAAAACAATTTACAGAAGTTCTGAGAAATATCTGTGCAATAAATATTTGTGTCACATAACTGCCATCTTGAAAAACATTACCTTTACTATAAAGGAGCTTAAGAGAAATTTTAATAGAGCTTGAGACTGTGCTCTCGGCCATGGCACCTCAGAAACACTGCTCTCCTGTTCCCCCATCTGTTACCCATTCAGTCTGACCCACACCTCCGCGACCATCCAGCAGAAGTCAGCCAAGGGTAGATGAGAGGAAGCCAAATACAATTCCTGTCTGTTAGCAGCTGCCTGACAGGTGAAACATGCCGGGCGAAAGCTGTTGGTCTGTTTGAGCGTGCAGGCAGGTTGGCCAGTCTAAGCCAACACTGACTTTGCGTGCCCCATCTCAGCTTAAGTCACCGTGTCTTCGTTTGTGTCAGGCACCATGCTGCTTGTCCTCCTTAGCGCTCAGCATCAGGGTGCGCTCAGGTATCGACCGCGTGCAAAGTGGGCTCAAATGCTGCTGTGTGCTCGCTGCCGCCCTAAATGACTAAGTGAACACAGCCTTTTTCTGCTAATAGGCCTTTTAGAAAACTGCATGCATTAGAGTCTCAGCAAATTTGGACTGTGAACTTTTGGAGGCAGTCTGAGGGACTTTTAATGAATGTAAATGTGTGCTGCAGCAGTCCTGCCTCACTCCCAGCCTGCTTCCTTGACGTACTGAAAGACTTTTATTTTGATTTATACCATCAGTTTCCTTGCGAAAGAGAGATGAGACAGAGAAACAAAACAGAAAAATAATACTGAATGTGTTCTGTGGAAAACCAAATCCCCTCTGACTGAATGCATGCTGAGATAATCAGATAAGCAAAATGATTTCAACTTCCCATTCCCAATATAAGAAGCATTCAGTCAAATTTGCCCTGATTGTATAGCAGTGCATCACTAATAGGACTTAATATAAGCCTTTTAAATCCAGAGCGTATTGCTAGAAAAACAGATCTCAGGCACTGCATTTGTAGGCAAATTTCCCCTTGATATAAAGGAGTCAGAGGAGATAATTTGGTGCTGCTTGGTTCTGTAGTCAGTATTTCACTTGATTACATTTTGTCCCAAACCCATCCAGTGCACTGAGCTCCTCACTATGGATTTAGAATTATATTGTCCAAGGAGTTTCGTTAAAGTAAATACCACATAGTGACTGATTCAGCTCATTTAAAAAGCAAAAAATTCAACTCATTTATAAAACAAAACAAAACAAAACAAAACAAAAACAACAACAACAAAACAACAACAACAACAACAAAAAAACAATATTAAGGAGATGAAAAACTGCAAAACTCTTAACATCTTCACAGAGGTTTTGTATAAACTCTTAATACACCAGGCAGAACTATGCTTGCCCATTAGCAGCAGTTTGTATGTTGTTTGCTGTGTTTAAAGTCTGCCAAATTAAGAAAGATGTGTCTATTAAGACCCACCATGTGCCTGCACTGTCTTTGCATTTATAAAGACAAGGAGTTGGACATTTGAATTCATACCTAATTGCAATACTAATTGACAGGGGGATAATTGAGGCAAATTTTTATGTTGTGTGCAACAAAGAATAAACCACACAAAAAGATAATTTGGTCAAATTTTGCTGATTGATCAAATCAAGAAAATCCTGTAGATCTTGACACTTGCTGCTATACAACAGGCTGTGATGAAGTGTACTTCAGAGAAGATAGCAGTCGTGGACATTACATTGCTTTCTGTAATAAAGAAGTTCACTGAAATGAGAATATATGAAAAGCACAAGAGCAAAGCAGCCAAGAAGTCCTTGCAATGGCTCACAGCTTCGGTTGGTTTCCTGGGCTTCTCATGTCATTTCACTTGCACAGTAGTCAGAAATTATAGGCTTAATACCTCTTCTTAGCTATTTTGGCTCTGTGGATATTTGTTTTCTTTCCCGTTTCTCCCCGTTTCTCCCCATTTCTCCCCTTTTCTCCCCTTTTCTCCCCCTTTCTCCCTTTTTTCCTTTTTTTTTTTTTCCATTTTCCTTTTTTTTTTTTTTTTTTTTTTTTTTCTATCTGCAAACACCCCACATTTTCAC
>VXAA01002479.1:191334-242858 GCA_013399115.1 Anseranas semipalmata
AAAACAAAACAAAACAAAACAAAAACAACAACAACAAAACAACAACAACAACAACAAAAAAACAATATTAAGGAGATGAAAAACTGCAAAACTCTTAACATCTTCACAGAGGTTTTGTATAAACTCTTAATACACCAGGCAGAACTATGCTTGCCCATTAGCAGCAGTTTGTATGTTGTTTGCTGTGTTTAAAGTCTGCCAAATTAAGAAAGATGTGTCTATTAAGACCCACCATGTGCCTGCACTGTCTTTGCATTTATAAAGACAAGGAGTTGGACATTTGAATTCATACCTAATTGCAATACTAATTGACAGGGGGATAATTGAGGCAAATTTTTATGTTGTGTGCAACAAAGAATAAACCACACAAAAAGATAATTTGGTCAAATTTTGCTGATTGATCAAATCAAGAAAATCCTGTAGATCTTGACACTTGCTGCTATACAACAGGCTGTGATGAAGTGTACTTCAGAGAAGACAGCAGTCGTGGACATTACATTGCTTTCTGTAATAAAGAAGTTCACTGAAATGAGAATATATGAAAAGCACAAGAGCAAAGCAGCCAAGAAGTCCTTGCAATGGCTCACAGCTTCGGTTGGTTTCCTGGGCTTCTCATGTCATTTCACTTGCACAGTAGTCAGAAATTATAGGCTTAATACCTCTTCTTAGCTATTTTGGCTCTGTGGATATTTGTTTTCTTTCCCGTTTCTCCCCGTTTCTCCCCATTTCTCCCCTTTTCTCCCCTTTTCTCCCCCTTTCTCCCTTTTTTCCTTTTTTTTTTTTTCCATTTTCCTTTTTTTTTTTTTTTTCTGTACACAATGCAAAAGCCCAAATGTTACCTAGCTAGTAGCTTTTATTAGGACTATCAACCCGAGTTCTTGTATGCAAATGAATGCCTGATCTTCAGAACACGTGCCATGCATTGTTGTTTGTGCTCTTTTTGGGACAGAGGTGCAGGTAAGAGCAGATATATTCTTGCTGCTAGCCCCAGGCTGGAGAGGAATCTTGGGTGACGGCTCCCCTTGGAGCAGGTGCCGCGGTGCTGGACAGGCTGTGCTGCCAGCACTAAGCCACTGGCATCGCCACTGCCGGCGAGTGGCCCTGCATTGCCTCCCCTCTTGCCAGGTGGTGGGGCAACAAAGCTGGGAGGACTAGGAAATCAAGCAGATATCTACTCTCATTAGTTATTTCCAGCATAAAAAGAGAGTTGCAGCATTAAAACACATCAGAGTCCATGACCCTCAAGTCATCTCTTTTTCTTACGCCTCTGTTTCCATCTCCCTCTGGTCCAGCGCACATAACCTGCCAAGTTCCCACAGCTGGATTCCCACATGTGTACATGCAGAAGTGTTTGCCTTTCTGTACATTATTCATCAAAATGGAAATGAGATTATCCTTGACATTTAGCAAGTGCCAGGATCAGGGCAGCGTGTGCCTGCTGGCTTTGTGGGCTCAAGGTTAGCTCCGAGCTCCTGACAGCCAAACTTTCCGTGAGAAGAGTGGAATGGATGTCTGTCACTGGAGATGTGTTTGTCTTGCAGATTTTTTCTGCATGCGTCTATGTCGTCTATTTCACTGGGCACAAAGCAAATGCTTTTCATTCTCACGTCATTCAAAAGAGTGATCTGGCTTGTTTTTAGAGCTGTGCAAGGTTTTATCTGACTGTTCGGGGTGAATTTTCTCCATTATATCATAGTGGAGAATTATATCAAAGTGAAGAGAAAGACTCACCTAACGGTAATGAGAGCTGAGATGATATAAATATCTATTAACTTCTGTATGTAGTTTGCTTGCAGCTATTATATTAAACTGTTAGAATGTGTCTGAGAGGAGGTTGGACTGGTCAAGGCTGGATAAAATGTTTGTGATAGGATTGAAAGAAAAAGGTTTGTTTTCAAGGTCACAGCTTTTTTGAGTAAGAATGGCAACAGTAGCGCTAGCGGAATAACTCAGCTAGCTGGCAGTAATAGGTTACAGCTCATGCAGATAAAACTCTAGAGGGAGAGCAAATCTCACTTTCTGAGCTAAGCAGCACATCTTGTTTAGCGGTATGTTATTTCTTCAGAATTGGCATGTGATGGGTTTTGTGGTGGTCTAATTTTTTGAACCTCACATTTACTAGTGAAGACTTGAATTTAGAAACATTGGTAGAAAAAAAAAAAAAAACTTACCTGCTGACATGCCATAGCTGTATTGCTTAATCCTACATATTAAAAGTTATTTAAAAATTATTTAAAGTTCCCCTTTAAACATCAAGAGTTTGAGTCTCAGGGTGATAAATTAACGTGTAAAAAGCATCCTGAAAGGTGTTTTGTTCTTTTTTTTAGCCATAATCAGAGCTGCAACTCTTTGTTTTTGTATGTTAGCTTAGTAAATGTGCAGAACTTGCTCTGGAGAGGCTAGTTTACCATGATTTGCTTGCAAATGATTATTTGGCAAAATAAAATTAATTGTGTGAATTTTGGCAGGTGATCTGTGTCTTTTTTTAGATCCTTGAAATGTCCTGGCTTTAAAGATGCACTGTGCTATATGATGCTTAAAATAAACACAAAAACAAAAGGAATGTGTTTCACTTTTAACTATCCTTGATCTGAGAACAGTGAGACTGAGATGGAGGATGTTATTTAGTAAAATTAAGTTCAAGTGAAAAAATTTGCAGTGAATTGAAACAGTTTCTCAGCTATTTTTTTTAAAGAATCATGCACTGATAATGAAGTGCATTAAGCATAACATAACCCAACATATTCAAAGCTGTTCCGTGTGAAGTAATGAAACTTGTATAATGAATTAGTTGGATTAAGTAGGAGTTACTGCAGTCCCTTGTGGGCACAGGTAAGGGAAGTGCCTTACATGCTACTGCATCTTAACTCCCCATGAAGTGTGTGTTCTTTTCTGCAGACTGCTTTGTCTGTGGTCTTTTCTCCTGAGGAGCCAGGCACCATCTGCAGCTGGCCAATCCTCTGGAGCAGAGGAGGTGCCCTCCTCAGGAATACATGCAACAGAAGTGTCAGAAAGCCACAGCGCTGCATCTGCAGCCATAAAATATATTGTAGGGGCAAGAATGATGTTGCAATGTTGTTTCCTGTGCTGTACCTAATACAGCCTGATCTTTCTGCACCACTGCTGGGTATGGCAGCATTGTCCCTGTGTACTCCTGGTCACACGATCTGGGTTTGTCACGGCTTCACCTGACTCGGTCTGGACCTGGACAAGGGGCAGAGATGTTTCAAATGCTTCACTCTCTGGCCTCACAGCACTGTTGGGTGTTTGGCCACCTTAGCTGTTGCCACTGTAAGTGGGATGATGGCTTTCCCCTGTTACCCTACAACTTCACCTGGTCTTATTATTTTCCATGGTTATTGCACAATGTTGTGTTCCTTCCCCCTGTAAACAATCCATGCAATATATTGGGTCTACAGCTTTGCAAGTAGTGAGTTCCTGGTGCTGCAGCCATGTTACTGACCCAAGTCCCACCTGTTGAAATTGGGCTCTCGTCCACTCTCTCAGGTTCCTGGCTGGAGCTGTGGCAGCGCTGCTGCTGGTTGCTCTGCATGCGGTGTGCCGCAAGGGTTCGCTTCTGAGGAGAGCAGTGCCACATCCCACTGAGCAGCCCCGATGTCTTTAGCAGAAGTAAGCTGATCTTGCAGTTTTTACAGTCTACTTGACTCCGAGTTCCAGTAAACAGAGCTGCAGGCAGGCTCAGCAATGGCTGAAGTCAGGGTCCTTATCATGGAACAAGCATTGGTCTTGCTGGCAGCAAGGAATTGTGATTCCAATCAGCAGCAACAAGCAAAGCACTTGTGACAGGCAGAGCAGATGTTCAGGCCATCGGAGAGGTGATGAGTTACAGAGTCATAGAATCATTTAGGCTGGAAAAGACCTCTGAGAGCACCAAGTCCAACCGAGTCCGTCAGTGCCATTCCGCGGCAGTGTCACCGATCCTGTGAAATGGGAGGGGACCTTAGCGGTGGCTTTGCTGGCTTTGGGAAGGCCCTTCATAGAAGAAACCATCTCTTGAAATGCTCTCTCTTGATAAACTCAGACTGAGGTTGTCTCAGTCTGCAAAAAGTGCCATTAAATAAGGAACTTAAAAGGTTACTTTGATAACACTGCAATAATTTTTACTATATATTAGCTCCTGTGTTTGCACCCATATTAGCTTGCTGTGGAGTTGGCTTTGGAATAACCAAACCTATACAGATGTGTTTCTTTTTTTTTTTTTTTTAAAAAAGACAGGAAAAGTTCATATTTAATATTTAATGCATTCATACTCGGGTCCAATTCTGTAAATTTTGTGTTGCAGTCTTCTCATAAGAACACTTTGTTCCATGATACATTGCATCTATGAGAACAATATTGTTTTTAACCTCAGTCATATATGCAACATGTCAAAAAGGGAGCATCTATATTCATAGCATCTTCCACTGATTTATTGAATTTCTCCAGTTACAGAAGCCATAACTCAAAACATATTTCTCAAATATTGTTTGATTCATAAAGTTCTTAATTGCTCAGTTATTGTGTGCTAATGTTCATGACATTGGTGTAATTGAAGCAGTAAGAGGTTTCTCTTCATTTAGTGCCAAAACAAATATGAAACATTAAACCCCTGTGGGTGCAGATTATTGCAAGCACAGGCTGATGGAGTAGAAATTGTTGAAAAACAAGATTTATGATGACTAGCATTGCTTCATTTGTCAAAAAACCTTGACTATGAAATGAACCCTTTTTGATAATTGACAAGGTACTTTTTAGATAGCTTACAATGGTGCTCCCTCTCCCTATCTCTTCCTCTCTCTTCCTCTCTCTCATTTAATTGTATTGTTTGAAGCACACAGTGCTTCTGAGGTTTCAACTTTCTAATGTCTAAAACCCTTGAAAACCTAATTACTGACATTCCTTAACTGATTTCCAGATTTTGAGACTGGGTGCTTTTTTTTTTTTTTTTTTTTTTTGATAGATTAAGAAGTACCATCTTCCAAGACAAACATTTTGGAAAAACTGTACAAGCTTGCCTCTCTCAGCTTTCAGAGGTTTTGAGGAAGGTTGTTATTGTGAAGATATCTAGAAAAGCAATATATTGCGAAAGACTGATCCAGCAGAACTACTCGATTTATGTGCATGTTTCTAATCTATCTTCACCATTTGCTTTCTTGCAGCTCTTTGATTCGTCTTCAAGACTGTAAAATATAATTCCTCCTGTAAGAATTTTATAAAATGAAACAACTTCTTAGGTTATTTTGTTAAAATCATTGGGACTAAAATATATATAAATAATAAAGTGTATAAACAATTTATATTTATATATAAATAAAGTGTATAAAATTTGAACAGATTTGAAAGAAAATTCTCTGTAAACCTATATAAAGTAAATGTTGCTGTTGATTGGTGTGCAAGCTAGCCTGTCTGACATTAGCAAGAAAAATTCAACAAAAGAAAAAAATTGAGACAATGTAGTCATAGCATCTGTATAGAGAAGTCATAAGTCCCTTCCTTCAAACTTAATTACTTCCTATGTTTGATTGTAATTATTTATTTATTGTAGTAACACCCATTTCATGGTTTTTATATATGGTGTAAAATATTTTTTATTTTATATTGTAAAAAATAATTTGCTTTGTTTATTAGAAATTACTGATTGTTCAGCCTTTGCAACTTGATTGCTGTTGTCACACCTGACAATGTGATTGAATAGTTTGTTTTGTACACGGCAACATTTACTGTCTAATACTGTGGTAGAAGCCACTTTTTCTTCTGTTTTCTTTATCAATAGGAGAAAGGAAAGTATTTCACATTGTGCTCAGATTTTGAACACTTCCATTGTTAGTTAACAGCCAACATGTAGGTTGCTTAATTGGACATTATTTCTTTTAAAAGCATTAATGCAAGTTCAGTGCATTTCAAATTTCATTGTGCAATTTTGTGGCATTTTGCCTTCTTTTTAGAAACTAAAAGAAGTTTGCTTGGTGCTATTGCATGAAAATCAATGCTCAATATTTACCATCTGATACTTGCTTTTTCCGTGCAGACGTAGTGTGAGTCCATAACATTTACGATCTTTGAAGTTTTGTCTTTGCCCAGAGTGCAGCTGGTGTTGGTGGAGGGGCTGCATCCCAGACTTGCAGAAGAGCCTGATGCAGAAGATGCATGCTAGTGAGGACAATATGAGAACCTGCTCGTCCTTCACCTCCTGTACTTGGGCAGGTGGGCCAGTCTTGTTTGATGGGCAGAGAAAGATGTGTGATTTGTGTGTTTGCTGGTGTGTGGGATGTGCTTCTGCAGGCTCCCATGATCCTGCACCAATAAACCTTACCAGTTTGTGCCATAGCAACATTTCCTGGTTAAATTTGTTTCATGTGCCGTTAAAGAGTTCTAATTTTCCAAGGTGGGAAAATAAAATTTTGTAACTGGCACTAACCATGAGTCCTAGAGCAGCACAGGATGGGAAAATGAGTTGCAGGCTGGTTTTAGAAAGAAGTGATTTGATCTTATAGTACAGTAATTACATTAAAATTAAAAAAAACCACCACCACCACCAACAACAACAAAAACATTTTTCCTTCCAGATGTTCTGATAACCATGTGATTTGAATTCATAAATTGAACCTTTGATTTTTCAAGCAAAATGGTGCACTCACAAATAAATAGTCCATCCATAGATTAATAATTGATGTCTATGTCACAGTTTCCTGAATAATTCAGGCTTGTCTCTTCTTCCCTCTGCTTGGACCACACTTCTTTCTTGTGCTCCTCACTTCCTTCCAGGCTTGTTAGTATCTCTGCCATCTTCTTTTGACTCTTTTATCAATAATATTTGAACTGATGAAACCACAGCCAAAACTAAGCAGAACTGCCAAGTTAAAGACAAGTTTTTCCGCCATCAAATGAAATTCGAATGTAGTTTCCAGAGAAGAAGCTGAGATTCAGGAACATATTAACTGAAGCCTGAAATAAATGGTTATTTCAATATGTCCTAATTGTTTTGAATTTTAGGGTAAAACACTTCTATTTCCTTGAAACATGGTTACATAGATGGGTTTAGAAAACTCAATATGCTTAGTAAAGGCTAGGAACAGGTTTTTCTGTTTCAGTCTGTGAGGGTAAGGAAAGGTTTCCAAAGCATCTTGTTCTACAGAACTTGTGGGGTGTTGATCGAGCAGGTGTCTTGGCTGGGCTTCCAAGCTTTGTTCTACTGCCAGGGTCAGTTTGCTGTCCTGTGCTACAACATCATGCCTCAGACCCAAAGTACAACGGCACTTTCAGCAGAGACAAGGGGTGTATCAGACACATCTGGAAAACAGACTTCTATCTTATTTTTCAGTTAAGCAAAGAAGGAGACTGCGTGGAATGACTGGAAAATAAACTGTCTTGAAATGCCTCTTTCTTCCAAGGCATGAAAGGACAGTCTGGAAGATCAGTCAAGGAAGTGCTAGAATGTAGGTGAGATAAAGTAGGTGGAGAAAAAGAGGAAGTAAAATTCATGGTTTCCTAATTTCTTTTATTATTCATGAAACAATGGTGTAACAGAAAATGAGGAGGAGATTGCTCCTCCTGATGGCTATTGGCACCAAAACAGCAGTCCTTGTTCATAGTGTCGGGATCGTTGTTAGTGATGTTAATGCATAGTGTTTGGGGTCTTTTAGCTTTCTTCCTATTCTTGACTCCTAAAAGACAGTGAAAAAGACATTTTTTTTTTCTTTCCAAGACCACAGATATTTCCCAATATCTTGTTATTACTAGCATGGTAATAAGGGTGTGCAGACGGTCTTTGGTTACATAAGCCCTAATTGCAGCGTGCCAGGAAAGTAGCTAAACAGAACAGGGCCTTCAGTCTGGAAGGCAGTACCTATGGTAACAGACTTCAAACTTTCACTGTGCAGTTGTGAATACTTCAAAAGTTAGGTTGGTAATATTTTTTCCTGTTGAATGCCAAGATAAAAACATGAAGTGATTTTAAATTGACCTCTTGAAAAGAGTTTTACTTGGAAAAAAATCTCCAGTATCAAGAAATCTGGCATTTGTTTTCCAGTGCTGTACTCTGTCTTAAACATTGTGTTTCAAAGATGTTCAGTTTGGACATCAGTCACAAAGAGTGTTTTGTACCTTATACAGAATACAGAGTTGCTGATATGTGGGGAAGACTTCAATTTCACCTTTTTTTTTTTTTTTTTTCCTTCCCCCTGGAGTTTAGGGGAATATACAAGAAATGCACACACAACCTGGTTTGTGTGAAGAAGTTAGGTGCTAGTCTACTTTGGATGGGCAAGTTCTAATATCTGCTTGCATAAACTACTGTGGGATGCACCTATTGAGACATACATAGGTGTGGGCTGTGCCTTGAAAGTTTGTCCCTGTATGTCCTTGCAAATTTGATTCAAGTTGAGAGCAAGACAGAAATTTTTCAGTGTGGAAGAAAATTTAACTCTACAGTCATTTATTATTTTTGTAAAGATTTTATTGTGAATACATTTATAATATATATGAATGTGCAGAATATCTTTTGGATATTAAGAAAGTGGGTAATTTTCTTGGTGCTCAACCCATGAGCCACCTAAGGAAGAATCTGTCTTTGGATAAACTCACAACAAGCCATTGTGTGCTGTGAGCAATGAGTAAAGGGCATGGAGGAGGGCTCTGCTCTTCCTGAAATGTTGTTGCTTGTCTCCCTTTATGCCATAGGGTGACAAAGGATTCTCTGAAAAGTACAAGCCAAATTCCTCCAAGATTTGTGTAGAAAAGTCCCAGTGATCATCTTGGGCCAACCATAGCCAATTCTGAACTGAAGAGGGCTGGGGCTTGGAGTGCTCTGTCCAGGATTTTAAGTCCAGGAGTGAATTGAAAGAAAGCAAATAGGTTAATGGTTTTCAACACATTAATTTTCAATGTTCATATATTTCATTTGTGCCACAAAGATGCCAGTGATTTAAAATAATTGTGGAGTGGATGCCTGGAAGCAGAACGCATGTCATGTTGAGTTCCTTTAGTGGGACTGAATCATTATTCTTCTTTATTGTACTTTCCCATTACATCAAATGTAAATGGACGTGAAAGGTGTAATTTCCCTGGAGACTGAACTGACACTTTTGTCAGGTTTGGCCCCGCATCCTGTCATTCTGTTTCCTTCTCTGTCTGATTTTGTCAAGTATCTGTCTTAGCTTTCCATTGATAGTTACATAATTGCCTGAAGCTCTACTAATTAATAATTAGCATTCACTTTTCTCTTCTGCTTCTCAAACCAGTTTTATTTTTGTGGCCTCTGGCAGAGCTGCTGCCTGTTAAGGGTGCTGAGCTGGGTGTCTCATACAGCAGAACTGTCACCATTCATTTAAAGGATGCTCCGTTAGGCCATCTGCAAAATGAAGATCTGCCTTGGCTTCTCTGTGCAAGGGATCCTGCCAAAGGACCCCTTCCTTCCATAGCTCTGCTTTGCAACAATGACCAAACAATGGCCTTGTGAGGTCATTCTCCTAATGAGGGTGAAAAGTGACCAGGATGTTGCTTTGACTTCCTTCTTGGGGTCAAGCAGATGCTCAAAGTGTTATTCAAGGATCTATTTTTGTTCTCTTGTTCAGGTGTAACTCCAAATAATTTTGTGCCATAAAAATCTCTCATAATAAAATATATTTTAAAAATTAGTTATGGCTGTATTTTCAAGGCAAAGGGAGTGAATGAATATCAAGGTTCTAAGTTCAGAATGATTCTAAATCTCTGCTGATACTGCTTTGGGGCAGATTTTCTGCACATATTTCTTGTTGAGCTGAGGCTGTTTTCCATGTGAGGGAGTTTCTGTTAGAAGTGCTAATGAAATATTAAGATAATGTAAGCTGAATTTCTCTTTCCTAAGTAATCTGTTGGTGAATTTCTCCCGTAGTAGGGCTAAGTATGATTCCTGTTCATTAAAGACGATGACACAATATTAGAAGTTAAAATAAATTCTATGCAGGGAGCCCTGGGCTCTGAATGCACTTCTTGCTTTTCTCTTAAGTACATTTAAGTTCTCACTATTTCTTTGATTTGCATTTCTTACTCTGCTCAGTAGAATTGGATAGAGCCTTCTGAAGTTACTCTAAAGGTCCTGTTGGCTTGAGAAGATTTTGGAATAGTCCCTAAATAAAGAAGCACTAATCCTAAACAGTGGGTCTGCATTACAATTATGAAAGGATTATTATTTTTTTTTGGTAGGATTTTTATTTATTGTTGCCTAAGATGTCACTAATTATAATCGTCTAGAAAAGTACACTTTTTTTTTTTGACACCAGATTCACTTCAGCTATAAAATCTGCGTTCTGATTTCTTAGTGAAAAGGTTGAGAGAATCTATTGTCCCTGAACTAAACAGAAAAGTCTCCTGCTGACAGAGCTTCTCTGACACTAAGTCTGTGCAATCCTATTTAATTGCCAACCTTAGGATTTATCCTGTTCTGTCAATGGAGCAGCTGATGTCTTTAGTCCCTTAACAGCAAGTTATGTCAGGAGCGTTGTGGAAATAAGAGCAACAAGTACATCTGCTTTTGTAAAAGCCAATTGAGTGTGGAAGGAAGACTTCTGAAAGTTTAGTTTCTTGGCATTGTTAAGCCTCTCTAGTTGTTAGTTGTGAGCAAAAGAGTCTTTCTCTGTCCCCAGATGCACCACGCGTCTTTCCACAATGCTACAATTTGCCTGATGACCCAAAGGCATAATTCAAGGAGCTAAAATGTCAGAGAAACATCTGCTGGTTTTGGAGGGCAATTTTTTTCTGAGCGAGCGTTGGTGGGATCAGACAGGCACCAGTGCTGGTGGCAAGAAAGAGCTGAGGCAGCAGCACACCTGCTCGGCAGTGTGCTACTTCTGTGCTGGGGGTCTTGCCATTGCCTGCAGGTCACTGTCACCACAGCCTTTCCAAAACAAGGAGAGGGTAGTTAAGGTCTGAGTTTCCCAAGCTGCCAAGGGCAACACCTGCAATGTACTGAGACTGAGTTTTGGAGAGAGCTAAAGTAGGCAACTTTGGTTATGGAAATCATATTCTTCCTGGTCCACCATCATACGCATGCTGATCAATACATTTGTGTGACAGAAGGGCAGTGCAGGTCGCCCAGGGCTTGGCAATGGCCAAGTAGCTCCAAGCCCAGGGTAGTAATCTTCAAAGGAACTTGTGCAATGTATCACACCACTATTATTTGCCACAAGAAAATGGTATTTGAATATTATCCCATTTCCCATAGGAGAATCAAAGCACAGAATTTTTAATTTTTTTTTTCCGTTTTATTTTAAAAGATATATTATGAAATACTATTAAAACTTCAATAAGTTCTATAATTTATAAAAGCCTATTTCTTTTTCAGGCCTTAGGAAAGATACCCCCAGGTAGACAACAACTTGTAATACTTTTTTTTTCCTCACTATACATTCCAGCTAGTTCTCAATTTACCATAAAATGTATTCTAGGTTCAGAGACTTGTCCTCATATTCTGTAGTGTTTTAAAAATGTTGAAGCCATTTATTTTAAAGGTATCCATCAAACTTTTTGCATGCAAGAAATTCAGATACGGCTATTTTGTGCTTCAGTCCACATACAAATAAGATGTCACTGTGAGCAGAAAATATCTATTTAAGTATAGGAAAATACACTTCACTTCTTGGCATTTCTGTAAGGCTTGTCTGTTTGCCGTGATGATGTAAATAGGATAGATATATTTAAGTGAAAGAGTGAGTCTGTAGGTACAGACTAAGGCAAATGGAGTGAGTGTTAGATCCCTGTTCACTGGTGTGGAAGGCATTAAAGAAAAAAAAACATTTCTTGTAATGTGTGTTTTTAGTCTCCTGTCCTGTTTGTGTTGTGTCCCCTGTTGTTCTGGCTGTGCTCAGAGCCCCCTCTTGGGCAAATCCCAGTTTGGGCTCAGAGCTGACAGAGAAAGCCATTATTTGCAGCTAAGAACCAGTGGGAAGAGAGTTGGAGGGAAATAAGTCTCTGGGAGTTGGCCCCTGGGGCTGTGTTGCTCTGAGCTTGCTTTTCCCCCATACTGTGGGATTTTCCATTTTTGCTGATGCCACAAGTCAATGTCTCATCTGTTACTGTAGAATAAAGACCTGGAAAAAGTCTCTCCCCATTTCTACTCTGTTTCTAAGAGTTTTCTTCAGTGCTTCCTGTGGGATGAGCATGGAACAATGAAGGAGACTGCTCTACAGAGGTGAGAGTGTCAACTACGCTGACGGAAGTGATTTTTTTGGGTTTGCCGACAGCATGAAGAGCAGAATACGAGGTTGTGTCCCTCTGCCAAAGGTGTTTGACAGACATGTAGGGTGTGGGACTCCTGCTCTGTGTGGACCACAGGGCCAATGGAACTGGTAATGGAAGTTCTTGTTAAAATGAAAAACTTTCCTTTACCTCTTATGCCTTCTAAAGGTGAAGCCATATGCAAGGTGCCAGGGTGCACAAGAATTCCCTGCTTTTCTTTTCAATTTCTGTGTTTTCACACCATTTCTTGTTTTCTCAGATCTTTTTCTTCTTTTCTTACTCTCTCCTTTTCTTTCCTCCAAATACTTTGCATTTAGTGTCAACTGAAACTGAAGCGCCTTCTCCCGTTAGTAGGAATAGGATTGATCCTCCGTTTCCTTTCCTGTTTGTCCCTCTCCCTGATTTTTGCTCTTTATTGCTTTACATCCACAGTTTTAGTGTAAGAACCGGAGATGGCCAAACTTGAATGGGAGTGGCATGAAATTCAGAGGCAATCCGATCCAGTCTAGTTTAGACTCATGCTATGATTGGTTTAGCTCTCTTTTTAGTCTGGGTGAAGTCCTCCACAACCTCAGCATCTGTCCATGCACTCCTGCAGAGTTTCCCACACTTACATTATGAAATTTCAGTGTTTTACTCTCCATCTTTTAAACTGGAAGTTTAAGCACATTCAGGGGTCGGATAACAGCTTTTGGCAGTGCTGGCCAGTTGCTGAGAAGTCCTAGAGAGTTTGGGATGTGCCTGTTTATCATCTTTTACTGTTATATAGCTCAGACCTTTGCACTGCACTGAAACCCCCATTTGTAGCCTCCACAGATGTTGTTAGTTCTGTGCAGGAATCATGGGTTACTTTAGAAACAGAAAATGTTTTGGAAAACAATTAAAATAATAGATTCAACACGTTTGTTTTATGTCTGCTTATGTGTGCACCTCTCTCAGAACTGATGTTACAGGACTTATGTTCATGATGGACACACCAAAGTTGAACGCTTGAGCTGTAGGGCATCACTGATTTCAAAATTTTCTTTGTTCTTGTATTGGTTTTGATCTGGCTGCTTTGAGAAGTAGTTTTTGAGCCTCACACATTCTCCTTTTGTGTTTTCTAGTTTACACTCCAAACGTAAATAGATAAAAAAGAATTGAGGAAAAATTGATTGCAATGATGACCTTTTATACCTGTATAAAATGAGGATTTCCTAGATTTGCTGTAAACCATTTTGCTTCGTAACAGACCTCAGCTGGCTTCTCCTTTGAATCTGAGGTGATGGCCAGTATGCTGCTGCAGCTGTTCCTTACCTGGGAGATACCAGTGCTGCAGATGTGAGTAGCTGCAGAAGACAGGAGCATCTACTGAGTGATGCAGATGGCATGTGGCACACCGTGAACTCTCCAAAGAGGACCCAGCAGTGTGAAACACTTGTGGGACACTACTGCCATTTCCCAGAAAACTGAAACTCTTCTGTTTTTATTGATTTCTTTGCCTGAGGGTGACAGAGGTTGAACCTGGACAACTTCAGACTAGGAATGAAGGATATGTTTCTACTGGTGAGAAAGCAAAAGTGTGCTATAACTTACTAACATTCTTTGGAAGGAAGTAAACAAATTTTGGCTGTTTTTCTAAAGGATATATGCCTTAATTTGATTGGTGCTTTCCTATGGTCTATATTATGGCAAGGTAGAGTAAAAATGCACTTTCTGACACTAATAGGCAGAGAAGTCTTCTGCAGCTATCATTTAACATTATCTGAGGGAAAGTAATGTCTCTTATTTCGTTATTGCTACAATTGTTTGTGAAGTTTGCTCTGCATCCAGGATAATATCCTCGTAGGCAGAGAAGGGAAGGTGGTACATCGAGAGAAATATCTGCTTTTTAGATTTGGTCTACCAGAGTGCTTTTTTCTCCTTTCCTTTTCTAGTCCCAAGGAGCAGGAGGGCTGAATGCAATGGTGAACACCCATCTCCGGTTTCTGGCCCTATCTGGAAAGAAGGAGCGTGCACAACTTGCTGCTCTCATCGTTGAAACAAAACTTGCTTCTCAGTGAGCATCTCCTTCTTGATTTGGAAAGATGGTATTGCATGTGTACAGCATGCTGCCAGGCTGGAGTGTGATGCTTTCTGCTGGCTCCAGCCTGAGCGTGGCATTTAGAATCTTGTGTGGGACATTAACTTCCAGAGGCACAAGTCACAGCAGTGCCAAACCTGCCTCATAGTGTGTGCTGGCTTTGGATAGTTGGATTTCACTTCTTTCTAGGAATAGTTGCTATGAGGGACATCTATAAGTTTGTGAAGTGTTGGAAGATATAAATAACACTGTCTAACATGGCTGACTTAAACTCATTTAGTTTTTCGGTCATGTTTCATGTAGTCTTGGAATTGGTGGGGAGTTTAAAACTGAAGGCTATTCAGGCACTGGATTGTTTTGTATATTCTTAATTTCTTTTGTTAATTTATTTTGGGGTTTCTGTACTCTTGATCTATCCATTTAAGCCCAGTAGGTGTTGCTCCTTATGGCATTACAAACCCTAGTGGATTCTCAGCAGCTAAGTTTCATTTTTGGAAGTTATTTAAAAAACTTGGAGTTTAAATCTGCCTGAAAATGAGTAAAGGTGCTGTTCCTGCTGATGGTCACATATGCTGCTTATGGGATTACACACTAATTGCTACTTTTTAGTGATCATTCAAATGATATGGCTTTGCTTTATTTTTAAATAGATTAGACGTGTTCACCCAATCACTCCCAAATGGAAGCAGTAACTTTTAATTGAGCTGCGATTAGCTTCTTAAACTACCTGCATCTGATGGCATAAATACACTGCACCTTTTGTAATTAGGAAATTGATTGCTTGGTTGTGCATTCCTGGTGGTAAATATGATAACCTTTAACATGACAGTGGATTGATGGCCCAGGGGCTTGATTTCTTTTTTTTTGTTTAAAACAATCAAACCAGAATATAGCCCAGCCCACTTCCCCTCCCCAATATACCTCCCCCCCCACACACACACAAAAAGAAAGAAAGAAAAAAAAAAGAAAAGAAAAAAACTGGGAGTTTTACACAGCCAATGTTGCATTGTATTCCTTCTTGGTGGCTCACACTTGGGATGCCAAATATTGAAATATGAAGCAGAAATGGTAACTTCTCCCTCTAAATTATTACTTTTTATTTTTTATTACCTTAGAGATGTCTCCGCCTCAACGTTTGTGGTCGTCTTTTTGCCTTCAGATGTTGACAGATGTACACATCTAAAAATGCCAGAATTTGACACCTATGGAGTAATTACACCAGACAGCTGTAAATGACCCCTTTACCTACCACTTCCACATATATTACACAGAATTTTACAACTTAGTGAATTGTATTATTTTTACTTTCACAGAAACTGACCTCACTGGGCTGAAATGCAATGAGTTGCCTTGAGCTGTGCTGGAATATTTTATATACCTTTTTGTTAAGAGCTGATTGAGAAAGTAAAGGGAAATTGCTTGCCATCAAATAGCCATTCACCCTGTGTCTTAATTGGCAGTCTTGGGTCAAATAGTTCTTGGACCAACTCTAATGCTTTCCCAGTACTTGACTGTAACCTTGGTTGGCTTTATGATAATGTCTTCCTATGTCACGGATCAAAGCTAAGCAAGGGTTATGCCTTTCCAAATGATTACCCAGCCTTTATAAGAAAATTGTTAAATCATGTGTAATCAATCAATCTGTTTTAAGTACATATTCAGTCCAAACTTCTTCTAAGTCACTTTGTTGATATATATTTCCCTGTCTTTGGACTAATTTTTCAGTGAAAAAAAAAAACTAAAAAAGATGATTATGCACATGGTTTAAATGCTTCCTTTCTCAGTATGAAGTTTCTTCACCTAAGACATTCCTAAATTAATTTATCAGCACCCTGGTGACTTACCAAATGGTTATTGTTAGAAATGTTGCTGTACAGAACTTACCTTGAAAGTTGTGCCTGATAACAGACTTTTTTTTTTTTTTTTTAAGGTAATATTGACCTACACAGCTCCTTTTAAAAACCATGCTCATTCTAGTTCCTTGGAGGACCTGGTGCAGTGGGTTTGGACAATGTGGAGGTAAGGCTGGTTCTTCATATTAAGTCTGTGCTCCTCACAGTGGCTTGAGGTCTCTTCAATATTTTATACGGTGAAATTCCTCAAAGACCTGCCCTCTTGAAAGAGCAGGCTTAATATGAGGGCAAGGAGCACAGTAAAATAAACTTGAATGACCTCTTTCCAGCGAATTTTATCTTTCCAGTTCAAGTGGAAGTATGTTTCAGTAGAGATTGGTAATGTTTTGTCATTCTTCCTATAAATCAGCCCTAAATTATACAGTGGGATGTTCAGGAATTTTAATGCCTGAAACAGGTGAGAGTAACAGGGACCAATTACTGTTAAACTATCAGCTGTAAAAAAGCTGTCTATGTTCAGCTTGTTATAGCAGGTCCAAGACTTTAATGTCCATTACAGAAAAATGGTTACAATCCTATTTTTAGTTACATGTAGTAAAGCTTTTGCATTAACAGCCTTATGTGTGGATGGAAACAATCTAACTCAAAACAGCTCAGAAAATGTATTCTGCTCATCATTTCTCGTGAAAGACTGGTGCTCTGATGGGTGACTCTGATGGCTTCAAATCCCAACTTTAACCATTATTTATGTTCCGCTGTATGTATTTCTCTCATCATTTCTACTTCAGTTTGAGCATTAGAGTCACTTATGGAAAGACAGTTTGATTCAATAGATATTAGTTTGGAAAAAATCCCAGATGGAGAACTAAAGATCTGACAAAGCAGAATAAAACCTGCCTCTTCCCTATGGTCCGTTAAGATAGGATGAGATTCCTTCACTGAAATGGGCACGCTAAAAATTTTCCACTTGTAATTTTTTAAATCTTATTAGTTACAAACAAGTCATAACACTTGAAATGGGCTGAACATATTCCAAAATATATGAAATGTGAATTTATATATGGGAAGTGATTGCTGGTGAGATGTCTGACAGGGGAGCTTGTGGTGAGCTGGAGTTCTGCAAAATTTACTGACCCATTGGAGAGCAAAGCAATTAGAGAATATAGGAACTTTTAAATTGTCTTTTCTCTCTTACAACTGCCAGCATTGGCAGAGATGTCATCTACTTCTAAGCAAAAATTTTCTATTGATGTAGGGGAAATAGTCTCTCTTTCAAAAAAATCATAGATAACCATCAGCAACATCTGTCTTTCATGTCTAATATGTACAGAGTTATTCAACACTAAAAGAATCTACAACAAAATATTTTTTCTAACAGTTCCTAAAATGTTTCTTTAGCATTGTGCTCCCAGAGACCCATTTCAGTGGTCATTTGTTGCTTGTAATTACAGGTCTATAATAAAATACAATATCTTCTCACCATTGGAGGTGTAGTTCTGATGATGAAAGAGTTGAAGTAAAATAAACAGTGAAAATATGATTAGGAGGAAGACAAATGAGATCCTATAGGAGATGAAAAACTACTGTCACATTATATTTTTAATTCTTGAATTCCTGTGGGCCATGTGATCAGCAGTGGAAAGATTTTGTCTGAAGCTGAGGTCCAGGATAACGGGTCAAAGCTCAGTGTCCCGTTATCAAATGCTGGTAGACTAAATAGTACCTTACGTTAGCTAGAGATTGTCTGATCACTGGTGGTTTGAGGTGGGGCATGTGTTTGCACACATTTTGTGAAATAGGATTTTGGTCCATGTAATACATAATCTGTTTTATACATAACTGCTAAACATCATTTAGTCGGTGTTTTCAAAGTTTCTTATCATTTCTTAGAGTAACTTTTCAGGTCTGATTCCTTACGGATATTAACAGTTTATCTGCACTCAGGGCCGCTTAAGGAGCACTGCAGTTTGAAATAGGGTTCATACATATCTTCTCCAAAGACTTAGATGATACTCAAAGCTAAAATAAATGTGCAGAAACAGCATCGGCATTTTGAAACCCAACATAATTTAGAGCATATTGCATGATTGAATTACAACCTAATATCTCATAATTTTTCCCACTTGTCAGAAAAGGTCATACAATGCTGTAAACAATCAATAGTTTTCATGTCTAAAACGAAGAAGTTCGAACAGTTTTTCATGAGCTGTGAAGGTTAAATGAGGCACTTGCCAAGATCTATTGAGAGTCATCCAGGCTTCACATATTTTATAGTATGCTTAGTGGCAAGCTCATTACCATTACCATTAATGGCTTTCAATTAATCAAAAGAATTTGGTGTAGTTCCTGCACATGAAAATCATATAATTTATCTCATCTTCTGGGGATTATCCTGAAGAAACAGCTATATAAATGATCTTAATGTACACTGGAGTTTATATGGTATGTTACATGCAGCTACGCCAAACATTATAATCCTAGCAGGCATAATGTGCCATGTGTGTATGATATCACAGCACCTGCAGTTATACAAAGCTTTGGTTAAGTAATTCTTGGTGTGTCTGTTCTAAACCACCATTGTCACAGGCGTGCAGCCAGTCATAGGCAAAACATGTTATAGGCTGAAGCTTGGCAACTGGCTTCTCATGGTGGGCAGCAAATTAGATTTTGCCAGTTTGGGGAAATACTGGGGTGGTTGTTAGTGTACTCCTATAAACACATACATATGTATGTGATGCATGTTTACAAAGGCCCATAAGGAGGTCTGGATGTTTGGTATAGGAAATGGCAGGTGGGGATCTTGCTTCATGACAGGGAGATCAAAATGACTTTACAGCAGGTCTCACAGGAGGGAGCAAAAAACATGCAGTGGGATGGTGGATATACCTGGAGCATTCTGCACAAGTCCCTTTTGCTGAATTGGGGGCTGGGAAGGCAGAGCTGGCTTTCTGTGGGGAGAGCATCAAGTGGGGGCACAGGGTAAGATGCTCCCACGGCGCTGTGCCAGCAGCTGCCGGCCGGCCCCAGTGCTCCCCATGCAGTGACTTCACTCAGGGGTGTGAAGGATGCAGCCATTTCCCCCAAAATGGTGCTTGAGAAGTGGAGAAAAGCACCTTGTCCTGTGCTACATCCTTCCAGCGTGGGTAGCAGTGGAAAAGGGGACAGTCGCAGGGCACACGGGAAGTGCTGCGCCTCGGTTTTGAAGTAGAGCAGGCTTATTCACGGAGCCATCGCCCGGGAATGCTCCCAGATGCGTTTCTGCTGGGTCTGCAGTGCGGAGAAGCCGGGTGGTGCCCGAGCGAACCAGGTGCCGGGCTGGGGAGCGCACTGCAGCTGCCCGCTGTGCTGCCGCTGCCTCTTGGGCGTCTGTCAAGGCAGCTTTACCACCCGGGGAGAGGCCAGGGCCTGCTCTGGTGGCAGCAATAGCTATCACCTGCCTTTTAAAGTAGGGCTTCAAATATTGTCAGCAACCTAAATCTTAGTGAGAGCACAGATGATAAAGGATTAGGAAATACAGCAGGGCATCAGTTTTGCCGCTGGGTCAGTTTATTGTTTAATCCCTGCTATCTCAATTTCACTCTCTGTAGATAGAGAAGCTAATATCTCTTCAGGTATCTCCTGGGGTCTTTGGGAGGATTAATCAGTGAGTGTTCATAACCTATTTTTTAAGTGCTAAGTATTATGACCAATTTGTGGGGACAACACAAAGTAATAACATCATGGCAAAACTGCACACTGTGACATGTTTGCTCTCTGTTTTTTTTTTTTTTTTTTTCCAGAAGGGTTCAAGAGATTAAATTGGGTGAACTTTATTTTACTGCTTAAGATTTGAATGGTGACCAAAGGGTGAACAGCACAAAGTTCCTCCTCAAGGAATATGGGTTGAATTCTGTTGTCAAGTTGCCAATACACAGGGGTGGGGGTGGAGGGTGTCTTTATTCTCAAAAATGCAGACATTATCAATTTACAGCAGTTTATTTTAATATCACAGGCTTAATATGTTAGAAGATTATAACATTATCAGGCCTTTGTAGTGCTACCCAGAGATGGAGAGAAGTGGTTATGAAAGTTTTTTAGGAAAAAGACACTTCCTCTACTTTAACAAGTAACACTGAAGATGCAAAAGGAAAAAATAAACCAATCTTGATCCAGAGCATCAATGTCTATTCTCCTTGTTTGCCCTGCACACTGAGTTTGTGGGATGCCTATGCTGGCATTGGGTAGCTCAACTATAAGACACTGACGTGCATGCAGTACTGTGCCACAAATTGTTTTACTATGATGAAAAGAATACAATTTTTTGCTTATAAATGAGGTTAAAGGCTTTTCATGAGAGGAAAACAGTTTAGCAGGCAGAGAGAGAATGAGTGGGAAGGCAGACAGGTCATAGATCAAAGTTGGTGCTGCTCAGACGGGAGACAACGGTCTCAGGCTCAGGAGCTGCCAAATTTGCTGCTGATGTGGCTGATAATATTTTTCAGTAAGGAAAAAAGATTGATTAATAACATTGGGATTCATAAATAACCACTGAAGCTGTGAAAGCTCAATATGGAGTTAAAAGGAAGAGCCCATGCGTGTTAGAAGCCTCCACTGTTTTAGCAGTGTTGGGCAGCAATGTAAACAGTCTTTGAACCACTGTTAAAGTCAGGCAAAATCTCATTCCTTAAAACCAAGAGTTAAAACCATCATCCAGATTATTCACTGTGACAAAACACAGAATGTTCTTCTTCAATTTGTCGCAGGCTGTGGTTTGGTGTCCTTATTGTCACAGGAGGTGGACATGTGAGCAGGATGAGGGGCAGTCCTGGAGCATCTTCAAACTCCTCTTGTAAGTGAAGTCAGTGGAAGTTTTCTCATATGCAGGCACCCTGACTTTGTTATGAGCTTGAAATACTGTAGGAATTGTGTGTGCAGTTTAGTTTTGTTGTTGTTGCTTGTTTGGATTTGTTTTGTTTTGTTCTTTTTCTCCAAGTTTACAGTTGAAAAGGGGGTGGTAGAGCAGTCTTTAGAATGACTTAATGACTTTATTGGACTACTTGCATAATGTAAGGTTATTCTGCATCTAAGGATGACAGTATAAATCTCAGAGAAAAGAAATCGATTTCAGAAAGGTTGTATATATGTAGATTATTTGCCTCCTAACCCCTGTGTGTGCCTTCCCTGCTCCAATAAACAAGCTGCTTTTTTGTACTATTGCAGTCTCTGAGGATATTTGCAGAGATATATATGTGCTGAAGTCCTTTCAGGATGGAGACTCTCTAAAGAGCATTGAATGGGAAGCAAAACAAAACAGGAATTTTGCCACCATCTTTCCTATTTGAAAAGAAGAGGTACTAAATTCCTCCTGTTGGGTCAGAAATACCCTCCTGGACCAGCTCTTGGCTCTGCACTCTGTAGTTTGCTCTACTTGGTAGTAGGAGACATTCCCAGGGGACTTTAGGGCAAAATAAGAGTGACTGTGCTGGGAAAAAAATGCAGAACCTTCCCTTTTGAAAATGCCTACCACAACATGTATGAGCATTGTTTTCAGAACAGACACCTCACCCCCTCTTGAGATGGGGAAGAAAATCCACCACCTCAAATCCCAAGGCAGTACTGTGTCATATCGACCAACAAAAGCCTGAAAAAACAGTGACAGAATTATTCCCAGCAGTAGCTGCAATATTGAAACAGGAGCTCCAAGAAAACCCTTAGAGATTTTATTTTATTCTACTTTATGAAGCAGCAGATCAGGCAAGACAATGAAAAACACTGGCTTAAAAGTCCCTAAAAGTAAATGATCAGGATTTACTCTCCTTGTTTAAGCTCCAGGCAGCTGGGTGGGGTTGGCAGTAGGGTAGAAACCAAAAGGTGGGAACAACCTCGGGCTCCCAGGGAGGCTCTGAGCATGTCCTTGATGTTCATGGAATTGCTGGGTCACACAGGGGGTGCACCAGCAGGCGGGGTCCCCAACCCCTGGGTGCGCAGGGAGGGGCTGAGCCCTGGGCAGCAGCACCATGACTCCATCCTTAACACACCGGGCTGCAGTTTGCCCTTGTCCCTTGTGGCACAGGCTTGAGGGGTTTTTATTCTGTTACAAGGCACCATGTTAGTAACAACTAGATATTAAATATTGTTATATTCTGGTAGCACAAAGTTGGGTGTAATGAGTTTATTTAGCAAGAGCCTGTGCTCTGTGTACAGTTACAGCAGCCTCATCCTTTATCCTGTTGTGAACTGCAACTCTGGGCAACTTTTGCCTGCTGGGTAGCACAAATTAAAGTCCTTTTTAAGTTATTTCTCTCAGGAAGAAGTGGTGTTAAGACCTGGTGTTTCTTTGAAAAAGTCCTGCTTGTTCATAAAATCTTTTGCCCTCTTAGTGCAAAAGGAAGAGGAGCTACTTTCTGTGTTCGGAAGCGTATGGCCAATGACCGCAGCTTGTGAAGGAATGCCTTTACTTGCCCTTGCTGCTCAGACCATCCTGAGGTACTCTTGTTTTCCCTCCTTTTTGTGCCCCTCGCTGCCAGCCTCGTGCGCTGCCATCAGTCGCATCCTGCCCGCTGTGCAGGAGCCCCTGGCCCCGTGTGGTGCGGGCAGTGCCCAGCCCCTGCCGCCGAGCTGCCCGCTCTGCTGTCGGCATCGGCTGTGCCCTCCACCACACCAGCAGTGGGGAGGCAAAGCATGGGGCCCGTTACACTGGAAAGGGAGAGGGCCCAGACAGCAACGTGTAGCTGATGGTAAACTCCGATACCTCCCATGATAACAGCGCTGTGATGAGGTTCAGTCGTGGATTCATTAAGTGCCTCCGTCTTTGTTGTAAAAAAACTCATTTTTCCATTGGTGGGTGGCAGCTCCCTCATGTCCTGTAACACAATCCATCTTTTCCCAGCTTGGCTTCCAGGGCTGTTTCAGTAACTGCTGAAGGGTGATGCCTGAAGAGATTTCAGTTGCACACACCAGGTTTCTGTTTCTGTGATTGAATTGTCTGCTGTTACGTACATTGCTGTGAGTCAGGAGGAATTTACTGTGAACACCATCCTTCTGGGAATGAGCTTTCAGTACCAGAAGATAATTAAATAATGCAGCAGGTTTGTTTTTTGTAGCAAACCTCTGGTGTTTCTGCCAAAAATGAGTCAGACCTTCAGCTATGCAGACATACGTGGCTACAGTTAGCTCACCAAAACCGTGCTGAGTCACCTGAACCTGCCTCTTGGGGGGTTCATCTCCCATGGCTCAGGTGAAATGAAAGTGCTGGATACTTAGCACTCTTGAAAATATAGTTTGTTGTTGTTGTTTTTTCATTCTAGGGAACTCATATATCAGTATGGTATGAGATATGGTTTCTGGCACATTTATTGAAAACACAGTCTTCTTCAGGACATGCTGCATTAGATTTCTCCTCGTTCATCTAGGCCTTTCCTGAGAAGCTCCCAAAAAATTGTTGCTTGGCATTCAGTGAGTCATGATTTAAAAATGCTTCTGATTTCCAGAAATAATAATAATAATAATAAAATACCAGAAGGAAAGAGATACTGGAAGCAGAGAAGGTCAGCTCTTGCTGAATGAGCCCATCGAGCCGTAACTGGCTCCAGAGGCTCTCAGGCTGCAGACAGCTTCATCGCTTTGTACGCTGGGCTGAGCTGCTCAGCATAGCACAGATTGACTTTTCCAAGGAGGTGGGGAGCAATAAATAAATAACCACTCAAGTGACTCAGATAGGACACTTTCAATCTTGTATTATTTTCCTATAGCAGAACAGGGAGGGATTTAAAAGGGGTGCTACATCTAATAAATGTGAAGGTGGCTGCTGAAGATGAGCTTTGTGCCAAGCAATGCTGTGGGTGCTGAGGCAGAGCCATGTGCTGGCCACGTCCAGGGAGCCGCCTCCCGCTGCCGGGAGCTGCCCCGATGCGCACGGAGCCGTGGGCAGCTCTGCTCGCCTGCGCGGAAAGCAGCAGTATTTACGGACCTGCAGTAGCAACTGCCTATCTCTTGGTAATAAATAGTAGATCTTAAAAGGTCATGATCATACATAACATTCTTCTAGTAATGAATGCACAATACATACCTTCAATTTCCTGTGCTGAATTTATCAGTGTTGTCCCATTAATGTGCTCGTCAGGTCAGGCACTAACATTGTAGGATGAAGGATTTTTGCTGTCTGCTGCCAGAGCTGCTGTTGGTGGCCATCGAGGGGTGCTCCTCTGTGGCTGGGCAGGCGCTGAAACACCCGGCAGCTTCGGCCAGCAGACCGCATGAAGAGACACGCTGGGGTGGGTTCACCCTGCTCCTGCACGTGCCATAAGTCTTGCTCACCTGCGAGCCCCAGTAGGCCTCCATGCGATCGTCCCTTGGACTGGACAGCTACAGAGCACCAGGAGGACACTCAGTGCCACGAACTCTCGTGGGAAAAAGATGAATCATGTCAGAGTCCAGGAACAACATGATAAGGAGTCTGAGCTTGACTACAAGTCAATCACTTTATCTAATAAATATGTCCTGGCCTCATCACTTTGCTACCTATGATTAATGGAAAAGCCATCATGGCATCCTTCCTCGGCTATTTACACAATGCAGTGAAGCCTGACGCTGCCCCACTCCCCTGTTATTTATGCAATGGCATAAATAAAATACTGGCATGGGACAATCAGGCCTCTACCCTGACTGTACTCGGGGCCCCTGTGGCATGACTAATTACCAAAGGCATGATTAAGTGCTAAGGGGAGGGAGATTGCACAACCTGATTCAAATACAAACTGAACTATAAACAAAGTGAAAACAGACATGAATCCTGGAAAATTACTGACTAAAAGTCAATTATCTCTTGATTCTCTGTACAGCGATCCCAAGCAAGAACTCTCTGAGGGGGAATTTTGGAGAGCGACTGGGTTTAGAAACCCCTCAGGACTCTGCAGTAGGTCTCAGGTGAACCTTGCCATTCTTGAATCTGTAACTAAGTTGTTGTTTCTATTGGAGCAAATTTGTTTAGATCATTGTGTTAATTGACTAATACTTAGATACTAATTAAGTACTGTTAAAAATCTAACCTTGTTGTTTACTATAAAATCTAACCTTGTCTAACCTTGTTATTTACCATAAAAGAATATAATAAATCCTTAATTACTGCTACATTAAAGTTGTGTCATTTCCCTGACACTCTTTAAGATGACCACTGCTGTAAAGTAAATGTTTGTCCACAGTTGTTACTGTGGAAACCTTTGAAAATGTGTATGCTTACAGCTGCATCTTACAGAGGTCCTCGTACATAGTGAAATAATGCAAGAAATGAAAAATCTGTGACTTATTTTTAGCAGGGAAAATGTGTTCCTGTAATTGCATTACCTGGGTTTTCATTTGCATTTTTCGCCTCTGTTTCCTCTCCCTGACTGCTACCAACATGTGTGCTGCTGGTTTACCCCAGCAAATCACTTTGGGCATTTGTTATAACAATTATGAGTTCACAACTCTTCTGAGTAGGTATATAGATTACTGTAAGGTTTATTCCTACATATGGTGCACATTATGTGAACGAGCCGAATCTTAACAACAATTAACAGTTTGAACAATTTAAAATGAGATAAAAAGAATGAAACACTCTGTTTTACACACTGAACCAAGGTTTTTGATTGCCAGCACTCATGGAGCAGCACTGGAAATGAGCTCTGCCTTGCTGATCATGTCCATGGATTTCGGGGAGGAAGAGTACGGCAGCTGTGCCAAGTCTGCAGTGAGCATGGACCCAGGGAGCAGCTTCTCTCCAGGGCAGGCAGCACACCTGGGGTGCACACGCAGCAGCTCACACCTGGGGTGCATGCACCCCTCTGTGCCAGAGGTGGTGTGGAGGGGATGAGAGGGATCCCAGATGCAGTGGGACATCCCGCTGAAGAGCCACCTCCCCAGCAGTGTCTGGTGGGTTTTGTTGGGGGTGCCTGGACTTGCAGAATTGCCCATGGCTGCTGGTGTCCTGATATCTGTGGGGCATGGAGAAATGGTGCTGCAGGGAGCAGGGACCCAACCTCTGCTGTAGAAAAGATTTTCTGGTCACAGATAGTACTTGGCCATTGTTTCCTTTTCTCTCTGTATTCATTGTAAACCTCTCACACTTATTATCTACTTCCTTTTGGTCACACTTAAGTAAAATCTGTTCAATTAAATTTAAACTAGATTCAATGAATACAATATAGGAATTAATACAGTAATTAAGTGGACTTAGAGTTTAATTTCTATCTGTCACTGTGAAGAACTTCAGGTATCCACAGCCCCCATCTACAGTCTAACTCCAGTATTTTCTGCTCAGAAAAACCATCATCAATATTAGCTAGACAGTTGCTATTCTTTGTAATGGTAGAGGTCAAAACAACGTGGGAGTCTCTTCTGCTAGTAAACTGAGTTTCAGTGAAGTGGAAAAATAATAACACATCACCATGAATGATATTTAGTACCCTTAACCCTGAGGTTCTGGTGTGTAAAATGTCATTTGTCTTAAACACATTTTTTTCAGAAATTTTTTTCTTGCCTTGGCTTTTAAAATGCAATGCATCTTCAATGTTTCCAAATAGCAGTTCTGTACTTGTGAGTCAGTGATTGTGATACTGCAGGTCTCACCCCTATACTGTGCTGCTGTTCCTCTCACAGAGTTAAGAAGAGATCCCATGGAAGACATATCTTTCCTTCACCCTCCAGAGAAATGAAGCCTCCTCTTGCTTTTTTGTTCCCAAAGTTAGGATGCTAGCATGGACCAGTCGTGGAAATAGCAATTTCTGTCTAATAGCTTTGTTACAGACATGAAACCATGCAGTCTAATGGGCTGTATGCTTTAATGATGTGCTGATAATAGTAAAACAGAAGAGGTTTGTTTGTTTGTTTCTCCTGAATGTATAAAAGGCTGAGAATAATGAGGTGTAGGATGAACCGTTTGAGTGGAGTATTGTGAACTCTTGGTTCAGGCAGCTGGGTTATTTAAAAAAAAAATCTGGTATTTCTCATAGTGACATTTTCTTTGATTTAAGAAGTTCGTTATGCCCTCTCTTAATTTTAACCCCTGTGATTAGAGTTAATAGTTATCTTAAATAATGTGTGTCCCAGATGATCTGTGATAAACTGGATCTACTGGCACAAAGTAATCCTAAGCCTTCTAATGACATTGAGATGATAATAACTATTTTATTTATTGATCACATTACTCACCTAAGAGTATACTGAATTTGTGAGAGAAGGCAAACACAGTCTGCACAGAGCTAACAGTGAGTGGCTCGGAACAGCGGGCTGAAGAACGGAGTTTGGAGCAAGATGACTTCTCTTGTGTAGTTCTGAGGAAAAAGCAAAGTTTAATTTTTTTTCTTTGCATTCTCACAGCTGAGTGCTGGGAATTGCTGAAAGACATTCAGATTAAAACTTTTTTTTTTTGCATAAGTAATATCTATTTATATGAAAAACAACAAATTGCCACCTCCATCCCCCTCTCCAAGTACCCTGGGGTGCCTGGCACTCAGAGACATCATCACAGGTTTGCACAGGGCAGGCAGCTTTTGAACAAGCTGGTGTGGTTGTTTTGTCAGTGAGACTTCTAAGGTGAGACTTGGGTTTTTTGTTCAGACATGTATTTGGATCTTTGCTTTGGAGGAATCGAGTATGTTGGTATTGGTTTTGTCCCTGTATTTCATACAATCATAGAATCATAGAATCATAGAATGGCTTGGGTTTGAAGGGACCTTAAAGATCATCTGGTTCCAACCCCCCTGCCAATTTATTCTGATGGACTAAAGATACTTGAATTCAGCATCCAAACTTCTAAATCTCATAGGAATTTATCAGGTGTGAGTATAAGTTAATTAATTAATTATTATTTTTTTTTTTGGCAAAGAGATCTGGTTCTCCTGTGTTATCCTAGATGGCAAGGGTTCGTGTGCAGTTTGGTGTGTGCAGGACTTTGATTTGGAGAACTGGGATGAAGGGGAGGGAGGAGAAGGTGGGGAGGAAAAAGGGAATATTAGCAATATTAGCAATGGGGAAAGCTTGTGTTTGAAGCGTTCTCTGGAGCTAATTGTGGAGCCACTCAAGCATACTGCCAGGCTGCATACAAATAGGAGTGAAAAGGTTTGCGGGATGCCTCCATTTCAGCTGCATAAACAAATGCAAATGTGCACAGAGCAGAGCTCTGCCTAAATTCCTTGTGTGTCGGATTTGTTGGTAGCCCAAGCAACTGGCCCTGGAGCTAGGACCTTCTGCAGCAGTTGAGCTCTGGGGAGAAATGTTCCCCACAGCCATGTCCCTGGGGGCCACAGAACACTTCCCTTGGACCAGGGCAGGGTGTTTCCAGCTCTCCTAATTCAGCCTACAGGGGCCTCATGTTAAGTACATTATTTTCTAGTGAGATCTGAACTCAGCGAGGCAGTGTTTTCTCTTTATGTTGGTAGAGAAGCCCTATGTGCATGATCACCTGCTGGGAGGGCAGAGGAGGGACTGAGGGGACCACAGTGCACGGTGGGAGGGAAGTGCTTAACACGGCTCTTTAACCCGCACCTTCGCTCCCTCTCCAGCATCTCTTATGATGATTACACAAGCACAGCACAGTAGTACCAGAGCTGTGTGAATGCTTCTAGGATCAGAAAAAAATATCCCCACATGATTGTCACATAGCAGTTGTTATTTTTTTTAACTGCTTTAAAAATATTTTATTTATGCAGTACCATGTATTTTTTTGTGAGTTTTACATAAATATTTAGAAAACTCTGGATATCTTTGTTATGAAACTAATTTTCTTATGATTCTTGTTCACAAAATTGCAGCCTTCTCAGCAGACATTAGGGAAGCCCTTGCCATACACCCTGATGAATGCTCCTTGTATCCCTTCTTCCTCCTGGCCTTGTGCGGAGGACTCATTTTTTGGTCTCTTTTGAGGGTTACAAAGCACAGGCACTGCCCAACTGTCTTTAGCACCAAACACTGCGCTAGGTCTCATGTGAATTTTGAGCCCTTCTTAACTTACTATTAACATCTCAAAATCACTCTGTAATGCAATCAAGCGGCCAGTCTTTGCTCTGGGCGCACTGGGGATTGATGGCGAGGTTGCTGCAGGCTGGGCTGCTGGGGGATCTCACTGCCCATGTCCCCCCAGGACAGGCAGAGCCT
Organism: Anseranas semipalmata; assembly: GCA_013399115.1. Lineage (NCBI taxonomy): Eukaryota > Metazoa > Chordata > Aves > Anseriformes > Anseranatidae > Anseranas > Anseranas semipalmata. Next base: position 220,573 of record VXAA01002479.1, read on the forward strand.
CAGCACGGTGCCACTGAACTTCATGGGTAATTGTTTTAGGAATTATTCATACCGCATGCCTGGCAAAATTTATAGAGGTTTCCTTGGGAAACTGCAGATCTTCAGGGACTCAACTAGTTTATATTCACAGAGCTCATATTTTTTTTTTTTTTTTTCAGAAATATCCAATTTTCTAACTATTCTTTAAAAAATGAAGTAGTCTTTCCTTGTCTGAGTGAGAAATGCATTTCTCATGCAGGGAACATGTTTTCTTTTACAGTTTGGCAATTGCACTGTAAAGCAGAACAACAACATGCCTTGGCTAACATGGCTTGAGACTGCTGGTTGTATTAGCTCTCTGCGCCTTGCACTTGAGTCTGCTTCATCCAGAGTGAGTTCTTCCCTTGGGAAAAAAAAGGCAAAAACAGTGGTTTTGTGGGTCTATACTTCCTGTGCAATACTGAAGTGTTGTTAATGCTGTATGTTTCCTGTGCTCTGTCCTTGTTGACGCTGGAACTTTGCAGATAAGGACAGACTTCAGGGAAGCCGTGGGTGTTTGCATGAACTGACAACCTTGCCCCCAGATCTGTGCAAAGCTGGCACATGAGCTTCTTGGTACATGGTGATGCTTCTCATAGCAGATCATGTGGTTTGGAAATTGTCTTGGAGATTTAAGCTACAATAGGGGTCTTGGAGAGTCTGGTAAGGAAAGTAAGTCTGGCAGATGCCACCAGGACCAAGCATTGATGACACATTGAAAGCAGCCCAGGTAATTTGGGTTATATCTACTGGTGATGTTATGGTCTATCTTATGGTCTAAAATTGCTCTTTCTGAGGGTGCATTTTTCAGTCAGAGCAACTTGGAGCAGGATGGATTAGGATGTGGGACCAAACTCACAAGCTGATGTAAACCTTCACTCAAAACATAATGTTTTTGAGGGGAGATCAGTCCCTCCACAGTTCTGCTGTTCTCCTTTTTATATTTTTCTATCTTCTCCCTTTGTCCTTATGAAGACACAAGCAAATTAGCACGGAAACACTTCTCATGGTCTTCATAGGCAGGAAAATTGAATTTGATGAGATTGTTCCACATAATGTTTAACCAAGTATATTTTCTATCCATGACGATAGGGATATGGATGTAATTGACATCAATGTCATTTGGTTGATCAGGACATATGCTATCCTCCAGCTTCACATGGTTCAGCCAGAAAAGAGCTGGTAGGTCTGTAAGCACATTCATACATGCCCAGTCTTGGGTCCCACCAAAACTTCCTTTGGAAAGTTAAATAAGAGATGAGGTTTAGAGTTTTGTTATGACTGATAGTTGAGTTCAATTATTTGGTCACAACTGAATGAATGATTTTTTTTTTCTTCTTTACCCTTGACCAATGTCAGCAACGTTCTGTTCAGCTGCTTTTTCTGTACAAATCACTCTCTGCCTCAGTGTAGGGTAGCAGAGCTTCTGCTGCGCTCAGGCTTTTGTTAATATTTGAAGATAAACCGAGAAAAAGTGGAGAGAAATTCTCACTCAGAGCCTTTATTTTTTTTGTTTTGGTCATTTCCATACTAATGAAGACAAACTTAGCTACTAAGAACCAGCAAACTTTGGTGTTTACATTTGAGTAGTCAAAGGCTGTAGTCATTGAACTGTCCCAGGAATGGTCGCTTGGGGTCAGAGCCACCAGGAAGGGCTTTGTGTGGATGTTCTGCAGGTGGAGAATGAGATCTTGAGATTCCATGCTTCCTGACCCAAATTCAGATGTGAATAAATAAGCTGCTATAAATTGCTTGTCAACAGGTTTTACTTTCTTTTTAGGCTCAGCTAGTTTTCTCTTGAGATGATTGCATCTAATTTACAGATGGGTAAATCTATGCTGGTATAATGAAAACAGTTTAGCTAACTGCAACTTAATATAGATCTCTTTGATTTAGCTCATATCACTGACACTTTGGGATGCAAATTGTCTGTCCTTCACATATTGATAGGGTGGATGTGGCTGGACATGAACATTACAAAATAGACTTAAATTAAAGCAGATACTTCACATTTTGTGTGAAGGTTCATGCAGCATGGATGAAAGATATAATTCAATTCACTGCTGCTTCCATGAGACATGGGGACACGGCATCATTGCAGGAAGGAGCCAAGCCAAAGGAACAGGGATGGAACTGCTATCTGCAAATAAAATCTACCATCCTAAGTAATACAAAACAGTGTGAAAGGGGAAGAACAGCACTGAAACATCACACTCCAAGGCCTTTGTTTTGTCACATTCACAGGTATTATTTTAATTTGAATGTATTTTCCTCAAGAAAATGTAGGTGATGTTCTGGGTTTTAAAATAGGAACATACATTGTGAAATGTCAAAAAACACATCATGTTTCTTTGCAGAGAATGGTCCAGGATTCTGTGAACAAGCCCACCAGATAAAGTCAGCCAAGAGCTGAGGCAGTGAGTACTTGATAGGCAATTTTTGTAAGGGGAGCTTTTCTCAAAACTGCAGAGAAAAGAGAAAAACATATTTTTAAGACTTCAGTTGCTGCCTCTTAAGCTGATGCATCCTGTCAGATTGGATCTCTCACGTCATGTTACATTCTGACTTCAGATGTCACAATCCAGCACATCAGCCACAAATCTGCCAAGTTTGGTCTTCATGTGAGAGTGATTTGAAGAACAAGCTTATGATGAGAGCTTTTATTTTTGGATCCACTTCCCACAGAATATTTCAGACCAGTTACTTCTAATACAAACCAGTGTGAAAGGGAGAGGACAAAACATGAAACATCACACTCCAAGACCGTTGATTTGTCACTTTCAGAGGCATTATTTTAATTTGAATATATTTTCCTCAAGAAAATGTAGGTGATGTAGGAAGATGTAGCTTTCTTAAATGAAATAAGCATTGCATGTATATACTTGTATCATGCAAGGCTGTTTCAAGTAGAGAAATAATGTCTGTTATCTTTTAGGTCTTGTCTGTATCCTGCTGTCATTTCCTCCTGTGCCAACTATCAGGTGCTTAATCATTGTGGTGTCTTGTACATGAGACCGTGTTAATGCCCGTGGGACATGTGGGCTTGAAAAGATCTGCAGGTATGAGCATCTTTTTTTTTCTTTTGTTGAATAAAAGCATTTGACATTTCCTTTCCAGACCATACCTTCAGTGTGAGTAAACCCACCAATTTCAGTCCAGGGAGGCTGCTTATGTTGCCCGAGGACCTGTCCCAAAGCTCCTCTTGAAGCTGAGTTGTTTGTTATTTCTGTAAATAATGCTCTTGGGCAAGTTTATCCTAGAGAAAAATGCTGATTTGGCAAGTACAGTACTGAAAGTATTTTTATTCTGCTATGTACAACTAGAGGATGTGTTGGCCTTGTCTCCACAGAAATGTCTTCTAATTGTACTAGAAAGTCTGCAGTGTAATTTAGGCTCAGTGGTTATCTGAGCTCTGCTTTTTAGTGATAAAGCACATCTTTCTCCCTATGTTGTATTAACCTTATGATGTGCATTCACATCACATTAAATAAATAAAAAAAAAAGACTTGTATTTGAATGACAGAGCAGGTTTTTTGCTGCCACTTGGATTTTGGTTCTTACAGATGTTAAAATAAAGTTTCTATGCTAAAAAAGGCATGCATATGCTAGATAAATACCCAGTTAGTTATCTTTTAGTTAAAAGTTAATAACACTAAAAGTTATTCTATAGTTGAACACTTAATGGTTACCTTGCTATTCTGTGGACATGAAAGCACAAATGAGAGACCAAAATTCTTCATTTACATGATCTAACAGATTTATCTTGCAACGAATTCCCATGCTGGTTAAAAGTCTTCTCCTCCTCTTTCTCCTTCCCTTACATTACCCAATGTCCTTTCACTGCGAGATCTGTATGGACCCCAGAAGGGGGTAGGGTAAGGGCGTGGGGTCACTGCAGAGGGTTGCAGCCGAGCAGAGTGCCAAAGGCTGCACATCTGGTGCAACCCGGTCCCTCATATCTGGTCAAATGAAAAAGGATAATTTTGGCTCTAGAAACACTGAGCGTGTAAAAAACTAGTACAGTGTTTATGCAGGATGCGTTTTCAGAGCACTGCTGACTGTAGGTCTTGGCTGTCCCCCTTCTGTCATCAAGGATCAGACCCCTCCAGAGGTGAAACTGTCTCTAAAAAACTCTTTCTCTTTATACTTTCTAATTGTGACTGTCCAAACTGACAAGTCTATAATGTGTTCCCATTATGTCGTAAGGCCAGAGATCAGAGCCTGCATGGATAATGGCAAAATATGTCCTCTTTGTCAAGCACCAGCATCTGTCTTAATGGCAGCTACTAAGTTGGCTGAAAGTAACGTTTTTTACAACCTACTTCCTGCACAGTTAATTAACCTTTCAAACCAGGGGCTTATGTAGTTTGGTAGGCAGAAACAGTCTTTTAGGACTACAATTTAATTAACATGACTAAAGGGAGGTGGCTGCGGGAGCAAGGTGTTTGCACAAGCATTGTCTGACCAGCTCTGGGCATGTGAAGTTTGCCATGAGTAAATAATTGTACTTGGCACCTGCTTAGTACTGCACTTCACCTGCTGTTTCTCCAGATATGCTTCTAGGAATTAAAATCATCACGTTGTGTTTTACAGTATTTTTTATGTATTACTGATAGCACTTTATGAAATTAAATTACATCGTATTCATACTAATGCAGTTGAAAAGTTTCAGTCTATTAACGTTTTATTACTGGAGGGGACAGTAGCTGGTTGTTTGAGCTACGCAATATATCCCAAAGGGCAAGAGAACTTGCTGAAAATATGGAAAATATAGCTTTCAATAAATGTATTAAATTGTTACAGCTTGTTCATGGTAGTGGTTCACTTGCACAGTAATATTATTTTCTTTAACGTTTTGAGGAGGCAGTGGTGCCTCCTGTGATTTTCACTGTGTGCTGCAGAGATGCCACAATGCAGTAAGAGGACAACATTTATTTAAGCCTCTTAATATTTCTCAATCAGTAGCATGGGGTGTTTTCTTTAGAGAAAGACCAGTTCTTACGCTGTAACTCTACATTAAAACATCCACAAGATAGGGAGGCTTAATCTTCTTGAAGCTTGTTAGGAGCCCTTTCTAGCTAAATACAAAAAAGTGCATCTTTTTACAAGCAGCACTTCTTACGCTAAATTCCTGCTTGTTTTTAGAGATTTGTCAGGCATAAATTACTCATGCTGTTTCCCCTTAAAATTCAATTGAGATACAGTGGTGGGGTGTGGGTGGATGCTGCTGTTCAAGGAACATGTTCTCACGGTTACTTGCCCTGCTCTCCTTGCAGGAATAAAATGCTTCCTGACCCTCCGCTTGTCAGGAATGATGACCCCCAAATCTCTGATCAGAAACCCCTGCAGAGAGCCAGCGGGAAGCTGGACGTGGGCTGTTGGCTGAGTGAACTGCATGTGCCTGATGAGAGATGTCTCCTCAATGAGGTTAGGAGTCCATGTAACAGAAAGCTTGCCCTTGGAGAAGAGCAAAGGCTGTTTCATAGAGAAGTAAGGCTTGAACCCAACCTTATTGCCACTGTGGTTGCTTGCTTAGGTAGCGGTGTTGCCACTACTGGCAAACTCAATTATATACTAAAACTATAAAATCAAAGCTATTGTTTTGAGCTAAATGGGAATTCTGAAGTTAAAATGGGAAAAAAATAAATTTAAAATTAAGTTCAGTTAAAATGGGAATTTTCTAATCCAAAACTAGTGAAAAGGCACTGCAGAACATATATTTCAGTAAGAGAATGTATTAATATTCAGTAATGTTGTTAAACATACAAAATGTAAATAAATAAACGTGTGTTTATATCAATATGTATAAGCAAGTCCCTGGGAAAGGGCAATGTCTGGACAAAGTGGAGCACATCAGGGAAGGGGATGGTACATTGTGGGTCAGCAGAGACACATCTTCCATCACCTTCTGTCTGTCACAAGCTTTTTTGATTTCTGAATGAGTCAGAAGTTGAACTATGCAGCATAAAAACTAAACTGCGTGATGAAATCACCGGTGACCTAGTATGACAGATATCTGCATTATTTTTTTTACTGGAACAAGTGCATCTTTAAAACTGTCAGGCAAATAGAGAAGGTTGTTGTTTCACAGGTGAAGCAGTTTTTAAGACCATATTTCAGACTCTATTCTCTATCAGCTTGCTTTTTGAAATACTTATTGTAAGAGGATGATCTCAAAGAACCGTGCTCCTCCTGAGCAACGGTTGTTCCTCTTTCAGGACAGCGGTTACCCTGCTTAAATGAAAATGCAGATGTGCAATGGATGCAGGGACTTTCACATCTTTAATAAATAAAATAATTTCTTGGCAAACTGTTGGCATGTCAAGCTTTGATTTGGAGAGTGATTTCTATTCACTCTTTGTTTTTTATCCTCCTTCCCAAGCAAACAAAGAAACAGTGAGCCCCAGAGTAGAAGTGCTGGAGGAAGCAGAAATACAGTACCCACTTGTACTCATCCTAAAGTTAAGCTTCAAAAGGCCTAGAGATATGTATAGATTACAAAGGAATCTCACTAGATTTTTGTATTCAAAGGAGAGAGTACTCCCCTTCTGGTGCCTGAAATCCAGTTTGCAATGCTGAATGAGAGATTGAAAGTATTCAGTGGAATCATCTGCCAGTGTGTGCAGGGGCGGTTTTAATCCTGGCCTCCAACCTGAGGGAAGGCAGGCTTCCTTTGATGGAGCTTCTTCATTCAAATAAAGATCGCATAAGTACGATTTATGACATTTCCCACAGAAGAAAAAAAAAAAAAAAACATTTTGCTTGGCTTTCTGCTTTTTCTTCCAGGGCTGTTGACTGTGCCTGGAGGGCTCAGAGGAGATTTCTCTTACAGAAGAAGACTTTCAGCTTGGTGATGCCTCTTCTGCACAGCTGCAGCCCCACACCCCGTAGGCAATGGGTCCTGGACTATTTTCTTGTTGTGCCTGGCTGGGACGGGGTTTGGATTTTGGTGTTTCTGCAACACTAAGCACAGTGTGGCCCTGGGGTTCCCTGGAGCAACCGTAATGCAAATAATAACAAGGTACTTGGGCTGAGACGAGTATGATACTGACCTGCATCACTGAGCTTCCGAAGCTAATTTATTCCCCAAAGAGTCCACGGATAGCAGAATGAATTAGAGCAGCCTTCAAGCTGTTGTAATTCATGCTCAGCTGGCACAGAGTAGCCCATCAGACCTGGGAACAGTGAGTATCCCCCAATGTTCTCCTTCAAGGAGAGCCCAGCCACCACCATGTGTTCAGCAGAGGCTCTCTGGTTTTCAGCTCTGTATGAGTGTGGAAAAGAAGACATAAGCTGTTTGATTATTATTATTTTTTCCTTATGCATGTAGCTGCCTCAGTTTTTTCCTGGTGCAATTGCACTGGTTTAATTGAAGGCTACATGTAACCTTTCTACTGGCGCAAGTGTGTACAAAGCTAAAAACCCGCTTGGATTTTTGTTCTGAAATTCACAGGATTCATGAGAGAAGGGAAGGAGCTGTTCTCTTCATTCTGGAAGAAGGAATCTCTGAAAATCTTTCACTGAAGAGAGATCAAAGCAAAAAAGGTAAGAAGTTGTCCAAGGAAGCGACCACATGTAGGAGATCATAACTCTTTACTTTGGGTAGTAATTTCAGAGAAAAATAGGATAAGATCTTCCTTCAGGCAAGCTTCCCTGACAAATCATTAAGTAATTCTATTATAAAATTCTCTCTTCCTGTTTCTGTAATGAAAGGTACTCTGTCTGTCTTTAGAAAAGTTTAAGGTTCATGTTTAAGAAAACAAGAAAAATTTCTTAATAATAAAGAAAATGAGTATATTTGCTCTTCTTCCCTCCTCTGCAAAATCCTTGTCAATGTCTAACTTCATTTGTTCCAAAATTCAAATGGCTTTAAGATGGATTCTTCCAGCTTCATGAAAGTTCTTGGATTCTGAAATGGATTCTGCTCTTGTGTTTTTGGTACTACTCAAGAAAAAGTTTCTTCTAAAGATATGATTATGCTATTGATGTGCTTCAAAGCTAGTAAAATTTAGTGAAGTTTGAGAATTAATTATGCTTGCAGCAAGAAACTTTGCTTCCACAGAAGATGGCTTCAGAGCACACTAAAAACAAACATGGGAATGTTTACAGAAATGAGTGATTTTCATTACAGCATTGTAAAATTATTATGTTTTGAAAACAAATAAATTCAGAAGAACAGTTGCAAACAAAAATGTTGCAACAATGTGAATGGAAGCTAACAAGAAAACTTTAATTTTTACTTTTAATATTTAATAATTATTTAATTTCTATTTTTATATTTATTTTTGGGGACTGCTTAGCCTGGAGGAGAGGAGGCTCAGGGGGGTCCCATCAGTGCCTGTAAGTACCTGAAGGGTGGATGCAGTGAAGTCAGAGCCAGGCTCTTCCCAGTGGTGCCCAGTGCCAGGGCAAGAGGCAGTGGGCACAGACGGGAGCACAGGAGGTCCCAGCCCAGCCTCAGGAAGCACTTCTCAGCTTCACGGGTGCCGGAGCCCTGGCCCAGGCTGCCCAGAGAGGCTGCGGGGGCTCCTCCTCGGAGATCTCCCAAAGCCGCCTGGACGTGGCCCTGGGCACCCTGCTCTGGGTACCCTGCTGGAGCAGGGCTGGGACCAGAGGGACCCAGAGCCCCCTGCCCACCTCAGCCAGTCTGGGTTTCTGTGCTGCGTTGGCATCAGACTTTTGAAGTGCTCAGTTCCTCTGGCAAAGGGAGGCAGCAATCCGGGTGGCCTGTGGGATCTCCATGATGGCGGGGGGAATAACGCCAGGGACAGGAATCTGGTGGAAATACTGCTGGGCTGATGGGTCCTGCCCTTGGGCAAGGGCCCTCCCGGCTGCGTTTCTGTAACATCAGGTGCGCAGCTCTGTGCTCTGCTCCGCCGCGCTTTCTGGCAGGGCTTGAGTGAGCACATCTGCAAACAGCAAATCTTTCCCGGGTTTGTAGTCCAATTTGCCAATGACATAAAGATTCACTCTTCAGCAAGAAATATGTTTATGGAGTTTGAAAGGATTAGCTAGGCATCTTTTTGCAATTCAATAAGTATTTTATGATCAATTTTAGCTAACACCAGCATTTCTGTAAGCAATTGGTCTGTGGTTTTGACAATACTTTTGCTGGATTTCACTGCTATGAAAGGAAGCTGACAGGTCTTACTACCTGACGGGGATTAGATCGCTGAAAACTGCAATCGGTTTCTGAAAACTACAACTTCTGATGAAATTCTCGAAGCTTAAGCAATGATGTATTTAGCCAGTATAAATCAGGGAAGTTCCACTAGATTTAGCAAAGCTAGCTTACATCACTTGAAGGTGTCAGCTTTTTCCGATGCTTTTGAGAAAATGGCAAAAGGTTTTTGTGTACGTGTGTGCGTGTGTTTCTGAAGCTTTTGAATTATCAACAAAATAGGCCAACCAGGAATAAAAAAAGCAAAATGATACAGAAAGTCTCTGTCATTCATTCTGGTGAAAACTAGCTCTTATCAACTTTGTAATTACTAGTGCTTCCAAACTCCCATCTAATTTGAATAGGATTCACTTCTTACAAGTCAGAGGTGCCTGTGAAGGGTCCTAGTGTCCTCTTAAAAATAAAATAAAATAAAAAAATCACTGCTAGGTCGTAGTTTAAGATGAAAATCTACATTGTCAAAGATCTTGCTCCCTCTATCCTATGAGATGATGCTGACATTTAACTTCAGCAGAAGCTCTCTATCATTGCTCAGTCCTAAAGCTTCAAATACTCAAAGCTCAAAGCTGAGGACTGCAGGATGAAGATGCAAAATTTAATTCATGAATCAACATGAAATGGAGTAGTTTTAGTAATAGAACCAGAAATGTATGTCCTGGTTTTGGCTGGGTTAAATTTCTTCCTAGTAGCTAATATGTTGCTGTGTTTTGGATTTAGGAGAAAAATAATGCTGATAACACACTGATGTCTTAGTTGTTGCAGAGCAGTGCTTACACAGAGCCAAGGATGTTTCAGCTTCTCGTGCTGCCCTGCCAGCGAGGAGGCTGGGGGTGCACAGGGAGCTGGGAGGGGACAGAACCAGGACAGCTGACCCCAACTGGCCAAAGGGATGTCCCATGCCATACGATGTCAAGCTGAACAATAAAACTGGGGGGGGTTGGCCAGGGTGGGGGGGCGGCTGTTGCACGGGGACAGGCTGGGCATCGGTCAGCGGGCGGTGAGCAATTGCATTGTGCATCACTTGCTTCGTACATTCTTGTTGTTGTTGTTGTTGTTTCCCCTTTTCTTCTTCTTCTTTTTTGTCTTTCTTTCTAATTAAACTGTCCTTATCTCCACCCACGAGTTCTTGCACTTTTCTTTTCAATTCTCTCTCCCGATCCCACTGTGGGGGAGTGAGCGAACGGCTGTGCGGTGTTTAGCTGCCTGCTGGGTTGAACCACAACAGTTTTGTCTTTTGCACAGTGAGTCTTTCTGAAAAGCATAATGTAGGAACTGCTCAAGCTATGGCTTCTTTTAAGAGCAAAATAAATAGCAACAAGTGAAAGAATAGATAGAAACAGCAAAAAGGCTATATTGTGGTGGTGGAAATAAACACTGTTAGCTCTTCCTGAGCATTTTCATTCATGAGATATAGCACATTTCAACTTTTAAATCAAGTCGGCTAATACAATTTCATGGTGGCCAGATAGGAGAGCCTCTTCTCTTACAGTGTGGAAGATTACAAGTGGGTAAATGGCCATCTGTCCGCTACCAGAAAAAAGAGAGAGAATCCATCTGACAAGCGGACTGTTCTTCCAGTGGGGGACACCTCTGCGGTTGTTTTGTGCTCCCTGTCTTGTCCCCACGGGGACCAGCAGATAGCTCAGCAAAGCAAGAGGAGCGTTGGCTGGGGTTCGCGTGCTTGTGTTGGGGAGCTCGGCGGGCGCAGGGCGCGCCCTGTTGGGGAAGTCCTTGGGAGGCTCCTTGCTGGGTGGGGGACAGGGCCCAGCTCCCCCCCAGCACCGCTGTCCCTGCGAGGACGGTGCAGGCCAGTGAGTGGCACAGCGCGGTGCTGCGGGGTGGGCTTGTGGCACGTCCCTGCCGGTCGGCTGGCCTCTCCCCTTCTCCTTACAGACCAGCTGGTCTTGCATCGGGATTGTTGGCTGTCAGAAAGCAGAGAGTAAGTGATTCTTGCAATGGCAAGTTCAATAAATGTAAAGTATCGGTTCTTTCCTAGTCTGGAATGGATACGTGGAGACTAACTTCAGTCAAGCCAGAGTGGAAAAGCATCTTTTCAAAGAGACAGGCAAGACTAAAGTATATTTCCTGAATGACAAAGTTTTTGTGATAGCAGCAATTACTGTTCAGCCTAAGGGCAAGTTTGAATTTAACTTCTGTTTTTGTTATACAGAAATATAATGCTCTCTGTGGTGAAATATGAAGAATTCTGGTTTCTACCTCAGCTAAAAACTGTTTTGGTTTTCTGGCTCGGTTCATGGGTATTTAAAGGCATTCACAGCACAGGCAGAGCATGGCTGCCTGCTACCCAGCCGCTGTGTTTGGCAGATGAGATTTTGAGGTCAGCTACCTCCTGCTGCCAGAGCCATACCCTCCAAGAAATAGTTGGTTTGCTTTTTGGGGGGAATTTTAGTGCTTCCTCCTACCCCTGTGAATGCAGGCCCTAGTGGCAGCTCAGGCTTCTGGGTCTGTCCCCTTCTGCTCCCGGAAGGTTTCCCAGCTGAGCCCCACCAGCCCCAGGCTTGTTTCTTGCTTCATCATCTCTTACCTTCAGCTGTCCATCAGTTAAAAGCTCATGAAGGATCTCTTCTGAAGCTTTAACCTGCAAGTGTTCAGATTACCATGCTAGCAGCTCAGTGTAATGGGTAACATAAAGGCGTTAGCGCTGCCGATGCCTCTCCACAGGCGCTGTGCGGGGTTAGCTGGGCCTGGCAGCCCGGCCGTGGTGCTGGAGGCCGTGCCAGTGCTGGCAGAGGTGGGGGCTTCTGCCTCCTGGCCACGAGCGACCCCCTCTGCTCTGAGTCGCACGATGTCTGTCCCCGAGAGTGGTTCAGACTAAGGCTTGGATCTCCTCAGATAATGTCTTTTGAGTTGGTTCGCTGTGTGTCATTTTAACATCTTTAGTGAATAATATTTTTTCTTCCCTGTTAAACAAAAATACATCAGATACTAAGGTATTGCCAGTATTCAGGAGTAAACACCTTGTCAGTATAGTAGATAAGAATGCATCTTCCTCTGTTTCCTCAGATTCCCTTAAATATTAACAAGAGGAATCAGTAAAGGACGCTCTGAGAATATTTTTGCATTCCCTGATTATAAGGATGAACATTGTTTGTAGCATGTTGTTTTGTCTTTAGTAAGAATGAAAACTCATTAACAGACCACACAATTTCATAATCGAGTTGCAAGACCAGATATTAAAGCCACGGTCATGCAGACAGCTACAGACACACTGTATGTACCTAAGTAACTTCTCTTTCTAGAGCTGTTTTTTGGAGAGGGCAGACTGTTATTGCTTGCTGTGAGAGCCTGGAGGGCAGGTGAGGCGGTGGAGCCGGACGGCTGCTGGTAGGAAAGGCTGGTGGAAATCTCCCAGCGCTGTGCTTTGCTGGGGAGCTCTGTTTACGCAGCCTCATCTAGGATTTCTTCAACTTTATGGTAACACTTCTTTAATTTTATTTTTCTGGACGGGCAGAATTTGTTCTCATGTTTTATGGAAATGTTTTTATCACTTCAGCGTTATTGTGCATTAAGATCTGTGAAGTATTTTGATCCGCATGTGGTGCCTGTAATGAATTCTGCTGCCAAATTTGTGCTGTTTACCCAACAGGCATGGAAACTTGAGGGCTGTGGATGCAGGCCTCATTAGCAGCAATGATTTAATTTCTTAATCCAATATGATGTCTTGATATTGTGGTGCTAAGAGCAGTAGAAGTACTTGATTAAACCAGGGAAGAGTAATGGGAAGAAAAGATCCTAGAGCGTGATGCTTCTACCCTATTCCTGCTGATCCGAGACAAGAACACTGCTGCACGAGCCCGGCAGGGCTGTGGGACAAAGGGAAGCATTTGTGGTCGTGCCAGCTTTTGAACGTGCTTCTTATTTTGGCGGCGTTGCCGCGGGTTGGTTACGTCACCCCGACCATTCCTTCCCTTTTGGGTGCTTGTTACCATGGAGACAGGAAAACAGTTCAGGGAGACAGGGACCCTGCCGCGCGGATGGGGCATGGCCACAAAGTGGTTGTACAGGGGCTGAAAAACTGTACGTCAGCTAGTGGCTACACGGGCATTTTATGTAAGAGTTATGAATTTGCAATATAATAGGATGTCTGTTTTATTTGTTCTTTTGGAGATTTATTAGTGCCTGAAGAAGAGAGAAACAAACAGCCTTAATTGAAGACCCTAGAGGATGGCAGCATTAGAAATGGTCCTTCCAAGTATTACACTTTTTACAGAAAGTAATAGTTTATGCTTCTGTGAGTTTTTATTGATGTCAGTTGTGTTTATCCTAATGTTTGTAATGTATTCATCTGCTGGTATGTGTTTGGAGAAAGAGAAATGGCCCTGGACTTTTAACAGTGCAATGCAAGATACAAAATAAAAATAAAAGAACACAAGAAGTAAAGCCACACTTATCAGAGCACAGAGAAATGGACACAGGGTGAGGAGCATGAGGGATCTCATTAGATCCCAAATCTGCACTTAGGTTGGTGAGCTGGCAACAGTTCAGGGTTTCTGTCCACGGACATGATAAATGAAGGACCAGGCTCACACAACAGGCATACTTTCTCATGTCATTATTAAACTGAATTCAAATTTTAATTACAGGAGTTAAAAGGGAGATACAGTTATATTAAAAAAGTTCTGTATCTTTTAGCTCAAAGAAAATGTGTTTATTTATACCAGCCTTTTTTATTTCCTCTTCCATAGTACACAACTGCTTACTGTGTTTTGTTCTTTGTCTTCTCCATGGATAGAATTATCAATGTTATGTTGGTCTGATGATGGATAAAGAGGAGTAAGATTGTGGAGGTATATTTAGAATTGTTCTATATTTTAGCAGTATTGATCTTGGGGCATGTAATGGCTGTACTGCTTTTGACCTCTCCTTGGCAGGTTATTTTTAGGACACGTTGTTTATAGAATTGCTAAAGAAAAGCTAACCTGAGATAAGCGTTTTAGGATGTCTGATGTTTTGCAGATGTCAGCTCTTTTAACATGAACTCTTTGAATTCCTAGGGGTAAAAGTTTTCTAGACCAACTCCAATACTAGGTTTCCAGGTTCAGCATAGCCAGCCGGTTTGTTTGCTGCGTGAGCTGTGTGTGTACCATCAGGCTGCGTATGGGGAAAGCAGGGGACCCTGGTGAAGTTGTATGCTCCAGCACTGAAAACCTGCTCTGTGCCTCCCTGGCACAGCTGGGGCTCGCACCAGCCAGCGTGCTCCCACGCAGTAACGCAGTGGTCCAGGAGAGGGCACAGGTTCAGGACTGCTAAGAAATGCACTGTGGGTGAGAGCACCTGGTTTCGGGAGAATGGGAGGAGAGTCCAGTGTGTATGGGCTGTACCACCTGCCAGCAGGCTCAGAGAAGAGACCGTGGCCTCTTTCAGTTACCAGTATAGCCACAGCTTTATAGCTTGCTTCTCATAAGTGCTATTAAATATTTATTAATAAATATGTTCCCAAGACATTAATGTAATAACCACACTCTATTTTTCTCCAGTACCACTATGAGACCTAGACTGTAATGAGGTTGCCACCAACAGGCACTGACCCTACAGTATACTCATTTTTCCTGCATTCCGAATAGATGGATGTTAATCTGCCATTATATGAGAGTTTTCTGGCTTTTCCTGTTCTTGCATCTCTGGAACCTCTGGGGGAGGCTGTGGGAGAAAATACATTTTTCTCTGACGCCAAGCTGCTCCCTCACAGCACCTCTAGGGCCATGCTGGGCAGCGCCGCAGTGTGGGCAGCAGCAGCTGTGCTGGAGGCAGGTGCGTGAACTGGGCAGAAACAAACCCTCGTGGGCAGCAGCGGGTTGTGAGCAGCCCCAGGGACAGTCACAGGGAAAAAAAAAAAACAGGTGGCACTGGCTGTCTGGTGGGGTCGTGCTGTCCAGTGTTAGAAGGGAAAGCACCTTGCAATAGCAACAACTTGTAAGGAGAATGCTTGGTCTCAAATATATATATGTTTTTGATTAGTGCAGGAAAAAAAAAAAAGGCATGGTGTGCAATAACAAATATCAAAAGCAAGGGAAAATTTCAGCATTTATGCTCCATAAAACTTAGGGATTTTTTGCAGTAGGAACATAAGTGCTTGTGAGCAGTGAAGCTAGATGTGGGTGAAATTGCCTCGAAGGAAATCCTATACAGCATTCAGAAAGTTGACTTTTTATGCTGGTGATGGCTGTGATCCCACACCACAGTGGACGGAGCCCTGCGGGCAGCAGGTAAGCTGATGAGCATGTCGGTGAGAAGCCTGGTGAACGGTGCTGCTCCTCTGGGCATGGTGCTGGCGCTGGTGGTGAGACTCCTACAGCTGCTTGATGGAGCAAATCTCCATTAAATTTAACGGGAATTTCTCATCCAGATACCTTTTTCTGGCTCTGCAAACCTCACAAGCTGTGGAACACTAAGCAGGTCAGAGGGGCTCTGGGGATTGCTGAAGGTCAGGGTGTTGAGGGGAGGTTTAGTGCAAGTAACCTCAGCTCCTGACAGCTTTGTTTAGTTTGATGCAGCATGATTTACAAGATTTCTATGTAAGGGCCCAGTCTTGCTTCTTGTACAATGAAGGTTGTCAAACAGTGTTTTTACATTGTATTGTCCTCACTGATATGTGTGTGTGTGTTTCTTTACATCAGTTTAAAAATACAACAAAAGGAGTGTTTTTCTTACCCTTTTTGTTTATTTTGTAAAAATACTTCCATTGAGAAAACTGACCTCTGGTTCCCCAGTGTGTAATTATGTGACCACAGATTACCTGTTCTTGAAAGTTCTTCCTTTGTTCAGAAGGAAAGTGAGGAACAAATGGAATTGCAGTAGTACGTGTTACAGGGCATGGGAGAGCTGGAGCCAGTGCTTGGCTCTGCCCCAGCTGCCTCGCACTGAGCATGCTGGTTGATGCTGCTCTAAATCTCCAAGGGAAGAAACAGAACGGCAGAGGTAATTTGGGTTCTGGATTTTTCATTTTGGGGGGGATTCTTGTTTGCTGGAGGATTGGTAAATGGGATCATACACTCGGTTTCTTTTTTCCCATGGAAATTCATTTTTCTGTGGCCAGAAAAGACTGTTTCATACAAAAATTTCTGCATATAAATTTGTAAATCTCCTTTGCTCTGCATCTGAAAGTTTTACAAATCTGTGTAAAGATCTAGACATTGAGAGTCTAGATATATTCACCTTTCATTCCTGCATTAATCTATTTTGTCTTTCAAAAAGATGATCGATCAAATCAGAAAATTACAAGCTGAATCTGAGAGGGAAGAAGCTGGCAGGCTCAGGCTAGCATGATACTGCTGAAAAGAGAATCTGGTACTTCAAACAAGGAGTTATGAAAGGACTGAAATTACATTGGAAAAACGATGGATTTGAATTTTTCTGGTACATTCTCGACCCTGTCAGGAAAGCGGGAGCCCTGAGGAAGAATGGTGCAAAGTGATCTGCCTGCTTAATGCACTTAATGCTCTACGAGGCTTAACATTGCTTGTTGGCTTGCAAACATGTGCAGCTCCTCTCACGTCCTAAAAAAGCCAAATAGAGCTTAATAAAGCTTTCCTTGTAGGGCCACTTTACAATCATTCGCTACAAGGTTATTATCAAGGGGCTATTAAAATGTTCCTAATACTCTGCAGAATGTGGATTTCTTGCAACTTCTTGTTTTCCAATGAATGCCCGTAGTGTGAAGCAGCAATAAAAAATTCTGTGGTCCATTCCTTGACCATGAGCCATTTCTGTGTGATAAAACTGATCTGACAGTAAAAACATTGTTGGTCTTTCGCAGGGAACACATCCCTTGGGCAGTGGCAGCAGGACAAGGGCAGGGGGAGCAGCCTCCATGGCATCCCACGGGATGCTCAGCTTCCCAGTGTGGAGGATGCGCACAGGGAGACAGACACGCGTGGCCAAGGCGGCTGGGAGGGGAGCACGGCTGTGCCCAGGCCCTTCATGGTGTGCAAGGCAGGAGGAGCAGTGTTGAAGGTACGCGTATGTGGGAAGCTGCGTGTTTGCTGCAAGGTAGGCGCTGGTCTTTCTGCAGGTGATGGAGAGATGCCCAGACCCAGCCAAACCTGGCAGAAGGAACCTAAAGGAATTGTTTCTCAGCTAAAATGCTGCCCTGGTAATGGTGCTTTTCATCTGTCTCTTACACATAGACTATTTTAGCATCCCGGCGTTCCTTGACCTTAACTAATGGAAGGGAAAACACATGGTTTTCAAAGGCAAGTAACCAGGATTTAAGATTGTTGTTGAATTGTCTGCAGCTCTGTGTGTGATTTCAGCAGAGTTTTGTGAAATCCAAAATGAGTCCTGGTGCTTTAATTAGTGCAGAAATAATCTGAAGTGTTTTTAATGCATATCTGTATTGAAGCTTCATAACACTGGGCAGAACAGCTGTTAGACAGTGATTTGCCAGAATACCTACATTTAATTTGGACAGTTGGTGAACTGTAGTATTTGCCAAATCATGGACAAGATAGACACTTATTCCAATTATACGGTCTTATCTGCTGCCTCAATAAACCTGGGGTCAAAAAGCCCCGATGTAAATTGAAAGTAAAGCACTGTGGCTAAGTGACTTACGCTGTGCTTCATTCTGTTGCAGCTCCACTTCAGGATGTATTTAATGTAAGCTCTGAAAGCAAAATGATGCGAAATGTTAACACTGCTCGGGTGGGACAATACCAAAAATGCTAAGACATGTTTATTCATGACTTTCAGTGCAACGAGTGTCATATAATTGAAATGGCTGATGGGTCACCAAATTCATACAAGGCATCGTGCTTTCAGAGTGTCTTTTCTGTAGAAATAGATCAGTGCAATTTACAGCAGAGTAATAGGGACAAAGTAAAGGCAATTACTTTGGATAACCTAGCATTCATTTTTTATTAACTGATGGGGAGTACTTAAATTATTGTGTATATACATTTCTGTACCAGAACAGCAGCAGTCCAGCAGTGTTCGGGCTGTGCAGACAGCGCTTGGTCTGGTCTCAGAGAAAAGATGTGTGGAGACCGAGGTAGTGGGGCTGGGCTCTGCTGGGACCTGCAATTGTCCAGGGAAAACAGTGAGAAACCCAGAGCAGCAGCAGATGATTTAGAAAAAAGGAGTGGATGGAAGGAGGGAAGGAAAGAAGGAGGAAGGGAAGGAAGGAGGGAAGGAGGGAAAGAAGAAAGGGAAGAAGGAAAGAAGGGAAGGAGGGAAAGAAGAAAGGAAAGAAGGAAAGAAGGAAAGAAGGAAAAAAGCAAAGAAGGAAAGGAGAGAAGGAAAGAAAGTACTTTTTGGACTCTCTTGTAATTTATTTAGACATTGTAAAATCCAATATTTTCACCAGAAAGAAAACACTACGGAAACGCGGCAGGAAATAAGTAGCCTCTCTTCTCCATAAATAGGAGTGCCTTCTCTTCACCACATCCTGCCTGTTCACCTCCATTACACTTTCAGCCAACAGGCAAATAAAGTAGGTTGCAGACATGCCAAGATCTCTGATTTCTTGTGAATACCTGGCTTGGCCAAAACTACCACTCACGCTCTCATTAGGCTGTTATAAAGCTATTTGCACAGCAGATAACTTAGCAATAGCATCAGAAGTGAAGATTTCCGAGTCCTTTGTAAATTTTTTGCCTGAAACAAAGTTTTCCCCTGGCTTGAGAAAATCCATCTGGGAGAGGGGTAGACGTTTGTTATTTGCTCTGAGTGTTTTTGCCTTTAAAGTACAATTACAAAGTAAGAGCTTTTCTTTTTTTTTTTTCCCAATGTTCATCCTAATGAATTACAAGCATGCTGTTTTTGCAAGCTTCAAATTGCTAAATAAACTGCTAGATAATAGGATTTAGTGTGCATTTTAATTTGATACCACTGCTCACAGTGTTACAAAACGTTTTTGTAACAGAGTGCTTATAGCAGCATGCTTCCATCACTATGTACCTTCATTTAGAGATTTCTAAGACAACATTATTAGTGGTAATATAGTCCCAGTCTGTACCATGGCAGTCCACACAATGCTTTCCTCCAAAGTGGTGGTAATGGGCTGTATGGGATTTACTCTTGTGTTAAAGTGATAGGCAGATTTTAAGACTTGCGAACACAGTAAATTCTCCTGTAAAATATTCTAAGAAAATTAAAAAATCAATCTTGTTTTCATGTGAGGGAAATATTAACTCAAATGTTTGTCTAAAATAACAATGTTACTTTCTTAGTGTTACAGGAGGCAGCATGCATTTTCTGTTCATATATACCTGATGTGACACTGGTGAGACCGCACCTTGAGTATTGCGTTCAATTTTGGGCCCCTCACTACAGGAAGGACATTGGGTTGCTTGAGCTTGTGCAGAGAAGAGCAACAAAGCTCATGAAGGGACTGGAAAACAAGGCTTATGAGGAACAGCTGAGGCAACTGGGGCTGTTTAGTCTGGAGAAAAGGAGGCTGAGGGAAGACCTCATCGCTTTCTCCAGCTGCCTGAAAGGAGGTGGCAATGAGAAGAGTGTCAGTCTCTTTTCCCAGATGACAAGCGATAGGACACAAGGAAAAAGCCTCAAGTTGTGCTGGGGAGGTTTAGGTTGGGTGTTAGAAAGAATTTCTTCACAGAGAGGGTGGTCAAGCCCTGGAACGAGCTGCCCAGGGAAATGATGGGGTCCCCATCCCCGGAGGTATTTAAGAGGCACGTGGACGTGGCACTAAGTGACATGGCTTAGTGATGGGACTTGGTAGGTTGGGTTGATAGTTGGACTTGATGACCTTGAAGGTCTTTTCCAATGTGGGTGATTCTGTGATTTTATGATTCTAACTACCATGGAAGGGTAAATTGCAGTGTTTTTTTGGAGAATGTCTCCTCGCCAGGGCCACTACTGTAATACTTCTCCAAATCTATTTTTACTGTAATTTACTGTAATTCTGAGGTGATCCAGGGGGTCAGAGCAATGACTTTATTGTCCTCTAATTAAAATGGTTTATATTGTGAGCAAACCTTGCTGTATTAATGGAAGAAGAAATAGAGTGATGTATCATATCATCTCTTTAAATTATTTTGTTTAGTGTCTGTGTTAGATATTAAACATTATGTCATAAAATGTATGGCTGTAGAGAATTTCAATAGGCTTGGAATCAAGGTAAGAGACCAAGAAGAAAAACATCCTAGTGTCTTTTATAACAGAGCCCTTTGCAACCATGGAACACTAAAGCTAAAATGACTTTTTGCCAATAATTGTCTTGGTTCTTTAAAGCAATATAGTCAAACCTCTGCAGACTCAAAACTACCAGTTATGGGAGCTGTATCTCTGCTAAATGCAAAATGCAATACAGTGTTCAGTTGTTTAAAATTTAAAATGTAAACTTAAGTATGTAATAAAAATTGGACCGATAGTGGTACTTATCAGCCTGGGGAAAAAATTGTCTAATTCAATGGAATTCATGGACTTTGATGCTACATTGGGGTTTATTAGATAGAGGAAGTTGTTTTAATATATAAACCAAGAAAAGGCTGCAGCATCAAGCAAATTATGCAAATTCAGTTGTTTAAGTAAAAGAGTCATATCTGCATCACATGGCAACTTAGAAAGGCTGTTCCTTACCAGATCTTAACTGTGAAGGTGATGGTGGCTTGCACGATGTTACAGATATGTGCACAGTCAAATTGGATCACACTTCTCTCTCTCCTGTTGGAAGCACAGTCCCAATATGCTAACACATTATGGAAATGAAAAATAATAGATTTTAGTGGCTCCAGCAGAATTTGAAGCTTCATTATACTAGGCACTGAATCTATATATAGCCTTGTCACCAGTGGTGTGGTTTGCACTGTGCTTAGTTGATGTGCTATGGAGCAACCTACGTCCATGTGATGTGATTTGTGGTGCATATTAACTGGCAAGAAACCATGGTTTGCAGCACTATTTTAAAACAACAAGTTCACCGAGTGCTGCATTGGTGATTGTGGGTGAACATTTGCAGTCTGGCAGTGCTGCAACTCTTCATCTCCTCTCCTTTCTGGATGTCTCCCTCTGCTGTGTCCTCTCCTCACATGCTCCAGGTATTGTTCACACTGTTGGAGTAAGGGTGGGAAACCGTCAAAAGTGTTGCCTTGGAGAGAACGGGGAGGTTCTCTACCAGCAGCTGAGACATGCCCCTGTCTTCTGCCTTTCAAAAATTAGCACTGTCCTGCAAAAATTAGCACTGTCCTGTCTGTCAGTCTGCTGTGACCCGTCTCCCCCATGCTCAGAGCTGCCAGGTTGGGTTGTACCAAGCCAACCCAAACGCCCAAGTTGCAGGTGCCTCAGGAGAGCACAAGTCTGCTCTGCTCTGCTTCAGGACTGCATGGCCAGGAACTGGAACCTTTTTAGGGAAAACAAGTTCAAGCAGTGTGACAACAAGCCATGTTAAAATTAAATTGTCTACAGTTTGATCAATGCCCTGCTTGAGGCCATCGTTTTCATAGCTCTGATAGCGCAGCATTGCCTGACTGTATAAAGCGCATTTGTAACTGAGTGAGGTGCTTTATGGTGTTTTATCAGGACAACTTTGAAAGAGACTGTAGTATCTAGCCATTTCCTTCTGGTGAAAAGAATTCCCATAAAATTTAACAGTGCTGTTGGCAGTGGCCATAGCTGGTCAGATACAATCACTCACCCTTTTCCAAGAGTCCTGCAGTTGATGGCCAATGAAATGTCTGTGTGCCCAGCTGCTCCTGCGGTGGGAAGGGAATCCCTGGCCATCATTTTCCTTTCCTCACCTATTACAGATAACAGCCCATCTACTGTGTAGGTTCAGAGAAAACAGATATGCTCCTAAACTCCTAGTGTATTGTGAAATGATTGTTAATAGATCACAAATGGATCCTGTCTTTGATTTTTCTGTGGGGTAAAGAGGCTTTAGTGAGTCAATGTGATGGACCTATCCTCCCCCCTCAACAGAGTCTTTTTGTTATCTAGAATATTAAACACCAACTTGCAGCTAAACAAGCAGGAATAGAAGAACTGACTTAATGCCAGCTTGTTGTCACTGTTGTTTCATACGTCATGGAATGGATAGCCTCCTTACCTGGGCTCGCTGTTGGGACAGCCATTTGCAAGACAATAGGGAATTCCTTCAACTTGTGAT
>VXAA01002479.1:242903-295992 GCA_013399115.1 Anseranas semipalmata
CCCCCCCAACCAGTTCCTCTTCAGATTTTCTTTTTATTGGCTTTCAGATTTCCAATTAAAATATGTACTTACAGTTTTTCAGTAACTATGTCAAACAGCATGTAACAGGATGAAGCTACAAAGTATATATGAAAGTTTTTCAATTTTCTAATGGGTTTTGGTATGTATTGGTCATATTGCAGAATTTTCAATTGAAATACCTTCTTTTTGCACTTTTGGGGAAAAATATACTTTTAAAATCCCATTGCATGAATTTTCATAAAACTTCAATATAAGCCCAATTATAAGGAAGTTACTAAACCTTGAAAATGCTATCTTTGCATATAATGCACTAAAATAGTGATGAAACATTCCAAGATACTTTCAGAGTTTTTCATGAAAGTATTTATATGATTGAAGAAAACATTTTTAAAAGTACCCACTATTCCAGTAAAAGTTATAATTAATAAGTACATCATCCTTGCAGCATCATGCATTTTATGGAGAAAAAATGGCACATCATACCAATAGCACTGCATGTTAAAGAAGGCATTAAAACATCTCAGAACTGCAAATTAAAAAAAAAAATGCACAAGAGTAAATGTACCACATCTAAGAGAAGTTCCATTAAAAAATGCAGTTTCTAAACATAAAATCATGGTCTTCATATTTAAGTTTTCCTAACACTACACAAAAACAAACATGGAATATTTCACTTCAGACTGGAGAAAATCTCCCTGAAATTCTAATGGCGTTCATAAAATATACATGAATAATATGCAGAAGAGCAAAGAAACAACAGCCAAAAATTCACTGAAATTTTAGATTTGCGTTTAAATGTCTCCTCTTTTAGAAAACAAAGGTCCCTTTTGGCTGCTCATAATTGCCTGAAGGTCTTTGAGTCTCCACTTACAGCTCAGGACCTTCTCCCTTACTCCATCACCTAATATTTCCACACCGTGCAGTTTGTAGCACAAGGCTGGGGGCATCTCAGCAGCCCTGCTGTGAAACAGTCTCCTGAACACACACTGCTTGTATGTGAAAGGTGCTTAGGCAGAAAAAAGGGTCACTTTCCTACAATGCCTTGGTGCAGCTACTGAAGAGACTGCAAACCAGATGTGATGCCATCATGCAGCTGTTGGTGTCTTCGGGTCCCTGCGTACTGGGGGACACTGGTGGCCACCCTCAGCCTATGACTTCACAGCCGTGCTGGGCCATCAGAGCACACTGCTGGGTCTTGGTGATTGCCAACAAAGGTGAAGAAAGGCAAGGAGAGTTTTCGACACCTCTTGGGTGCCTGCTGTTGTCATCGGGAGTGCCCATGGTGGGGTGAAGGAGCGGTCCGATGGCATTATGAGCAGGGAGCGTGGGGAGAAGGCTATTGCGAGCAGCTCAGTGCAAGCTAATCCCGTCACCACAGGCTCGTCTGCACCAGCCTCAACATGCAGTTTTCAGCTTTATACACTGTTTTTCTTCAGTAGAACTGAAAGCACTCTCTAAATCAATTTTGTACCATCACCGTGCTCATGCTGCCTCGGGTCATCCTGCAGAAGTGGAACCCTGATCTCCCATTCCTCAGCTCGGTCCTGTATCCAGCACAGCACGACCTCCTCATTCACCCTTTAACAAGAGAAATGATAGAAGAAAAATAGGAAATAATAACATAGGAAACATTTCCAGCTGAGTTTAATACAGACCTGCTGCTGCTCTTTTCTGTGCCGATGCAGCGCTATTCTTTTGGCTTCATTCATCCCCAGTTAGATATGCAAGGAAAGCTTCCAGCCCCCAGCACACTCTGACGCGTGGCACCAAGCTCAGCCTCTGCAGAAAGGTCAAAGGGGGTTGTTTTTGCTTTTGTTTTTTTGTTTTAGGTGTTTTTCTGTCTACCTCATTTTATGGAAATGTCAGAGCCTGTGTTAGCTGGGTGCACGCAGTTTTACAATAATTTGGACCCTGGAAGAGAGCTGCTGAGTTCCTTGGCTTTGGTGCCCATGCTCGCAGTACTTGTAAGTGCTTCTGCACTTCTGCAGGTGCCAGCTGAGCAGACATAATAGGGCACAGAAGGAATAATGAGACTTTGTGACATTCAAATTTAAGGTAAATCTGAGCCTAAAAGTATCTGAAGGAATCCTTGTCTGCAGTTTAGATGTTCTTAGAAAGAGCAGTGATACTCCTACTACTTGCTCTCTGTACAAATATAAAGACTCACTTTTTCCCCTTACAAGCCACCTGGGACTCCTGGGCATGAAGTTGCCCTGATTATGAAGATTTTGGGATTTTGTTTCCATTTACAGCATTTTTTTCCCATGTAAATGTTGGATTTATAGTCTCCTGCCAGACATTGTGTAAAAGGAATAATAATCGTGTACAAACTTTTTTTTTTTTTTTACTTTACAGCATAACGTAAATAAAATGTAAATGCAGCGGGACACCTTCAGCAAAAGGCACGTAGGGGTGCTGTGGCCCCCAGCCATGGGGCTTGGTGCAACCCTGGCCAGGCTCCTCGGTTTCTCTTGATGTCCTCTTCACAGGTGCCAGTCGACCATCACTTTCTCTAAATTCCTGTTTCTTGTCATGAACTTGCTGCTGGTGGCTCTAGAAAGTCCAGGGGAGAAATGAGAAAAGCCTGAAAGCCAGGAAACTGCGGAAAGTCCTGCGAGACAGAGGTAAGGCTGGAGAATATCATCCATTGGCATGGTGACAGCAACAACCTGAACTGCGAGGTATGTGCTGCTATAGGCGCCTACCTTTAATATTAGCAGGGTTGTGTTGCATGCACACTGTGCAGCCACCTTAATTATTTGTCAGTCCCAGAATTGTGTCAAAACATGTGTGTATATATATATAATCCACAATGGTTTGTTAATTTGCTCTAGTTCAGCAATTCCATATCTATAAAAAATAAAGCTTTTCAGCCTTGTTTGATGAATTAGCAACAGCCCTGGGAATTTTGGCAATCAACACTTGCTGAGATTCCCAGTGTTCTAGCTAATTTGAATATAAGTTAATGTGTTTATTACAGGAAATAACAAACTCATTCTTCTTCTTCTTTTTTTTTTTTTAATCCTTTCATTCTTTGCTAACAGAGTGTTTCACTCACTTTGTAAATTATTTCATGAATTTTCTCAGAACATTCATAATCTGTTCATTAAGAATTCCTTTTGTGCTTAGGATAATGTCCGATAAACTCCAAAGGAGAAGAGCGATAATTTCTTTCAGAGAAATAAGTGTATCTGTGTGGATTTCCATGGAAGTACAGTTGCAAAACTGCTTCCTGCCAAAGTTAAGCAACTTTGTAAACTGCTTAACAGTGAAAAGTTATTGCTGGCAGCTGTGAGAGAGGAAGGGGCCTTAGCTGGCATTTGGAGTTGTGTGAGACATGTTCCCACCCAGCAGCCAGTGAGAGCATGTTGGCTCCTCACTTCACCCTTGTCCACACCGGGAGCTTTCTCATTCGCTACCGAGCGCATTGTAGAGCTCTATTTGCTGGTTTCTTTGGGGCTGGTATTCCCAGTTAAAAATAAAAAAAAATAAAAAAAAATCCTGTAATGCTAGATGCACTTATAGTATAAAAAACCTCCTTAAAATGTTGGCAGCTCCTAAGACATCGAGAAATATTCTTCTTGTATTGCTTGCTCTGAGGTACCTCAGAGGCACTCAGATGCACTTGTCTTCCACGATGCATTGATGCCAAAAGAAAAGAAATGGAGCTAAGGGGACGCGGGGTTGCCCAACTGTGGCACACCCCTCAGCTGAAGCAGCACTTGGAGTGGTTGGGTAAATGCAGATTCACCTAGACCAGCTTCCCAGGTCTCACCTTTGTTGTTTTCTTTTTTCCTTTTTAAATGAAAAGGAACATGGGTACAAGCTGGAATATAGGAGGTTCCACTTAAATATGAGAAGAAAATTCTCCACAGTGAGGGTGACGGAGCACTGGAACAGGCTGCCCAGAGAGGTTGTGGAGTCTCCTTCTCTGGAGACATTCAAAATGCGCCTGGACGCGTTCCTGTGTGACCTGATCTAGGTGTTCCTGCTCCGGCAGGGGGATTGGACTAGATGATCTCTCAAGATCCCTTCCAATCCCTAACGTTCTGTGAATCTGTGAACGCAAAGCTGTCGGCAGGACTGAGGCACATCCTCAGACCTGTGTATTGAACAGTGATAGTGCTTTGTTGTCACAGCTGATAGAAACACATGAGGAAATTTCCCTTCTCTTCTCCTTTGCTCCTGGCTGGCTTTGCTCTGAGCTGGGAGGATTTCAGAATTCACACCTGTGTTTTCCAGCTCTTGGTGGGAATTAGAGGCCAAGCACGATTCCTGTGCTGATGGCCAGGCAGGGGGTTTAAGGCCTTTTTCTGCTCCACCTCCCTGCAGCACAAAACTCTGTACACAGAAAGTTCAGGCTTTGGCAAAATACAAACATGAGAAAATTTAAATTCTCACTTGATGTACGTGGGCATGGCAAAGAGAAAATGTAAAAGGTTTAGGAAAGGAGGAGAAAAAACTTAATAGCAAACATCACAGGAGAACTAAGATCTGCTAGTGGGGCATGTGAGAGGTGAATTATCCTCATTGGTAGCAGTCTGCAGCACAAATTCACATGGATGCATTGGCCTTTTCCCTCTCTTTGTGGTCAAACACGGTGAAAGCAATTTCCACTGCTTTAAAACAAACAAGCTGACAAGTCTTGTAACTGGTTGCTGACACAGGAGGTATTTAGATGCTGCTGGCATATCACATGTGTCCCTGCACAGCCCCTGGGACCAGAGCACTGTCACTTGAAACCAAAACTGACGGCAAGAGGGAAAGGTGGAGTTGTGAGCTGAGGGATGAGCAATCTGGGAGAATCCATGCCTGTGGTGCTGCTGGCACTTGTTTAGCTGCTTCATGCTATGGAAGAGGGAGTACAGGGCTTGCCATTGTGTTAATGCGCTGCTTAGGAAGCTGGTAGGCAGCAGTGCAGGTACAGAATTAAAAGGAGACAGAGTTTAGAAAAATAAAAGAAGTTTAAACAGGGAATTGGTATGGTGAAAATAGAGAAGCTTTGATAGAGAGTGGCTGTGGAAAGCAAAATTGCCAGAAGGAAGCATGGAGGAAGGGGCATTGGACAGGGTGAGTTAGGCGTGTCTGCAGCAAAAAGGTCAGGGTAGATTTTGGAAACATGCAGGCATCACGTGGCAGTGCAGGTACTCACTGCCCCTTTCTCGGCAGCTCTGGTAGGACTGCTGCTGGACACCGAGTCTGGTGTACATGCGGGGCCTTACTGCAGGAGGCGTGCCGAGCACGTGCAGTGCGGGAGCACGAAGGTCTGTGGGCTCGGAGGCGATTCCTGTGCAACCTGCACTGGCTTCTGAGCCATAGACTGCCTCCTGACCCTCTGCAGCAGCTGTACAGCTGTCACGGGAGAAAACTGGGCTGATCTGATGGAGTTTATTCCCGACAAACTCACGGTGGTTGATTCCCCTTTCCTGGCTGGGGTGTTGGTGCTTGCAAAGGGTTTCTGTCATAGTTTGCTCCAGCTTTTGGGAAGGAGCTGAAGTCAAGCTGAGTAGCCCGAAGGATAAGAAGGATAGAGGTGCGTGCTCAGTGCACACGTGCGCGTGCTGTGTGCGGCAGGCTCGCCCTGCTCCTGCACTTGGCGGAGTCTTGCTCAGGCCTGTGAGCCACAACAGGCCTCCATGCGATCGCTCCTTGAACAGGACAACTCGTTACCAGCGGGGCCCCAGGCAGGGCTCATTCCCATGAAATCTCTCATGGGAAGTAATGAAGGAAGCTGAACTTGGCTACAAATCGATCACTTTATCTAATAAACACGGCGCCTCATCCCTTTATTCTCTATAATCAAAGGAAAAGTCATCTTTGACACCACTCCTCTGTTATCTACAGAGTGCGGTGAAGCCCAACACTGCCTCGCTCCCCTTAACACCTCTTGTTTATGCGATACAGGTCCTGGGTGGTCAGGCCGCCCCTCTGACTGCATCCGGCCCCTGTGGTGTGACTAATTGGCAAGGACACAATTAAGTGTTAAGGGGAGGGGGACTGCACAATGTGGTTCCTAAACAAATTGGTCAAACACCCAAATCCTGGAAAATGACTGAGCAAAAGACAACAGCATTGTGATCCTATGGACAGCGATCCCAAGCAAGAGCTCTCTGGGCTCCCCAGGGACCGCAGTGGGCTGCGCCCTCGACCTCCCCCGGAGCTGGGATGCCTCTCAGGGCTGACTCCTTGAGGAACGAGCTCGTCCTCGGACAAAAGCCATGAGGGAGAAGGGTGAGTAATTCACCCTAAGGGGGAATTTTGGATGCACGCGGCTGGGTTTAGAAACCCCCCAGGACCCTGCAGTAAGCCTCGGGTGAACCTTGCCATTCTCGAATCTGTAACTAAGTCGCTGTTTCTACTGTAGCAAATTCGTTTAGATCATTGTGTTAATTCACTAATACTTAGATACTGATTAAGTGCTGTTAAAAGTCACATAATCTAATCTTGTTATTTGCTATAAAGGTATATAATAAATCCTTAACTGCTGCTACATTATAGTTGTGTAAATCTAATTCCATGACACTCTGACTTTCCTCACCTCATAGATATTTCTCCTGATTGTTCCAATGAAATTTGAATCTCAATGGCAGGCACAAGGTGGAGGAGGAAAAATCTCAGTGAAGAAGATTTAGAGTGAAAGGGATGTAACTGTGTTTAATGGGGTGGAGAAAAGGAAGGTTTAGGCAGAAGCTGAACTTTTGTAAAATAGAGCCTGGGGGGGTGTTGTTGGAGACCTGCATTTAAAACTGGGCTGAAAGTAACAGAGAAAAGTACTCCAAGAAAATACCTGCCACTGGTACTGAGGCCGAAGGCTGTCCTGGGGCAGTTCCCACTGCTGCTTTCAGTCGCTGCTGGGACTTTTGTAACTCTCATGGGATGATCTGCTGTCAAACCGGCTCCGTGCCGCACCAGCATGCCTGGTGAAGTGTTTGATGGACACCCAGCTGAACGTCACACCAATGCCTAACAGCTCTCATTAATGCTCAGCCTAAGAAAGCAAGCTGCAGGTGGCCTGTCTGTTCGGGGCAGCTGGGCTGTGAGCTGCTGGCAGAGCAGGGCGATGCCGCCCACCGTGCTGGAGCCGCCTGTCCCTGCGCTGATGCACAGGCAGTGCACAAACGTTTTGTCCTGCCTGCCTGCACATCGTCAGCCCGTGAGGGTTCACAACAGCACCAATTTCTATTTACTGTCCACCTCCCCGACTAGTCAGTAACCTTCATATTTCCGTTAGATTAAGACAGGGTTGGCTTGTGCCATTATGTCAATGGACACCAAATAATCCAGAATGTATAGTAATGCAGTGGTAAAATACTAAGGGCACAGGTAAAAAATGTTTATTACCTTGGGGTTTCTCTTCTGTGTTTTATTTATTACTAAATTAAGACACTGATAACCATTGGGATACTGTTTACTATTTTTCTGCAGTCAGCATTCTAACACTCTACCCATACACAATTAAACTGAATGCTATGCTTTGTGTTGAGGTTTTTATTTCTTTTAGGAAACAAAAGGAATAACTTTGTTGTTCTGCATTGTAGAATAATGTGTTGAACACTGAAACTCCAATCAATGTGTTATAGATTTTGTGTTCATCTCTTGCCCTGTATTTTGTACCCACCCTGCACATGCTTAGTGTTGGCTCTGACTCCACCCCTAACATCATACGGAGTCATTTAACATTCACAAAACCACAGAGGATTCACACCTGTCTGTGAATAGGTCATTGCTATTAAAAGTATGTTCATGGTGAAACACTTACTTATTTATTTATTTAGAAGAATTTTTTCTAAAGATGCCAGAAAACATTACTGCCTATTATTGTGTGACAGCACACAATTCTATAATCACTGCCACCTTAAAGACACTGCATCCTGTCTGTCGTTGTGCTTGTGCTTTGATTTTATTCAAATGTCTTTATTACAAATACTTCCAAATATCAGTGGCCTTAGTCATCTGTCTCAGCTGTCAAGTCGAGAGTTAAGAGACTCCAGCTGCAGGAGACTTGAGGTGTGGAAATGAAGTCTGTCAATAAAAGGGACCGGAGGAGAGCAAGAAAGCAGGTAATCACTGAGACAGAGCTGTGTGGGTGTGCAGTTACACTCACTTTAAGGGTCTGCTTCATTTTAGATCTGTTCCCAAACTGGGGAAAGAGCAAAATTGAGATGAACAGAAATAAATGGTCCAGTGTAACTGAAAACAATACTTGGCCTAATTACCATAAAGCATATTTCCTGTTGGAAAATAACATAATTAGTGGTATATGGAACTTAAAACCTCTTCCCTGGTAGTTATTAAATTCCATGACATTTCAGCTTGATTAACTTTTTAACAGCTATAGCTCGAGGCTGTTACAAGGAAACTTCTGAGGTGGATGGGATATCTGATGACCTACCGCAATGACAGTTCCAATTATTCAAAATGAAGAAAATGTATTATAAAACCTCATTAATGAAAGGAAATTGATAAACTTATTGTCTGATCCTGTTTTAACACTGGCTGAGAAGAAGGGCTGAGGTGTGGGGGGAACCATCCTCCTGCCCCAGCAGGTGGAGGGAGAGCAGTGAGAGGTTTCCAGAGCTCAGCTCTACCTCTGTCTTGATAATGACGTCCTGCAAGAGTTACTTATGCCTTTTGTATAGGGTATGTATTTATAGGGGGCTATTCTGTTCTTGAGAGCCCACATTTACAAATCTGGCTTTGCCTAACCTTGAAGTGAAACAAACCCAAAGAAATAAGGCTCCAAACAAGTTGAAACTGACTGAGTTATTGAATAATGATCAGGGAGAAGATTAAATTCATTTCAAATTGCTCTATGCTCCAAAATACTGAAAGTGAATATACTTAAGGATTAATAGAATTTGCTTTTGTCTTTCTTAAAGAAGAAAGAAAGGCTACTTAAATCAGTATTGTGCTTGTTACGGATATGAAGACACAAAGGTTATGAAAATATGGCACAATCTCTTCAATTCTTAGATTTAATTAACACATGCCTCTGAGGAAAAGAGCAAAAGGGATGCTCACAATAACTGTAATTGATAAACTTGTGTTCTGTTTTTTGAAGGTGTGAAAAAACAGTGGTGATAAATGACTACCTAATAGCATAAAATGTCAGGAGAGGAGAATTTGCAGTTTGGAGGAAAAAGGGAGAACCTCATTTTTACTGAAGAAAGTCAGTATGTCATAAGTCATGCTTATGAATAGATTTTCTTTTAAAATAATGAGTATTTGAAGAAATCTGTAGAAAAGATGGGTGAGGGAATTGCTGTTTTTCTCAGTATTTTTTTTTTTATAAAAACATTCTATTCCAAACTTATGTGGCCAAAGTGATGTGTAACTTCTGTGGGCGACTGAAGATGGAAAAAATACGGATGGAGCAAACCAAACGGGAGAGTACTGAATGAGGTTTCAGATATTGTGGGGAGAAGAAAAGTAACTTAGGAGCTGTCGTGCAAAAACTGTCCAAATTCGTTAGCCTGATGTATAGCTACGTCAGCAATTAGATAGTGCTGTCAGAGCCCATCATGGTGCCCCACGGGGTGGTGTCCCTTTCCACACAAAAGACGTTGTCGTGCTGTGGGTGCCCCAGGGAGCAAAGCAAGAATCGGGAGATTTTCAGAATACTTCTTTAACAACAACAACAACAACGATGAAGAAGAAATTAAGCAGACAAACAGACAGAAATCTGTCTCAAAAACCATACCACCATATCTGCAGAGAATTTCAAAAAATAAATTTCCATGCTTTAAAGCAGATCTCAGGTATGTCTGTGGCCTTTCTTCCTTTGAGAGTCCTTTCCCCAGTTTGATTCACCATAAGTTTTTAATAGGAAAAAAGTGTGTGGCAAGGCAATTTTGTAGCTGTTCTGATTGCTTTCTCAGCTGGGAGACTTGCCAATTTTGTAGGATGTTCTGAAAGTTTCCTTAACCACTTAGTAATTATTTTCTGCTGTCACATGGGAATACAAGTGTAACCATTTCTGTTAACTGAAGCTCAAGAAAATTATTGTAGTCCATTTAAAACATGAAATGTTCAGATTAGTTCCCACTGGAGCCCACTTTTGGGTTCCAATCAGGACTGAATTCTCACCCTAGAAACGCAGCCTTGGAGAGCCTGAGGCTTTGCCTTGGGATGTGTTGGGTCATCCTGGGGGCAGAGCCCTGGGCTGAGCTACACGAGAGTCCCCGCCTTGACCTGAAGCTTTCCATGGCTTCGTGGTCCTCGCACTGCATCCCTAGGTGCCACCAAGAAGCTCCTGCACCTTCACTGTCCCTGCAAGCCAGGGAGCAGCAGCAAGCATGCAAGGGGGGTTATTGTGTGCTTTCTCTTTTAACAACAACAACAACAAAATAGTGAGTTGTTCTCTTCTGGCAACTACATTTTTTTTTTTTTTTTTAAACATTTGAAATGATCCTTTCTCACAATCAACACCTTATTGCCAGTCTGAAGTGTTGAGAGATAATCTAGCAATAGTTTGCTAATTACTCTTACCGCTGCAGTATCTCAGATAAATGCTGAAGAGTTGGAAGATAATTAGTATTTAACGAATTAAGATTGTTGCAAGTTCAGGAACACAGCTCTTGGATGTATTTTCCCTGGCAAATTCAGAGGGAATGCAGTAATTTAACAGCATTTTCAGAACTAAGCAGAGGAGATGGTCAAAGAGAATTTTTTATTTTAACAGCAGCTGCGGGATTTCACCTTTCCCTCCCAGCTGTCTCCCAAGCTACCTCCAATTCTCATTAGACGTTGTTAGATTACAGTTGTTGGATTATGGCTCTGACCTCAGGTAACCCCACAGTTTTTGTTTCCACGTATCGGTAATGTGGAAAAGTAGAAATATTGGTCTGTGAATTACGATAAAGATCAATGTGGTTTTCCTTCCTCTTTTCTTGCAGACTGTGGCCATGTCCCCGTGGAGCAGTTCCCAGAACTGCCATGGTGCCTTGCATTGGGTCCTCCATGATAACATGTAAGGAGTGCTCACCTTTCTGGATAGCAAATAATTCCCAAGTGTCTGAGGGGGAAAAACATCCTCCTTAGCACCTGAACAATCTTGCTCGTGTGCCTGCAGGCAGGGCTCCTGTGCCATGAGAGATCTAAAATAGGTTAATGTTTGTGCTAATTGCCAATTAACATGCTTGTTGTTACTAATTTTTTATACAAATTGCATCGACTTCAAATGAATGTTAACCTTCTTATCTAGCTATCGTTTCTTACCATTGACACAGCTGCTAACCATGAGGGCTACCTGGATGGTCTCTTTTTGAGATGTTGTGGGGTGATGAAATGACAATTCAAGCAACCACGGGAGCCCTCAGGTTTCCTCCAGCCCTGTCAGCTGAGCTTCTCGCATGGGTGAAGCAGGGGGACAGCGCTCGGCCGGTGGTGGGTGAGGGCCAGCGTCGGCTGTGCATGGCAGGTCCTGTCGGATGGAGCTGATGCTGGGGGATGTGCTGTTGAGTGCTTGCCTCTTTACATGCAGTTTGCTTTAATGGCCAGGTGTGGTCCTATGAGGATTCTTCTTCCAATATTGGCTTCTTGTGCATGAAGCGCTGAAGACTGTTAAATGTGTTCAGGCATTACTGAGAGCAGAAGGTTTTCTTTGCAAATTTCTCCTCTTGTAATTTTGTTACCTTTATTTAAGATTTCACCTGAGAGCTCCGGGTTTTGCAATCACGACGCATGTGCTAGCTTAGTCCCAGCATGTCAGAGCCTGCTAGAAAGGAGAGGTTCTTGTCCTCGCGTGACGTGACCCAGCCCCGTGTCCCGAGGAACAACAGCCGAGAGCCCGGCCACAGCCCGGCCAGCGCCAGGGTCGGCGTGGTGGGCAGACCTCAGCGCTGCCAGGGCCTGCAGAGCGCCTGGCCTTGGTCGCTGCTGGAGGAGCTGCAGCAGCTCTGCGCACAAATGAGTCTAGACAAAACTTAATGACCATATTTATGAAAATATGAACATTTATTAAAATAAGTATCCTGGAATAACTGGCCCATGAGAAATTATAGATGAATTCATGGCCAAATTGGTCAAACTGCTCTAGCTGTATCTGTATCTATAGCTGGCCTGTATGAAGGACTGCACACCGACCCTAAGGTAGGTGTTTGCTTTGCCTGTCGGTTAATTGCCTTGGTTCTGCAGAAACCGCACCAGTTTCTCTCTCACGAGAACAAACTGCTTCTTCATCTGCTGTTCCCCTTGCTGTAAACTCCTTTTCTACACGTGAGCTGAGAGAGACTGCTCTAATTAAGATATGCTAGAGCAAAGTTAATTTTCAGTGTTTCTTCCAGATGCTGACAGGAACACAGTGTAATTGTTGTATAGCTAAGGTAATTGACTTCTGCTTAATTTGATGCTTGCTTACAAACAGCTAGTCAAATGCACCAATGCAAGCAATGAACAAATTGGTGACAAATATTACCAGTAATTCTTGGAGTAAATAATGCTGAGTATGTTAATGTCTACAGTCCTGTTACTGTGGCTAAGAGGAAAGGAGATGCTGATTTCACCCTGTTTTCTCAGTACGATGAACAGGCTGTACATGACTTTTGAAATTGAAAAAACAAGGTGTTCAGCATGTTCTTCTACTTCTTCAAGTCAGCTGTTTGCTTACATTTATTTATTCTAATTTTATGTGAATATTTTATTCCTTTGAATTTTTTGCTGTTTGTGGTAGTTTTGCCAGGCCATGGCTGGGCAGCATAGGGTCCCTGGTGCTGAATGCAGCCTTATGGGGAAAATAACAAAAAGTCATTTTACGGCTTGGAGAACAATGGGGGTACGTTGGCAGTTGAGATCATCTAATGGAAATATTTAACATGAAGAATTATTTGTCTTTCTTTATGCAGGTTTTATATATTTAAATATAGTTTAGAAATCATAAGTTTTCTTTAACTTGTATTGATTTTGGAGCATTTCATGGACAATGTTCACAACATAGAGAGACTGTCAGATGCACTCACAGCCTCTCAGGGACATCATGATGGGGATAAGAGAATACTGAGGAGAGAAGCTGGCAAATATACAGAATATACATGGATTTTCCCTGGTCCTGTCAGGACATTGATTATTTTTCTGCTTATGTTACTTCCATGAACTTCATAGCCACTGGTGAAGCTGAAGCTCTCACCGGGGTGGACGAGTGCATCATTTAGGAGGAGGTTCGCCCCTGCCCCGAGGGATACATGTGGAAGCGCTTTCTGAGAGCGGGGCAGTTGCGGGGGCACGATCAGCAGGTGCAAGGCACCAGGAGGTGCACTGCGCCGCGCCGTGCCTTCTGTGCCGAGGGGTGAGCAGGGAGCTGGGACAGACCCCAGGGGGGCCCCACGCTGTCCTCACGAGAAGAGGTCCCCACGCAGGGGCATCTCCTGCCGCATTTCGGGCCCCACGCCCCGCCTAGAGGAACTGCTGCTGCGTCTGAGGCGTCAGGCCTGGCTTCTCAGGCAGACGACAGGGAGGAGAAGCCCTGCCACGCGGGTGACATGAGCAGTTCTGCCTCGTAAGCAGCAGACAGCCGCAGCTATGAATTTTGTAGGCAAGCAAAAGAACTCTGACAAGCTCTTTGTAGGTAAAATTTACCAGTGAGGGATTTTTTGAAAAAAAAAAAATATTCCAGCTTTTGTTCATATATGCTTTCTGAGTGACCTCTATTAATTTTTCCTACAATGCTTAATAATTAATACTTAGTGTGAAAGCTGGAATTACAGATTGCAAGCTTCAAGCATTAATGCAATCTGAAATCAACCCTCTGATATTTATCCAGTATTTATTTCTGCCTTTAGCATTCAAGCGATGCAGTAGATAATTCAGAAGAATATATGATCAAATGCAGCTTTTGAGCAGGGAGGACTGGCAGTGATAACAACTCCTCTGCTGAAATAACCTTTCGTGATTTCTTTCCCAGGCTGTTGTCTGCCTTTTCCTTTAACTCTGCTTTTAATTTGACTCTGAGCTATAAAATACCAACCTCGTCTGCTTTACACTTGTACAGAAATCCTCATCTTCAAAGTGTTACAGAAACCTTAATTAATCCATTCTTGCTATGTGCCAGAGTGCAGGACTATCCTGGCCCTGCTTGAGAGACAAGAGAACTGAAAAAGCAGAAAATGGGCCCTTGGTCCCACGAGCCCTGTGCCACTCTGGTGTTTTACACCCCATAAACATGCCAGCCACTGGGAATTTTATTTTCCAGTACCCAGCTCATCTTGTGTAGTGGGTGGGCAACTGATGCTCTTGTGGTGGGGATGCTCCAGCATTGACTGTGGAGTCACAGGAGGATAAAAATCTGCTGTGTTTGGGACCTGGCAGCAACCTCTGGCTTGTTCAGAGCCTGGGCAAAGCTGGGCCCATGGTCTGCATCTCACCGAGAGTGATTTCTGTGTGTTTAACCTGCTGAGAGCTCAGTACCTGCATGTGTATCTCGCAGGGCGAGGTGTGTTGGCATAGCCTGGCCCTTGGCATGTGGTGCACAGACCATCATCTTCACGGTGTGGTGGCTGCTGCACTGGGTTAAACCCTGTGATTTCAGCTTTTTATTTTATTATTATTATTATTTTTAAGGGTGAGAGGTGCAGTGAGTGCACCCAAGTGCTATTTGCAAAAATGCATCAAAATTCACAAAGGGGCTGCTTCTGTCTGGCGTGTCCTGGTGCAGGTGGTTGTTGAAGCAAAATCTGATCTTTTGTTTGTTTGTTTGTTTGTTTTAATGAGAAAATGATGAGTTAAAGAGTATATCAAAATGGTGATAGTGAAGGTTCTAGAGGGCAAGATGTATGAGGAGCAGTCACTTGGTTTGTTCAGCCTAGAGAAGAGGAGGCTGAGGGGGGAGGCCTCATCGCAGACCAGCGACAGGACCCGAGGGAACAGCATGGAGCTGCAATCAGGCTGGGTGTCAGGAAAAGGTTCTTCACCGAGAGGTGGTCGGGCACTGGAACAGGCTCCCCAGGGAAGTGGTCATGGCACCAAGCTGCTGGAGTTCAAGGAGCGTTTGGACAACGCTCTCAGACATAGGGTCTGGTTTTTGGGTGGTCCTGTGTGGAGCCAGGAGTTGGACTCAATGGTCCTGGTGGGTCCCTTCCAACTCGGGATATTCTATGGTTCTATGAAAAGAACATGAAATTCAGAGCCCTCTATATCTGCCTTTTTCTGGAGGCAAAGGTACTCTGGCAGCTGTGCCACCAGCATCCCATCTGCAGAAAGTTCACCGTCTCTGTGAAGCTGTCTGTCAGGGAGGTGCTCGTGCTTTCCAAATGCTGGTGCAGGAAGGGATGTCACAGGCATTGTATTTCTGACACGTGCCTCTGTAACATGCCAATACTGGACAAAGATGCTCTGTCAAAACTAAATCCTCATCAAGACCATAGTAATCTTCCCGTGACCTCTCCGTCTCGTTTGCTGGGATGTCGCTTGGGCGCGCTGGCAGGCGGCTGTCACGCTGAAGAGCTCAATCACCTGCGGGTGCCCAGTGCTGCTCATTGCGTTCCCACGCGTCAGAGCACTGGGATTTGATATGGCATCCTAATGGCCCAGCAGGAAAGAGTGTCAGCAGGATTTGTTAAAGTGCCAGGTAGGAAAAGGAGAGCAATGATACTGGGAGCATGGGATATATGCAAAGAGTGTAAGGAAAATGTGCATTATTTACCTGTTAATCTTTAAGTGAAGTAAGAGTAGAGTGGGAAATGCCTTTCATCTAACAGGGCAGGACATATCCTCTTCTCTGGAACA
Source organism: Anseranas semipalmata (assembly GCA_013399115.1). Classification (NCBI taxonomy): domain Eukaryota; kingdom Metazoa; phylum Chordata; class Aves; order Anseriformes; family Anseranatidae; genus Anseranas; species Anseranas semipalmata. The sequence goes on from VXAA01002479.1 coordinate 258,642, forward strand.
TACCTTTTTTTCCCTTGTTTCTTTCCTGGCCATTTCTAGGCTGTTTTATGACAGTGATTCAGGAAAGCACGTACTCACGGGCTGCCTTAAATGTGGGTTTGAAATGAAACCAAGTGGTGAAGCAGAGTCAGTGTGTTCCAGAACAATTTTAGATGCCACAAATAAACCTTTCCAAGTATTGTCTTGAGGGCTTGTTCCTGCAGCCACCTGAGGGACACTGTTTTTTGTAAGAGGAAATAAAATCACAATGCTAAAAATTACTGCACATCAGAGCTGTTCGAATCACTGCGGGTGAAGTTCATGTCCGCAGTTACTCACCTGTTATTTCCAAGGGCTGGCAAATTTGGTACAAAAATCATCTCTACCGTGAAGCTTTAAAATCTCAGCCCAAACAAATTTCTTAGCTATATAAATTAGAAGTAAAAGGAAATTATACTGTGGAGGTGCCAGAAGTGTTGGAAAGTGACTATTTCAGAGAGTGATTTCATCAACTTAATTTGACCATACACGAACACTATGGGGATGTGGTACTGTACATTGAGCTGTTAGCACATAGAACAGAAATGTAAACTGCTTATATCTGCCATTGACAGATGGTTCATTTCATAGAATGCCATCAGGAAGTGTATAAAAAAAAGAGAAAAAGAAACCCAAAAAGTTTCTCAGGGGGCTATAAGATGGAGTTTCAGAGGCCATGAATCTACGTAGGATGATCAAAATGACAATTGGAAATTCATGCTTCTCTCTAATTGCAGAGCTTGAAATGAGTTGTGCCTGCCTTACTTGTGACGCTCTCCCTCTCTGTATGTTGCTGACATTATTATTCACACTGCTCTGATGGAGTTGAATTATTATTCATATGCAAGAGTGAACAATTCCTCCAGTGGAAAGGCTGAGAAAAGTCAATGTGGTGATGCACCATTGTGTTGTGCAACAACAGGCCCGTGCTGCTCAGCAAAGTAAGCACTGAGCTGTACAGAACCTGAAACGCCGAGGCTGCGAGAGCACCACTACTGCAGGAGCACTGTCATATGTATTCCAAAAGTCACAAGGTTTGTTTTCTTTTATTGTGCATTGGAACTCTGGAGTTTCCAAGTCTGGATGATGTTTATTCGCTCGCCTTTTGATGAGCATCGTGGTCCCAGCCTGGTGTCTGAAAGGCATTTTTTTCAGCATTGATCTGGTAAAGTTGTTAATTAATATGCTTGGTACAAAACTAATAATTTCAGCCACTTTATCCCAGGCATACAGTCTTTATATTGAATATTTAATATGTTAGTAGTGCTGGGGAGACCTATCAGAAACACATAGGAGGGGAAAACTGAAAGCTTGAATGGGAGGGACTGGAGAGGGTTTCTGGGTGGGGAAAAAACCCTTGAGAGTTTGAACTGCGCAGAAGAGAGCTTGCTCTCTGCAGTCTCGTGTTGGAGCCAAAAGAAACCACAACTCTTCCCGTGTGGAGGGATGTCTTAATCCCCAGATTCTTAGTTTTTCTCCCATATGGAAGTTGGTTTGATTTACTAGCAGAGCCAACAAAGTTGCTACGCATGAGCTCTGCAGAGACTGAAAGGGAGGGATGAGCCTTGGAAAAGGTCATCTACTAAAGTGGTCTGCGACATCAAAAAATTGAAAATTAGTGTGTAGCTGCAACTAATGGACCTTAATACATCTTGAATTGTCCTACTGGGAGCAGGAAACACTTGCAGCAGATGGATGAGGTATTAATATTTGTGCTAGACTTTAATTTATACAGTTGCAGTCTCAAGAAAACATCTGTGTGGTTAAAAGTTTTCCACTCGCTAACAGAACTAACAGGGGAAAGCTAGCACTGAAGTTAGCAATAGATAAAATACTCAGGCAATGTTTCCTTAACTTTTTTTTTATCATTGGTTATGGTGCCAGATCGTCTCTGGAAACCTTTTCCTTTGAAGTGTCACATAGATGCAGATAATTTCCGTCAAGCATTTCATCGAAACTCAGTGCCAACAGGTGGAAATTTGGACAGAAAGGTCCAAACCCACTCTCTTTATAACTGAGTTATGAAAAAGAAACTTAAAACCAAGTCAGTGCTAGAACTGTGCCCTTTAACAAACTCTGCAGCCCTTCTACGCCTCAGGGCTGCTCAGGCACTGCTGCATGGGACCGAGACATCAGCTTCTGTCAGGGAACGAGGTATCTGACAAACGACTACAGGCACTGCACTAGTCAAAGTTGTTTTTGCTGTGTGTATGGGTGAATTCAGAAGTGTGTCCTTATTTATGGGAAGAAAGTCTTGAAAACAAAAGGATATTCCAAATATTTTCACCGGTACCCTGGCACAAACTTCTTCAGTTGCCATGTATACTCACATTTTTCTGCCAGCAGGAACCCAGGACTTCACCTGACTTTTTTAATTTTATTTTTTTTTTCCTGCTTATAAAAGGTCTTTAGAACTCTGTGCTGCAAAGCTTCAGTTTCAAGTCAAGAAAAGAATGCTAACTTAGCAAATGTGAGCTAAAGAGAACAACAACCCGGCAGGAGCCTGCACCAAGCTAACCATTGATGTCGGGAACAACCACGAGCAGTTCCCGAGCTTGCTGAAATCCCAGGAGCAGAGTGGGGATGCTTCAGCTGCCACTGCAATCAGAGGTTATTAACGCTGGGTGCCAGAGGCAAAACTGGTCATGGTGGTAGGCTCAAGATATAAAAGCACAGAAAAAATACTCTTTTTATAGTCTTTTTTTCATGGCAGTGGAAAAAAAAAAAACAACACAAATTGATATTCTGATTAAACTGGAGGACACCTGCTTCTGGTAATGATGCAATTAAGCAAATTATCCTTTTATTGCACCATTCTGAAGTCCTTATGTAATTCTCCTCACATTTTTCTTGTCATTGCAGCATCTAAAAACCTTCCATTCAAACAGTGTGAGTGACTTCTCTTGTAGATTTGTTTCTTTCCTTCTTTATAGAGGGAAATGTATAAGTAGTTAAGTGGCTTGGTTTCATTCTCTCTTCAGTTTTTAAATAAAGCCTAATAATTAACTTTTTTTTTTTTTTTTTAGGAAAAAAATAGTTAAAAGACTTTGTATAAATTGTGTAGAGAGTGTAGATCTAGTCTGGTCATGGTGATGGAGGTTGGGTGAAATTCTTTACCTTTAGTGCATTGTCTCCTGATAGGGAGAACTTGGAAGAATTGCTACTGGTGAGCATCTGGCATAGGTTACATTCCTGGTTAGCAACCTCTTCTGGACCACAGGTTGCTTCTGTGTGGGATGGCATACTGTGTCTGAAATCTAGTGTAGGCTGCCTTTATTTCTGTTTCATTGCACCAGTCTTCCCACCTTCAGCTGAAATAGCTGTCGTGTCATTAGATGGTGCAAGTCGCTTCATCAGTATGGTTTCCTTGTCTGCATTTGTGTTCTGGCTCAGCTGCATGTAGGTTTTCTTGATGAATAGCAGACTTTCAATGCACAGTTTTTTCCACACAAATGGCAAACCCTTATGCTTCCTTTAAATGGCTTTCAGATATGTACAAAGAGAGGAGATAAATTATTTAGTAAGAAAATATTTGCTCATTTTTAGAGTTACCTGAAGTTCCAGGGAACTTGCCTGTAGTGGAAAGAATGCCCAAGGAAAGCTTGCTTCACCAAAACCATCGCTTCATGGAAGCTAAGTTCTCAGATATAATATTATATGTAATAGGGGAAATTCAGATGCTTGTGCTGATGAGCTGAGGTGGTGGAGCTCTGACCCTGAGATCGCGGAGCAACCCTGAGCTCCCTGCGGGAGGGTGGCCCTGCCTGGAGCCACGGGCTGGACCCCAAACCTCCCCGGGTCCCCTCCAGCCCGAACTGGTTTATGACTCAGGGTCCAAAAGGTGTGATAGTGCTGAATCTTGGTGTTCAAATGTGCTAATTAGATTCAGAAAATATACACGTGATTAGGTCATCACACTGCTGATATTTGAGAAATAAGAGCTTGATTGCAGGAAAAACAACCCCCTAAATACTAAAATAATAATGCAGAATAAGGGAAGCACTTGATAACAACGTAACGGCTGGGTCAGCAGGGCGTCACCAGGTGATGCTGGATGTCACGGCAGGTTCCCAGCGAGCCCGGTGTGCGTGGGTTTGCGCCCTCAGGGAGGGGGAAGCAGGTTTGGGAAAATGGGTTATTTTGTTAGCAGCGCAGTGGAATGTTCTCCTGTCTAAATAATACAATATTGACTTTTTGCTATATATACACATATCTTTTTGGGTATGCTGACTCTGGGAGGAAGAGTATGTTCCTGCTGAAGGTTTTTTTTTTTTTTTCCTACTGCTTTTTACATATTGTACATAGGAAATCCTGCTTCAGGTGATGTGCACACCTGGGACTGAGCTTGAATTGCCTCGATAACAGATAATGGGAAATGCAGGAAATAATTGCTTTCTTTTGATACCTCCCCTTCTTCATGCCCCCATCTTCCCAAAAGAAAGCAGGATAGGCTTGGTGGGAAAAACACAGACTGTGTCAACGGAGCCCGGAGGAGTGGCAGAGAAAACAGAGAAAAGAGACTTCTGAGTGCTTTCGCCGGTTTCAGTAGGGATGCCCCCAGGTATGCGATGGAGTCTCAGCAGTCCCCTGCTGCCAGCAGTTCCCTGTGATCCTGCTGCCAAGTTTTTCTTCTCCTCTTCTGCATTAATTTCTACATTAATTACTGCATTAACAGTGGTGATGGTCCATGTGATGAAGCTGAAAGTTCTGGATTTGGTGCTGAGTAATGTGTGCACGGGTGTGTGCATACCTGGCCCATCAGGATGTTTGCACGTGAGTGGGTGTGTGCATGTACATATATACATGTGCACGTGCATACATACGTGTGCGTGTACATACACACCTTGTCTACAGGATGGAATTTCTGTGAATTTTTAACAGCTTGAAAGAAACCCAAGAATAACAAATGACCCAGGTTACAAAGTCAGAATAATAAGGTGTAAAACCTGTCAGCGCTGAGGCTTCATTCTGCTTTTCAGTGTTTTCTGTGCCGGCAAAGCCTGGCTGGCGCCCCGGCTCCCCAGCAGGGAGGGAGCCCAGCAGAGCTGTCCTGAGCCATGGCTGGCAGCAGCGCTCACTGCTCGCCAGGAGGGGTTGCGTGCCGAGTACCTCCCGGCCACAGGGATGCTCGCTCTCTCCTCGAGTCTTCTTAATCCTTGGGGCAGGCACGACAAGGGCATGGCCTCTGCATGGCCATGTGCTCGGGGGGGGGGATTTAAGGCACTGAAAGGGCAGCTTTAGACCAGGAGCATCTCTGCTGGATGCATTGCGAGCACCCGGTTCAGCACGGCTCGTCTGCGTAAGCCAGTCCAGGAGCACAAGTGGCTGCGCCGAGGCTCCCTGGGAGCACTTACGGCATGATGGAGGGTGGCTGGTGCTTAAACGCTTGGTGAAATGGGGGCCTGACACAGCAAGCACAGCGTGTCTGTGAGGGCAGCAGCTGTATATTAAAAAATGCCCTGAGGTAAATGAAAGCATTTCTCGTGGGCCTTTTACCATTTGTATGATTCCAGTGAATAAAACCACTCAAATGACAATAAAGATTTTCTTCCCTTAGGTGATGTTTTACATCAGTTGCTCTAATAGCCAATCGTTAATTTTATGTATTGCTTTTACTAAACTCATTTTCTCTTAAGTGATATTTTCAGTGCAACCCTTTAATACATAGTATGTTCTGATTGTCATTTGTTTGTTTGTTTTTTATTTTTATTTTTATTTTTTTTCTGATCACAGAAATGGCCTTTATTTTCTCTAAATGGGGGATGAGTCTCCTGCTTGTGAAGATTGAGGACCATGAGTGCTGTGGACTGAAGTCCTGTACTTATCTGCAGGCCAGACACACCAGTCTGTCATATCGCTCTGCTGAACCTGGACTCGGAGGTAATTCACCGAATATTCGCCAAGTCCTGGGGTCTGAGCAGGAGTTAAGTTTGCTACGTGGTGACAAACTGCGCACTGTGGCCGTCTGGCAGATCAACTGCTCTGTCTTCTGGAGCTGAGGAAAGCCAAGTAAGTTTGGTCTGCTTGGTTCTCATCAACGTACTCAAAGTATAGTTTCCAAGCCATTTTCTGTCATGCAGCCCTTCTAAAGCACCCTGTTAAGCTGACCACCCCCAGTGGTAAGGATCATGCCCCCTGCCAGCGAGGTGCCTCTGAGACAGACCCTGTGATCCCCAGACCTCCTCCCTGTGGGTCAAACAACAGGGCAAGAGGAGCATCCAAAAACATGTCAGGGAAGGTAAAAATGTACACCCCGAATCTCTGTTAGCATTATCAGCCAGGGAGGTCTTCTGCTACGATAAACACCCCTGTCATACAAGTTATTTCATATAACACACACGCACACATATATATTTTACATCTACATCAGCTGCAAAGGCAGAGGCGTGGGCAGAGCAGTGCAATGCTCTTGCAGAAAGGAACAGGCTTTTCAGACAACCTTGTCTCCTGAAAAGGTGTGGAAAAACATTTCTATAGCAAACTGCCTTTTGTCTCAAGAACATTTCACTATATCAAGAGCTTCACCGCTGCAAGGTTCAGTGATTGTCACAGATATTTACAACCTGCGAACAGGGAAACCATCACAGATGTAAGGTGGGAAAAAGTACAGATACATAAATTTAGCTAACGCACATCTGACCGACTGCGGGTGCAACTGCGAAGCACACTCCTCTGAAATAAAAAAAAAAAATAGTAGTCAGGAAGAAATATGGGTATCATTAATCTCTCATGATGAATGTGGTGACATCACCTTTCTAACGCAATTGCTTTTTATTTCTCTTTAAGAGACTTTGGTTTGGCTGCCAATAGGAAAAATGGGATTTTTATGAAGAAGACTGTGAAGAATGCTGTGATTAATCTTCAGGCGAATCTCAGACTTTTCTGAAGTTTCTATTAAGCAAGATGCTAATTTTATCATTTCCACTCTTTTCCACATTTTCCTTTAGGACACAGTCAGAAATTCTGGGTGTTAAACCTAATGTCAATCCTTTCATTTTCCAGCTAAAGGGAGCAAAGTGAACTGCCCATGATGGATTGACTTCTATTAGGTTCTTCAGGCATCACCATCAGTGTGAACTGCATTTAAGTAACACTGTCAGAGACTTAATTTATTATATAATTGATAAGAAATATCACCTAGGAAGCCTAGACAATGAAAGTGACTTCTACAGGAAATATTTTACTAAGAGGCAGCTACGTGGGAATGCACTGGAGGCAGAAAATTGAGTTATGAATTAAATAGGTAAAAAAATAATTCTTCACATATAACAAAACTATTTATTTATTTATTTATTTGTTTGTTTATGGAATTTGGGAGGGCTTGGCATTATTTATTTTTAGATGAAAATAAAGCAGGAGAAGGGGAGTGACTTCAGGAGAAGAGGCTGGAGAGGGAGATTAAAAAGGGAGGTGGAAGCTAAAGGGGAGGGAGAAGAGCCAGGAGGGGCAGGGGAAATTAAGGGACGAAAAAACAGGTGGGAAGAGGGAGAGCATCTGGTAAAAAGGGGAAAGAGTGAGCAGGAGGCAATGGCAATCCTGAGCTCTGGAGTTATCCTGGTGCATGAGAAGCTGGAAAATAGCTCATGCTGGGCTCTTAGAGACACATCGCCTGCCTGGGAGCAGAGCCCAGCGCTGTCAGGGATGCATTTGTGCCACCACAAAGTGTTTCTGCTGCAGCGGAGGGTAGTTTGCATTTCACTCATATGCGTATTTTTAGGAGTTTGTGATCATCTAATAGACACCGCTCTCTGGCAGCGTTTCTGCTGAGTGCATGATGACTTCTTGCTTCTGTACATGCTTTGTAAATGTAAGCAATCTGTTGCTAGATTAATTTCTCTTTCCTGGGTGCTGTGACCAGGGAGAGGTTTGGTTTACCAGCTGCCCCTTACCATAATGCCCCCTGGGGATTTCAGCACTTCCCCTGCCCTCTTCCAAGGGGCAGGCACAGTAGCAAAGCCTACTCTAATTTAAGCTGGGCAGAACTAGAAGACTTGATTTAAATGATCAAATACTCCATGCTTTTGAGGTTTTGTTTTTGTAAACTGTAAACACAAGAGGTGATTTTCCCACAAAAACCAAGGCAGACACATAGGACTGCCCACCTCATCCCGCGTCCTGCTGCACCGGCGGCTGCTCCCTCTGCCGCCCACCGCAGCTCTCCCCTCAGCGGGGAAGCTTAGCGCAGGTTTCCTTCCTTTGCCCTCTCACCTCAATGGCCATGCTTGCCTTGCAGAAATTAAGGCAAAACCCCGAAATGGGGGAAAGAAAAAGGAAAGGGGAAAAAATCATCAAACCTGTGGCAAGTTGCCAAGGCAACTTCAGGAAGATGATGGTCCAAGTTAGGAAAGCACCAGCTCACATCGGGAAGGACACTGCAGGCTGAGCAGCGGGTAGGAGTGCAGTGCTGAGCCAGTGTAAGGTCCAACATCTCACAATTAATTCAAGTTAACTATAAATGAAATAACATTTCATGTTTCCTCCATGTTTTTCTACCCCATAGTTCTTTCAGCCTTCTTTAAAACAAAGAGCCTTCTCTACTTTCAAAGCTAGTTTCAAAAGTAGCTTTTTCCCCCTCACATATCTTTACTCTATTCTGTATCTAATGCTATAAAACATGGAAGATAGTAATGTTTCTAATTAAGTTTTTGAGACTCTATGCCAAACCTCTGTCTCAGGGCTGAGAGGATACAAATCGCTTGATGATTACTTCCAACAATGGTCAACCAATGGGTTTGAGAAATACAGATCAAAAGGTTGATTCTCAAATATTTATTATAATAAGCTGAACAAGCAGCAGGCTGTAACTCATATGGTAGGATGAAATCCTTGCTAAATCATCACATCATAAAGAAAATTGCTTTTTTAATTTAATATTTCTCTTTCAGCTGTTTCTATAGAGACATGCTAATTTAGGAGCTTAATTTATTATCTGGAAGAATATTAAGCTAGATACAAGTTTTCCCCAAATCACTTTCAAGTGAAACCAGAGGCTCACGTAAGCGAGGCATGTGAGCAAAAGTGCAAATTGTCTCCATCATTATTATATAATGGGAAATCATGTAATGGCTCATCATTCCTCTGGCAGCAAAGGAATGGATAATGATGCTCTTTGCTGCTAGTTTGGTCACCGAAATAGTGTAAACTCAGCAGTGATAAAACAGCAGCCTTTTTCCTAGAGATGTAGCATGGCAGTGGCAGAAAACCATTTCTCACTTGGGAAAGTGTTAGTTCTATCTAGCAGTTGACCCAGCACATGCTGAAAAACAACAACAATACCTAGCTGCTTTGCTTCAAATCTGTTGCTGTAGCCTTGTTAGCTTTTCAACACCCGGAGAAAACCTCTGATATGTGTTTTCTCTATAATCCGCCCAGCACAATGGGCTCAGGTCCACAAACAGTGCTGCGAAGGGGAAGCATCCCCATCCTCAGCAGGATTGTCCGTTCCCACCCCTTTGTCTCACCAGGATGCTGTGTGGTCACGTGCCAGCCCCGTCCCACCCTGCCCTAACAAGCGCCCGGACAAAGCACGAAGGATTTGGAGGAGTTCAGCTCCTCAGATATACCCTGACCCTCTTCACCTTGCGCCTGTGCTCCTCAGCTGCAGAGCAGCTGATGGGGTGAGGGCCAGAAGCTGCCCGTGGTGTTCCCCATTTGACACGTGCCCTGCTTTTATATAGAAAGCGCTTTCTTTTACTGATTAGAGGCATTTCCACAGCACTGAGGTTTAAAGATGAACCTTGAGAGCATTATCTCATTACTTTACCACAACCAGTTGTTACTTGCTGCTCACAATTGATTTCCCTTTATAATAAAACATTTTGTTTAATTTCCCAGAGATTGATTCACAGCCTACTGAAGGCTAGAGAAATTTTTCCACCGAGTTCCATGCTCCTTGGGCAGGTGATTTCAGGGCATTAGCAGTCCTTTGTAGAACAAATTAGAAGCTTTAATCGGACAAAGATTTTGCTCCCGAGACAAATGGGTACTGGCCAGGAGCAGCTTGTAAAATCATTTTCCCACATGCAATTTTGAAACTTATTTTATGGACTTTATCATAAAAGGCAGTAAGAGGGAAAAGAAAGGAGTCGCAGGTACAGCTGGCTGGAAAGTATTCCAGGGAAGAAAATTTTCCTCCAAATTATACTTCCATTTGACAAAGATTTAAGAATTTAAGTTTTTAATTCCAAGTTGGGAAAAGAGTACTATGAGCTCACAGAGAAAGCCTTATGGAGATTTGTCATTTTTCTGTGGGTGAGTAAATCCATAGGACCTGGTTTCATTATGCAGTATGATACAATGACAAGGAGCATCACAAGCTGTTTCAGGCTCCCAAACATTTCTCACATATTCTTCCTGCAGACCTGTTACTGCTAAGTGTTTTGATTTCCTACAAATTGAATTTTCCAACAGGTTCCTGTGGCGACAAACCTCCGGTCACCGCATGGGTGCCGGCAGGGGAGCGCCGGCAGAGGTGGTGGGGATGGGATGCAGCACATGCTCAGTGCCCCGAGGGGAGGCACACGCACAGCAGCAGCGGGGCTGCTTGCTTGCCACATCCTGTCTTTTCTGGGAAAGAATGAAGGTTTCATTTTTTCTCAAGGGTTTTTGTGTTCCCAGCCTGTGAGCCTGGAGGGTATCGCTGTTATTCTGCCCTGTAGTGATGCTGCCCTCTGTGCACATTGCCCACTAGCTTGCTGGGATTGCTTTTTTTATTTACTTATTCATTTTTTTTTTATTGCTGCAGCTTAGCTCTTGTAGTCCTCAGAACATTTTTTTTATATGTAGGCATTACTTTGGAATTTGTCGAACCATTGGTATTAGTTTCATCAGTCTACAAATACACATGTCTGGGATAGTTGCCTAAAACACAAATAGGACACGGGCCCCTTATATGAAGGAAGCATTTTGCAAACATTACAATAAAAGATTGTGTGACTCCAATGTGTAGCTTTCAGCAGGGAGAAAGCAGTATTGGCAGTCTGTTTGTTAAGCTAAGCTTGAGGCAGTAAATTTATTGCTAACTGTTTTACTTTCCTTTTCTGTCATGGTCCTTGGTTGCTATTAATATAAAGAATTATGTTGTTTTCATATGATAGATCGATAAAAAAAGAACAGGGTTCGTGGCTGCTTCTGGCTCGGAGAAGGAGCGGTGACTGCGCGCTGGGGAAATGCCATTCATTTGAGTCCTGCAAAGAGGGTGTGTTCCTGCCACCTTTCTAGGACTTCAGAAAGCAAGATTTTCCAATTTTTCTCTGAATGCTGAGAGTTAGTCACCACTCTTCAAAGTGCTGTAATTGAATCCTGCACCTGGGAAGCTGGAGCTGCTTTGCCGATGGAGCCACTGCTGGGTGAACCGGCAGAGTGTTGGGAAACTGCAGTAATTGCTCAGAAGAACCATTCACCTGGTTAAAGTTACTGATATAACAATTTTAGTACTTCTACTTCTTTTGAAGAATTTGATATGATCTGATACTGGCATGTATAACCACAAAATTAAGGACTTTTCAGTGAATTATGAGGAGTGGCTCTTGGGTCTACCTCCGAAGAATGGCCTGAAAAATGCACCCGGGCACTGCCGCAGGAGTTACCACGGGCATCTGCTGGCACTGCGATGCATCAGGGTTGTTATACACCAAAAAATAACTTTCTGATTCCTGACGAGCAGGTGCCACACGCCTGGTCTCCTTGCCCTACCGCTCGGTGCTGCGGTGGTGTTCCTGGGGCCACTGAGCCTTAGATTCACCTTGCAAGGCAGCTTCTCCAAAAGTAACAGTGTGCAAAGTAACCAACGTTCCTCACACCACTAAGTGACTTCCAGGAGCAAGACAAAATATTTTATCTGTAAGTCTGTTTTTCTAGAGTGTTGTAGACCAAATGACCTTTCTCTTACTCCAGTCCATAAACAGTGATAACTGTGAAATGCGTGAAAAAGCAGTTACGTTGTTGGGGAAGAGTCTGTGGCATGTGAAGGGTGAATGTGAACATCAGGGTGATGTGCTCTCCTGTCTTGGCAGCACAGGGAATTTAGGAAAGGCCTTAGCTGCTGTGGTCAAATTCAGATTCCCACTGCAAATGATAAGTCTGGAACACCATTACACTTAGTGGTTTCCACTTATGCTGATATTTCATAAGAAGCTATGTTAAGATAGGCGTTAAGGTTACTAAGCAGGCACTTATTTATAAAGCAATACTATAATCTGCACTGTGCGTTATAATGGGATCTTTAATTATGTGGTCATGCTGTGACCTCTGCAGAGGTTTGGTGCATTCAGAAGGATGACTTAATTACCAACTATTTCCTTTTATTTGCTCTTCCAGCCAGTATGGGTTCTTATTTCACAGCTACCTGGGCTGCTCGAGTGGGTAATTGAGATGAAACATTTGGCTGTTTCTCTAGGGACTGTCAGGTTGTTAGTGCAGCACCAAGTGACCCTATTTTTACAGCTTCTTTGGGTGACGTGAAGTGTGAGGGCATTACAGAGAAGCTAAGGTCAATCTTGTTTCCGTGGCTGCTGATTTTGTTGCTCAGCTTGAGGCTCTTTCAGTTCCTATCCATTTTATCATTGCCTCCAGCCTAGGTGCTGCCCCAGTTGATGCCTGCACGCTCACAGCAGCTCTGCAAATCAGGCCATGTCCCGCCGTCCTGCTCGGGGGAGAGGCCGCAGCTTCCAGCCACCGTGAGAGCCTGGGCGGGGTGCCCAGCACCAGAGCGCGCTGGGGGTGGGCGCAGCATGGGTGGGCTTTGCCATCCTCCTTCACACCCAGAAGAACTGGGCAGGTGCCACGGCAAACGTCTGGTGTGGAAAGCGGCGGTGCTTGGAGCACCGGGAACGCAGCAGTGGGTCAGATCGAAGCTCCGGAAGCATCCCGGTCACTACCACAGAGAGGTAAATCTCCTTCCCTGCAGGCGGGACTGGCAGCTCTGCAAAACTGGGAGAATTTCTGACCGTTTGTGTATCTATAGAGTTAAGTTTGCTTGTTTGTTTTTATAGTGCACTGTTTCTAATGCACTTCACAAAATCCACTTACTCATATTACCAGCCTAGCTCCTGGCCTTATCAGGAGAAAGCAAAAAGGAAAATGCGGGGTTTCCCAGAACTTGTGCATTGCTCTTTCATGAAGATCAGAAGGTGATAAAAGCAACTTCAAAGAGAATGGCAGATTTTAGCAATAAGCACTTCTCCTGTGCCTTCAAACCACACACCAGCCCCTGATTATCAAGAGCTCAGCTCCTGTGCGTATGCACGCTTGCTGTAGACCAAATGTACTTGAGGTACTTCCCAGTGTGGTGCAGGCTTAATTGAACAGCTGAGCACAGGAGTGCAATTGATTTTCTGTAGTCTGGAGATACAGGGCAGTGGTTGGAGAAGGAATGCAATCCTCGCCTGAGGAAGGATTACTCAATCTATACTGGACTATGATTTAAAAACATCAGTTAAGCAGCATCAAATACAAGTTCAGTATGCAGGTTTTGTAACTGCCACGTATGAAACATTTTTGATGATGTCCATAAGTGTGTCTAGAAAAATATAGAGAAAATGTTTGTGATGATTTTCCAGAGGTAGTATATAGACTCTAATGAGGTTTTCGTTCCAATGAATAATGCTTTTCAGTGTAAGAAGCATAGGTCCCATACACTGATGAAGTCTGTGGATCAAACTGTTCACAGCACAGGGTGACATGGCTGTTTGTGAAGGGGGTTTCTTGTTCTTGCAAATGCAGTAAGTCATGATGGAGGCTTAACAAGTCTATGGTTCTGTCTGATAAGGAAGTTACTGATGAATGGAGGAAAGGAAGAAGTGAGTAAGTGAGAGGCTAAAAGTGATTTAAAGACATAGGAGGGGAAAAGTGGTATCTCTGCATGAAAAACATCAAGCATGATCAGGATGATGGGTCAAATGATGGAAAGCACAGAAGTAAAACTGGGGGAAAAAATGAAGGAAGAACTGTGTGACAAGGCTAGGAACATTCTAGGGAAATAAGAAGAGGATTTGTAAAAACCTCCAACCTATTATGTGAGGCATGTGGTGAGAAGAGAGGCCTGGAGCATTCTGGAGTTAAGGGACAGAGAAGCGAAGGTGCAGCAGTGGATGAGGTTGGTGGTGAGGTACTCTGTGCCCTGCGGACAGCACCGCCACTGGGGTGCTTCTCGGAACCCCTTCAGGGCTTTCAAACCCTCCTCGTGGGGTTTGTTTTCCATACCACTGAGCAGTCTTCCAAAACTTGAATAGGTTTTGTGAAGCTGCTGTCACCATCGTCAGAATTTCAGTATTTCAGAGTGCATTTAAAAATAAGTAAAGATATTTGTGCATCTTTTTCTGTTATAATTTGTACTGTACTTCTTTATCAAGGATAATTTTGTAATTTCTGATCAATTCTATTTAAATAATATTGGGGAAAATATGGTGCTTGGGCTCACATAGATGACTTTTCAACACTGGGCTTATGAACTATACATTCCTCTATCCTGACAGACCATTTAAAGCTGATGCATTTTATTAGAATGGACTTTTTTTTTAAAAAAAAAAATCCTTCTGGTAAAATTTTTGTATCCCTTTAATTGGTCTTAAAATCACACTTTGATTTTTTCTTTCTGTTGGCATCATAAAAAATGATGTTTTGTTTGCAAGTAATTACATATTGACTGTTGATGTGCATTCACTGCTGAACATATATTGAGGAAGACAGTTTTATTAAATGGGGGGAAGTGAGCGCAACAAGCTGGGTGGAAGTTTGGCTGTATACAGCCAGCTTCTGCAGGGAGGGGTAGACAATCTTGTTTCAGGACTAGGAAAAATGCAACTTTTCATTTACTTTTCTGGACTACTACTTTTGCAAACAAAATTAAATATTGCCTTGCAGGAAGACAGAATTTCCTGTCCTAAAGATGTTTACAGAATGACGGTAAATAAGATATGTTTGCAAATTTTTGTTGCATGTTTTGGTTGACTGGAATGAACACAAGCTGTAAGCCACCAGGGAGACTGTGGCCACTCCAGTAATTCTGCACAGACCTGTGGGGACGTGAGGAGCAGCCTCGCTGAAGCCGTTTTCCTGTGCTGCAGCTTGCTTTGCAGCTCTGTCATCTTCTGTTGAAAGTGCTCTGGTATATTAATATTCCAACTGTTAAAGCATTAAAGCCTGCCAGGGATCTAATTACATTAGAGGTTACTTTTAAGATCTACCAGCGACTCCCTCCCGGGAACCCTCCTGGGGGAGCGGTGGTCCCGAGGAGCCGCGCTGCAGCATCTCTGCTTGCGAGAGAGCTCCTGCACTAGCGGAGAGAAGAGAGGAGTGAATGTTGTTAGTGCTTCTTCAAACGGATGTCTCTGAGAGCAGCTCTGGTGCCAGGTACTTCAAAAACCAGGGACGCTGGAGATGAAATCTGAATAACCAATTTTAGCTGATGTTAAGGTTTCAGCTTTGCCAAGCCCTTAAGCACACATTGCTTCTCGCTAATTTAAACCTGATTTCCTCATGTGGCTGGCAACAGTGGGTGTTGCATCAACACGGCAGGACTGCCGTGCTTCTAGATGCACGGTTTCAAAGTGAGACGAGAACAGTTCAGAGGCAGGATCCCACCTGTTGCTCCCCTTGCATGGCTGCAGCCCTGCTTTATCTCCCCTTCGCCCCCCGCTGCTGCCCAGCAAAGCGCTCCAGCGCGCACACCGCGTGCCGGGGCCAGAAGTGCATTGCACGGACACTGCTTGCAGGGGCTGTGTTGGAAGCGTGGGTACCAGGGGGCTTGGATGAATCAAAATAGCTTCCTGGTCTTCCCCAGAACTGGTATGGATTGAACAATTTAAGAAAAAAATCCACCTCTGAGTTTTTTTCTGCCAGAGAAGGTAGTGGTTTGGCCACCAAGTCAAAGCTCCTCTGGCTGTTCTCACTGGATAGAAAAATAAAGACCACCCCGCCTAATCCCAGACAATTAATAAAGCCCTTTCTTTCTTGTATAAGCCACAGTTAGCCAGTGCAGGTCAGTAATACCAACATTACTGAATGTGAGGACTCAAAGGGATTTGTAAAAGATTAAATATTTATATAAGTAGTAAGAATATTCAGTTATTCATTAAGCAGGGTAAATGTACTGAAGGGACTTAAAATGCTTTTGTTTCAGAGTATAACATCTCACTGAAGGCTGAAATTCGGAAGGCTTTCCCTGTGACCTGCTGAGCATTTGTCCATGGTGGCTTTGTCAGCCAGAACCAGCAAAGGTGGGAGAGCGACTGGGCAGTCCCGAGCTGTGCAGCCGCTGCAGCAGCTCCGTCGCTGCCTGAGCATCTCAGGGAGATGCTTCGGTCCACCTAGGGGGCTGCGATTGGGAACGTGTTTATTAATTTTTCTGCTCCTATGAAATAAGGAGATTTGGATGTAGCTGGTTTGATCAGCACTGCATCCGGCTGCATAGGAGACCTCTGTATGGGAAAGTCTCTACAGAAAGTCTGAGAGCAAACCTTGGTAAGCTCTGGGTGCCATAAAGCCCAACTAGAGCATCTATGCAGAGACTGAAAATGAGTCTGGTGTAGATATGATAGTCCGTGAAGTGCTAACTAAAAATGAGAATATGCATCAAATGTATTTAAATTAACAGGCAAGTCTTTTTACCTAATTGATTGATTATGAAGTGGCAGGCTGCATTGGGTAAATTAATTATGGAGAAGGAAAGACAGAAGAAAGTGAAATACAGTTGCCATTGTAGCAGTATTAATTGTTCACCATCTGTCTGTGGAAGTGAAAGAGAAACAGAACAAAAAATAAGATCTCGGAAGGTCAGTTGTGAATATCAGAAATATTCGTTAAAATTTGGAGGTTCTCTGACGTTCATAAAACACTCTACTGCTAATAAGGAATAGAAAGGAGATTTGAAGCAACTAAAAATGGTAAAGCAATAATTCCATTGGATTTCAGTAGGTGACGGAAATTCCCATGGATGCGACGGAGCTAGCCCAGCTCTGTCGTTGCAGCCAGCCTGGCGAGCGGCTCCAGGAGGGTTTGGGGGCTGTGGAGTCGGTGGGGAGCTCAGCAGACATGTCCCCGTCTCCGGCTTCCATCACCTTCCCAGTGTTCGGCAAACAGGGACTCTTCCCTTGCGAGGATAATATCCAAAATGTGAGCAGAATTTAAACTGAGAGCTGGCTTAGGCACCAATAGAATTCACAATCATGCTTAAATGAAGAAAAAAAAAAGATTTTTTTTTTTATCTTACCAAGGGACATAGTTCAGAAGTACACTAAGATAATTTAGTGTTAGCCCTGTTTACTTTTTCACCGTTGACCAAACCAAAAAAAAAAGAGAGATTTCTTGTCTGTATGGCATCATGATTAGATAGCCTCATTAACAGAGTTTATTCTGTTTCCCCCTAATTGCCTCTATTCCTTTAAACGGTGTGTCTTTAGAGACCAAGATTTTCTTTAATCTGAGAACTGAGGGGCAAAGCATTGACTAATGGAAGTGCATTTAATCTTTTCTTCTGTCATGCTGGTCTTGGAGTAGGTGGGGCTTGGGGTGTGCATGGTAAGAAGTAGATCACAAACTGTCACAAGTATTTTTGTTCATGGGCCGTGAGAATACACTTTTTAAACCCATGGAGCAGCTCAGCGTGGCACGTGGCAGCCATGCCGCTGGCTTTCTCCTGCCCCTTTGGGCTAAATTTGCAAAAGGGGCTTCTAACTTTGAAGCCAAATTAGAGATGTGTGCTTGATTTCCAAAGTGTTTACCTGGAACACAAATGGAGCTGAAGGAGTTTTCAGTTATTCTTGGGAATTCAATGATCACGAGGGCATCCAATGTTCCATCTGGTGCTGGATCCCACCTCACCTTTTGGGTCCCGCCAGTGATGTTACGTGGTTGTTCAGAACTAACCATGCTGGTCCCTGAAAAATCCTCGGTACGAAGTAATTCCAGTTACGGAGACTTACAAGCAATGGATCTGTAGATGCTTTTTTATCTTCTTCTTTCCCCCAGACCCGCGCTATCATTCCTGCCCTTATTCCCCCGTTGTTCTTCCCAGCACTCAGCCCTGTGTGGTCACAGAGGCTGCCCTGAACATCCCAGCTCCTCGCTGCCCGTGTCATGTTTCTGCCGGTGTTGCAGGAGGACCAGGGACATCCCCCTGGGGGCAGCTCCTCTGCCTGCGGGACCCGGGGAGGAAAGTTAAAAAGCAAATTTCAAAAGAACTTTGCGGAGTTTCACTGGCTGACCACTGCACCTCTGTGCTTAGCAGAGACTTGCTTAGGAAAAAGTCTTAAAACTGTCTTCCTGGTGTTTTGCTGAGTGTTCCCACGGATCATGTGTTCTCTCCTAAGCAGCATGGTGAGGAAACCTAAACAGCATCCAGAAAGGTTGGATTTGGGTTTTGTACTCAAGAATAAATCTCTTTATTGGGGATATATTTCCTGGTCCCATAACTTCATGACAAAGCCATTGATGCTGTGAGAACAGAACTGCAAGAGAAGATGATTTTTCCCGAGGCCTGAGATGAGCCACAAGGCACTGAGACCCGCGGGAGCCCGCAGTGCAGCTGCGCTCCCCGGCAGGAGCAGCCAGCTGCGTTCCACTGGCACCAGCTGTGTGTCTGTCTGCTGCTCAGCCTCCATCACATGCAAAACACACACATGAAGTCCTTCAGCATGTCTTCGTAGTGTAGGATCTAGTTTGCTGCCCCTTAATCTGGGTGCTGCCATGAGGTTCTTTGACCTAAATCTCTGCACTCAGGAAATATTATTCACACAAACTGATGCATACATGTTGCTATTCCAAAAGAAATAAAAATACTGCTCTGTAGCATCGAACATCTCTAGAAGAACATCAGAGGAGATTATGGTCCGTCTTGCTATACCCTATTTTTCCAGTTTCTGCAGTTACATAGAGGGAAATGATTGAAAGAAAGAGGAGAAAATGTGAAAACCTTCTGTGATCCATAAGATAAAAAATTAAATAAACAATCATAATCATCCCTGATGGCTATAGGCTTAATTCCCCCTTGGACAGAGATGCAGTATGAAAAAGATGCTTTTGCTTAAAGGTGGGGAGTTACAAGCAGATGTGCTGTATAACCCACAGTGGTCAGTTCAGTCAAATTGCTGTAAAATTCTTGTATGTGCAACGGACGGCAGACAGCTTGTAATTCCATTCAAAGTCAAGGTTCCCTTAAAATCAGAATCGTCTTCTAAATGTTGCAGTGCATTGAAACAGTCTGAGGCTTTTACTGCATTTCATCTCTAAACAGCACTGCTGTGTTTAGTATAATCCCACCGAGCAGTTCGTTCGGTATCTGTGTGCACACATGCAAGCTCGGCGACCTTTCTAACACAGCTGTGCTCAATATCAGTGCAAATAGCACAGTTCAAAAGTGACTGAAAAGCCCGGTCTGCAGTTTCCCTCTGCAGTGGCTGAACAGGGTTTTTCATTTCATACATCATTTACACCTTGCTGCAGTGATTCCACAAAGTCAGTGCACATCGTCCAGACAAAGCTGAGAGCAGAAGTGCATAGATTGTTTTTATGTTCTCTATTGCCATGATCATCGTGCATGCTTGACACCAGGCTTATTTTGCCATGTCTCACCAAGCTGCCCAGAGCACTGTTTGGCACCTCAGCATTAATTCAGCTGAGTTAATTCCTGAAGTTGGTCCCGTAATTGCGCCTTTTCCCATTGCCTGTGCCCATCCCCACCAGCTGCCCCACCCCGTGTGTGCTCAGAGAAACTAATCCGTCCCGATGTGTCCTCTCGCCCTCCCTCCTGCTGCAGATGGGCTGTATCCTGCCCTTCCTTGGAGGGATGCTGGTCCCTTCCGTGTCACAATTTCTTACAGGAGTCTGCAAGGTGGTAGTGTCATTAGTGCTCTTACTGGCTTTATTTTACTGGCTTTGAAGGCAACAAGAAAACTAGAACTAGAGAAAAATCCTGGTTTTACCTGGGATGAAGTTGTTTTCCAAAACTGCCCATCCTCCTCCTAAGACCCCACCTGAGACGTGTTAGCAGCTGTGTCTCTTTGTGGTGAGCTTTCAGCAAGTGCTGTCTTAAAGCACTAAAAATAGGCACTGCAATATTTCACCACCCTTAATTTGCATGTTGGAACAACAGAGCATGAAGGCTGTCTATGTTTGGGGGTTTGCTTTAGGAGATTTCAATAATTTTAAAGGTACGATACCTGGCAATCCATCTTAACCTTTCATTTGCAAAATGAGACTGGATGTTTTATAAGATTTCTCCCTTAGGATTTTCTCTTGACAGTCAGAAGCAAGAGAAAAAGCAGCAGTGTCCAACCCTTGGCATCTCAGAGCTGCTTTTGCTGAATAGAGATTGAAGGAAGAACAACGCCCTCAGTAACTTTTAAGTTGAAAGCTATTCCAGTGATGTTGCATATAAGGGACAAATTTATTTCTGTGTGTACATATCTGTAAAATTTTTACCTTGCACTAAGCAATAAGTAGTTGTTCACTACACAGAAACCACACAAAGCTATTGGCATCCATCGTGTCTCTCAAAACAACTTTTTTTAGCATGGCTTCCTGCTGCTGCCCCGTGACCCTGAGCAAAGCCCAGGGGCTGCAGCCCCGTGCCCGTCCTTGCCCCGGCTCGTGGCCGTCTCCCCGCTCCTGGCTGTGCCACAGGGTTCCTGGGCGGTGTCAGTGGGAGATCAGGGCCCACTGGTGCTCAAGTGCTGCAGCAGCATCATTAACATCAACTCTGACTCCGTTCAGCATGTCTAGATACCAGGTACTGTCAAATTATACAGATTTTAATAAGTCGGCCGATTTTCAACATTCCCTTCATCAGATGTAATTGAACTTTAACTTCAGGCCTTTAAGACTTGATCACTACTTTCAGGGCATGCCTGTTAAAGTGGGTAGTAATTATAGCTATATAGTATCATATAAGAATCCTGATGGGCTTTTGAGACACTATTCCAGTTTCTCCACTTTAATTAAAGAATTACTTTAAAACTATCTAAGAGGCTATTATTTTTGGACGTTGATTTAGTATTTTGACCCTTCTTCATGCAAGCAATAAATTATTTGGAAGGAAAACATTTACGGGTAAGTAAGGAAGTGAAGCAGGTTGAATTACTTTTCAGAAATGGAAGAGAAACTGAAAGAATTGGGATCTAGTCACAGCAAAATTGTCAGCCTGACTGCTTTCCTTTTGTGCAGCTGAGAATTGCAATAAAACTGAGAATACAGCAAAGATTGATGTTTTTGCAATGTTAGCTTCCCTGTAAAAGTGGACAAGTCCTTGGACAGACTCATTCATGTTTCCACCAGAGGGGAACTTTACTAAAAAAAAAAAGGATAACTACGGGAGTGACAGAAGTCAGTACAGCAGCAGTACATAGCCAACAGAGTAAGCTTGATTATATAGTAAAAGTGGACACACACCACATTAGTAGTGTTTGTGTTATTTTCCTCTTTTTCTCTTTTCGTTGTGATCGTTCAAATTAATCTGAAGTCCAAAAGGTTTTCAGATGGACCAAATTAAAACTGGATAGAAGAGTAAGGGAAGCCACACCTGCTTTATTGGTAAAATAAGTTCTAGGGCTTCAGACATCTCGCGACAAATTTGGGTGGGGTTTGGAACCATTTAGAGGAGGAAAACAGAGGAAATAAATCAAAAGATTGTAGTAGTTCAGTGTTCCCATGGTCCTTCAACCCTGACAGCACTCAACAGACTGTGTCAAACCTGGGATGATGTTGATGGTACTGCAGACTGAGTTATTTGTTCACAGGCTAGCAAACCCAGACTTACTTGTTCAGTTCATAGGCCATTAATTCATGATCATTCCAAGAATATAACCAGAATTAGCATTAAAGTGAATTTCACAGTCTGTATAAGAAAACACATTCATTGCCGTAGTTCAGTGGAAGGTTTCTTATCAAACAAATAAATTTGCACTGCTAATTAAGTGTCATATGCAGAGTCTTAAGAATAGACACTCACTAATTCCGATGCTAGAATAAAGGTTTAAAAATAATGTTTTCAACCAAATGTTATACTTCTATTTTATACCAAGTCACAGTATAGAAAAAACGGAAGCAATAAATGGTGTGACAGTATTTGTTAAGATGTTTCAAAACCTGGGCAATTTTGAAATGGACTTTACTCATAATGTTGGCCAGTGAGATCCCCAGGATATGTGAATAGTAGGCAGTGCATTAGCTGCAAAATTATTATTGTTTTTTCAAATCTACTAACTTTTTAATACGTAATCAAAACAAAAAAAGTCTGTTCAGATTTGTATCCCCTTTTTGTATCTGAGGGATCAATGAATCCCTCAGAATTGGGACAATTTGTCTGATGAATTTATTTCCCTCCATTTGTAAAAGCTAACCTGGAGGCTGTTCAATGAGTAGAAAACTTTTTTTTAACGCTTTCTTAGAAAATGTTAAAGTGTTTGGATTCATTGAATTTTAACAAAATTAATGATTCAGGAAAGCACAGAATAAAGAAGGATGTATAGAATATTAATAGATTATATAGTCTTTCCATTTAATTGCCTTGCAAATAAAGACCAGTTTTCCTTCATTTCCTATAGTCATCTGTTCTATTCTATACAAATAGCAAGTAGAAATCTTAAGGCTTGACCATTCTGGTTCCTGGAACATTACTAGCTGTCATTTGAGGCTCCATTTGGTCTTTAAAATGATTACACAACATCTGGGCTTTAGGGGAACCTATGGGATGGACATATGGCCCTCCTGCTGGCGTGATTGACGCACACTAGGAATACTTCAAGAAAATAAAGAAAATAGAGTATTTATTTCTGGTTTTAAACTCTACAAATTTGTCATGTTGTTACCTTTGGGAAACTGGTGTTTTGTCACCCTAAGTGATGAAACAGACGAGAGGAAACGGACCTACTTTTCGTATTGTATTGAGTGCCTTCATTATGTCTCCTAACACTTCCCTCTCCAAAGTCCTATATGTAATCCTCACTTTTGCAGTTTTTCTTAGTGATATGAATGGTGATGACTAATGAATCTTTAAGCTCTGTCTCTTCCATACAGAACTCTGTGCCCAGCTGAATTTCTAGCAAATAATAGAAAGAATGATATTATCACTAATCCATCTTCATATTAATTATTTTAAAGTCTCTTGTATGTGGTAATCAGATTCAGAACGGTGGCTCATTATCAGCTTTTCATGGATAACTCTATCCTACTCTATCCTACTCTATCACTGTAACAGCCTAGATATTTTTTGTCCATATCACATCTTAAAAACCATAATGGAGCCATGAGTATCTTTTCAATAGGTTAGTGACTAAGGACAGCACTTCCTGTTAAGCATATTTAAAAATAAAGGCCAGGAAAAATTAGGATTCACTTCCATAAGGTCACAGAACTCTTGCGGGGGAATCTTTGTCTATAGCTACAGGTCTGGAAAGCAACGTGATAACTTATTTGAATGGATGATCCCTAGGGTATTTAAGTTGACATTTATGAATAAAGAGAAATAGAAAGAATAAATTATGAAACTTTTCTGGTAGCACGTATTTGCAGTAAAGTGTGCATTGTTTCTGGCATGAGAAAACTGATATGCTGTAATGCAAAGTATCAGAAACAATAAAGGGAATGAATTATGCTGGGTACTTGTCGCCAGTTCGTACAATGGCTGTTCTGGATGTAATTTACTTGTCCTGTTCTCTGCATTGATTTGTTAGGAGGAAAGTTATAATCATGGAGAACCCACAGTTCCTGTTCTCTGAAAAGAAAATTAACCACGTAAAATCTTGACTGCTTAAGTAAGTAACAGCTTTTCTTAATATCTGAAACAATGAAGAATACAGGTTTTGAACTGCTTTACTGTTTTAAATTAATAACTTCACATCTGCTTAAAAAGATAACACTGTCCTGAATAAAGCATGACTTTCTAGCTTTGTATAATGACTCTTTTTCAGATGATATTACAGAGAGCCATAGAATATGAAATGAACCTTAATTAATATTCTTTCAATTACAATATATTTCACTGTCATATTCTTCTAATATTCATGAAATAGTGAGAAGCTGGTTATAAAGCTAATGATGAGGAAACTAAAAGAATGAGAGTCCAACTCCATTTCCTCCTAGAGAAGACAACTATTTAATTCCCACCTTCCATTCATTATTCAAAGCTTTGCTTTTAAAAGTATAGACAGTGATCCAAATTCTGCCATCACTTATATGCAGAAAATACATAAGTATTAAAATTTCATTGAAAGTTCATTTCAAATTTGTTCGAGTTTCTTGAAGGGAAACATAGCCCTGTATGGATGGGACAGTGTGCAGCTTGCTTCTTTTCGAAGTTGCTGTAGTGACTGTGCAGCTTTAGCGATGGTGTTTTTTAACCTCGTTTAGAACTAGAGCTTAGGTTGCTAATATTGCCTTGGACAGGAGCAGGACGGCTGGTGGTAGCGGGCTGTGATGTTTGCTGGGCAATAATGCCCTTGCTTGCTTGCTTAAATTGAGAACTGAAGTCATGAAAGCAATCAAAGCTGGTTGTACCCAGCGTGTACAAAGGGGCTCAGAGCCACAAGCTTTCCCTTTTGAGGTGTCTTGCTAATAATCTAGCCTCCTTTTTTTTTTTTAGTTTTGGCTTAACCAGTTGACCTTCACTGATGATGCTTTCCCCACTGTTGGGTAACTTGCTGCTGAACCCCAAACCTGCCATGTGTGATCCTGAAGTAAGAGATGTATGTGATTGCAGGGTTTGAGATGCAGACGAATAAAGCTTTGTTTCAGACCATCGCCATGGTGGCCTTGGCCAGACATACTTTTGATCTTGACCTTTTCTTAACTCCCAGGACCAGCTGCATTTGGTATGTTTAGCTGGCTCCACACAACCTGTGTCCAGGATGCCGAGCTCCGAGGGGGGCCTGCCTTCAGAGCCCGGCACTGGCAGCCCTGGCAGGCACAGTGCTTCCATCAGGATCGCTCGCAGCATGGTGGCCGTGGCCCTAGAGATGCTGCTCACATACAGGCATGTTTCCACATTCCTGTGTTTGAGATAAAAAGCAGATTTCATAAAGGCTGGCAAGACAAACAACAATATATGCAGCTTTTGTAATTATAAAGCAGCATTCCTTTGCTATGGCGTTTGAGATATAAGATAGGACAGTGCAGCCATAAAAAAGAATAACTTTTCAAAATCAGCTGCATTGTGAATGGAAAATAATAATTTTCTACAATAAATAAATCAAAAATCACATTCACGGCTCCTGGAGTGTAGAAATAACAGCTGACAGAGGAAATAAAATCATGATAGTAACATATAAGTGTGAAAGAAACCACTTTTCAGTTGACCTACTCTAGAAGTCATTAACTAGCAATGTGCTGACAACACAGGAAAAATAACCTCGCAGAGACTTTTATTAGTTTTCTTACTGAGCTTCAAGTAATGTCAGAGCCAGTTTAGGAATTTAATGCAGTGATTATATAGCATGTCCTTAATTATTTCATATTGCATTATTTGGGTGATTTTTATTGACCAGTTCACAGAATGCAAAATTCACTGTTCATCTCAAAATCTCAGTGACAGTTATTTTCGTAATGAAAATTGATCCTACTTGTGGTTTAAGATCAAACCAACCACCATGCTCTTGGGGTAACAGGATTTTTGATATTAATAATAAACACGATAGACTAAATTCTTTCCAAAGAAAGAATTCCAAATTTACTGGAATAGCTTGTCCTTTGAACCACCACATTAAAAAATTAGGTGGGTGGTGCTGTGAGAAGCAGCAGGATGTGGCTGGGCATGAAGGGATGCTGCCCTCTATTTCATGCAGTTATTTTCCTTAAAGCTCATGATCATGCAAGCTATAAAAATAAATAAAATAAAATAAAATAAAATAAAATAAAATAAAATAAAATAAAATTCTGGGCACAGTGAATAATATCTCTATTATATCTTTTTCTTCTGTGCTCAGGCTCACTTTCTGTGCTGCTCGACCTTGCAGTGATGGCTCCCAAGTGTGAGGGAATGCAGGACTGGTCGTAATCGCCTGGTTTGGGACCTGGGTGCTGCTGGTGCCCCCACACACTGGTCTGAGAGGTGAGTGCCACGCAGTGCTGGCCCCGTACTTGCAGGGACAGAGCAGGCTCTCTGCAGAGTCCTTGGGCTTCAAATGTGTTTCTCCCTTGGTGAGAAATAACCTGGATTTCCTGATTTGCATTTTTTTTTTTTCTAACTCAGAAAGATGAGCCAAAAAGTAGTTTTCCTGGAGGAATGAGACAAAAAAAAAATCTGTCTTTTGTATGTCTAAAGTGAATTCATCTACTGTCATAACTTATACTGCAATAAGCCTATTTTCCTCCTCTCTTAGGTTTTACAATTATTGTTAAAGAATATGGAACAGATGGTTTTGCCAGACAATATAAAGCAGTTAGAGATAAAGAAAAACAGTTTATTTATTTATATAATACTTTAAAAAAAATGTTTTCTAATATGTTTTAAAAATGTAATTTTAAATATATTTACAGTGGTTGTATGTCTTTTGTTTAAAGATGAAAAAGGATTTTAAAATGGTGAGATCATTCCAGCTGTACCTCTGCCCCACCTGGAAAAAAAAATAAATGGGGGGTTGACTCTTTTCGTGTCCAGGTTCATCACCTTGGAGGTGATCTATGAGCTTTCACCAATGACCCGCTGACATGCTGCACAGCAAACAGATTTACCCGGTAAGCATTCCTTTCATTATCTACAAAGCTGGGCACACAGTGAATAAAGCACTTAGACAAAGGCAGACCTTTATGCTAGAGAAAGTTCTTTAATTTGTTTCCACATGTGAAAGTCACCACTGAATACACTGCCTGTCACAAGGATGTCAGTTCTAACATAATGCCCTGCCTCCAGTAAATTGTGAATGAAACCTCTGAAATCCACCAGCTCTCCGTGACACACACCCCGGTATTCTGTAATTGCTGCACAAATTGCTTTCCAAGGAGATCGTGTTAAGCTCTCGATTTCTTCAGTGACACTCCTGAAGAGGTGAAGTACTTTATACTTATCATTAGAACCCAGCGATCTATACAAATCACTTCCCAGTGTGGCACTCTCCCTTTTACTCTGAGACAGATAACCAGCACATCCCGGAGAAGTTTGAGCTTACATCTGGGTGACAGATAAGAAATTTCGTTGGACAGGTTTCCACTGTGATAGACAGAAGTAATATCTCTGGCAGCAGGAGTACTCAACCATGTAAGTCTCTATAACATTAACGCTTTTGGAGTACACAGTTTTTATGCAAGAGGAGATGTAGGGAAATACTCCTCTGCTCATGCTCCACTATTGAGTTAATGTTTCAGGAGCAGCAGAAAGCTGCTGCAAGCAGATTAGTTGAGGCTTAAAAACTGACCCAGAAAAGTGGGTGCAACCTGGAGTTGTTTAGCTAAGGTTTTGGGGAGGGAGAGGGAAGCTGATTAATTCAAAATTTTCATAGGAAAAGTTCTGTTCTGGTAAAAGTGTCCACTTGTATTTGACAAAGGAGAGGAAAGGAGCAGCTGCAATCGCTCCCTGGAGAAGCTGCTCTGCAGAATCTTATTTTGGAAAGTTATGGTTGAAAATTGTTCTGATCGGCCCTGACTTCTTTTTTATTATTATTATTATTATTATTTATTATTATTATTATTATTATTATTATTATTATTATTATTATTTTCCCATCTCTTGCTTGCTATCTGGCAGTGGAAAAGGGTGAAATAAAGACAATAAGCAGCATGGGAAAATGCAATCCACCTGTACTGCAGCAGGGTGCCCTTCACCTGTTGTGCCCACGGCTGCCCTCCAGGCACTGGGCAGCACAGGCCGGCAGAGGGGCGCGAGCTGCCGCGCACGTCCCCGCTGCCTTTCTCCTTGTGCCTGTTCGGCTGAAGGCAGCGCACATTTGGGGTCCTCCGGACATTTTTAAGTATTGGTATCATTCTTTCCCATGGTATGTAGATATCTCCTGAGCATTCAGTAGGAGCTGGGATTGCCACCTAGAAAATACTGTTCTCACACTGCGTGTAAGAACAACGCAGTAGCGAACCCTTGTTTTCTTTACGCAGTGGCCAATGCGTTCACAGCTGAATGTGAACACAACGCAGGTAGGGAGTATTACTTGCAGACTGAAGATCAGACTTCAAAAGTGAATTCAAGGCCTTATAATTAATGAAAGTATGAATCCAGCATCTCGTTGCTCCATTTGCAGTTAAAGCGGTGTAAGGCATTGTGTTCTCATGGGGGTGCCATCTTCCAGGGACAACAAACCTTCAGGAGCTGGAAAATAATCTGTGGGATTTCAGATTTCAGGACACATTAGGACATCTGTAATGTCTCTTCCAGGTAGTGAAATTATTTCTCCTTTTGTCTTGAAAAATCACTTTAAGCCTTATTATCAGGAGAGGTTTAGAAAAATAACATGGAGTGAGGATTTGAGCCCTTCTGACTGAGGGCTCCATTTCTGATGCTGCCCAAAGGGAAGGTCTCTGTGCACCAGGGCAGCGGGTGGAGCTGATCAGAAAACAAACTTCTTTGTATTTGCATCATAGCTCATAGCTACATAAGAAGGCTTCTGCATAACCATGATGCTTCCTCAGATGATAAAATTTTAGCTAAAATTTCTTAGTTGTTAAAGAAGGTCATTATTACAGTTATTTTCCGTTTTAGGAAGTGTAATTTTTTGAACTTTCGACACTTAATAATTTTTGTTGTCACGAGTGTGCTTGTTCCTGTCTAATGAGGTAGACCAAAATGGCAGAAACTGTCTCTGCTAGTAATAATGATATTTGTTCTGTCCCTCTCCACAAGTAAAAAGACTGCACAATTAAATGCAAAATAGGCAGAAAGCAGCATTGGCTTCTCAGCTGATTGAATTATAAAATAACATGTTCTTCCCTTAAGAAAATGTAAGCTAATCTGCCATGGGTAAAACATCTTGTTTTTCCTATGACAGGCATGAAAGCCAAATGGAGACTTGAACGTGGACATGGCTAAGAAACTAGTCTGTGGACAAGGCACCAATGCTGGTGACAAATGTCACTACGTCAAAACAGCGTTGCACTGAAGTCTGCAGGATGATGAAGAGTTGGAACTCGGTACTTTGATGATTCTCCAGGTCACGTTTATATCAGGGAATAAATTCAGGTCAGCATTATCTCATTTACTGCTGAAATACCTCGCTGCATTGCAGAGTACCGAAAGTCTCTTTCATAAGGATCGAACAACTGATTGGGAAATGTTATGATAAGATATGGGCATTTTTCCCCTCACTAAGAGTTAATTCCTGCCAAATGCTTCCTGTGCTCAGAAATGCTTTCTGTACGCAGGAGCTTTGAAGGAGATCAGCAGGTATCACTGAAAGGCTGAAATTAGGGAAGGATGACACCAGGCAGGACATGTCATCAGCCCCACGCCCTGGGGCAGGCATTGGCTTGCGTAGCCACCCCACCCCGGGACAGGGGGCTTGGGGACCAAACCTGAGGTAAAGCAGAATTACAGCTAGTGGGGAACAAGGAAAGGGAGACGGAGTGCTCATTTCTTTATCTTTTATGCGGTCTTTTTCACCATCTCAGCGGTAGCCTGGAGGCTGTAGGAAAGGTATGGTGTGTAACTCGTATAAAGAAGAGCTTTGCGGAGGAAGCTGCATTGGACTAGGAGTTGCTCTTGGAGCTTACAGCTTTGAAGCAAGAGACAGGCCGGGGGTTGGCATTTGAACACCAGGCGTCCAGTGCTGTGGCTTCTCAACTGGACACGTCAGCTGCTGCCACCACCCTCAGAGTGGAAGATAGAAACCCCGACTTCCACCGTGCGTGTTAGGAATGCTCGCTGCATGCAGCAAAGATGATGCAACAATACACACAGTGTAACTTGTTCATGGAGAAACCCAGAAATGAACGGGCACAGGTTTTTGGATCCTGCTCTGAGGCCTCGTGCAGGCAGCGGGGGCACGGGCTGAGAGCTGCCCCCACCTGTGCCCCACGGGGAGTCCTCGGTCCGGCAGCTGCCCTGCGAAACGGTCCTGGGAACAAATCGAATAAGCAAACGAGTTCCAGTCTCTTGCTTTCCCTTCCTGTGCCCTCTGAAGTACTTTCCATCTCTCTGCAAGCTCACCTGCTAACATTGTTCTTCTGGTGGAAGGAGGAACAGAGAGAAAAAGTCTCTTGCTGAGAGCAGACGGCTGGCATGAAGGGCATGGAGAATCCAACACTCCTCTCTCCGGCTTCCCTAGAAAGAGAAGAGAAAGCAATGCCTCCTGAAATGACAGTCCTAAGTACTATTTCACTACAGAGATAAAATAATGGTGCTTGATTCATATTATCTAAGGCAGAGTAATTCTGCGGAGCAGTGCTTTGCCTGCTCCCCCTTGCTCGTCTCCTACGCACCACAGTGTTTCACTGGGCTTGTGGCAAGCAGAGAGCTTGAGCTGCTGTGGTTTAAGGCACAAACAAATAAAATATCATTTCACTATATAGATAAAATTATAACAGTGAATTATTCATATTCTATGCTAAAGTATTTTTATGAATTCAAGAGATCTAAAACTATATAATATAATTTAGAGAGCTAAAGATGTTTTAGAATATTTATGGAAACAATTCATAAAATTAAATTCCATTAGTTCTAGGTTAGTACTTGACATTTGTCAGACTAATAACTTTTCTTAGCTAGAGGGGATACCCTGACTTTGAATAATGCGTAATGGATTCTCTTCCTGATATCTATTTGGCAGTGTTAGTCTTATTCTTACTTATAGAAATGGCACTGATCTGACAGGATTGCATTTCTATCTGGGATGCAGTCTTTAATCTGTCCTTTTCTGCCAGCTATGTATATGCACGCATACAGTTGGCATATCCAGTGAAAACACATTTCATATTTCTTGTGTGCTTAACAATCAGCTTAAACATGACAATTCACACCCATTAATAACAGTTGAATCATATATTTTTATGTCAATGCTGACAAAGTTGTTTATATGGTTACCTGCATGTTTGGAGGGAAGATTGTCTTGGTTTGATTAATACATCACAAATGTTTATGAACCGTGTCTGCCTGGTTGTCATATTCTATACCAGGGACAAGTTTTATAGAGGTTTCTTAACATACGTATCTTACTTTCCTGGGAAAACAAAATTCAGGAAGCAATAACAATGACATCAAACAGGTACATTTTCTCGCCTGATTTGAATGCTGTAATAGAGCAAGTTTCACGCTTTGTAGATGGAAAAATACTTTGATGTCTGCGAATGTAAGATCAGTACAATATATTGTTTCAAATTACACCAGAAGAAAGTTGTATTAGATATCTGGAAATAAGAATTTGAGAAATGTATATGTACCAAAGCCTGCAGGCAGACTGCACTGTTTGCATGCTACTTAGTGATTAGTAGGCAACAGCTAGTAAGAATGTCCTTATTAGACACTTAAATCCTGTTATCTTAATTACTGTAGGGTTTCTCCCTTATTATAATCCCCTCCCTTACCTTTAGTTTCCCACCTAGTCACCTAAACTAAATCTACAGCTAGAAAGCACTGTCATCATACACAACTTAAGCATATATTCATGAGATATCATTGATAGAAAATGGAATTATATTATTTGCTAATTTGCAAAACATGTAACATACATTTTGTAACTGAGATGAGCAAACTAACACCAGTGCTGGTATTCACCTGAACAGGAAATATATCTAAAAATCAAAACCTCCAAAACTTTGAAGTGAACACTTCAGCCTTCACCCTAGCCAGCCCCCAAAGACCACCTTGTCCTCCTGCTCTATCTGCTTGGTCATTGAAGAAATGCGTGTTTTCAGCTGCAAGCTCATGAAGCTCAGGATCTGTGTGAGTGATTGCACTGACTTTGGTCACAAAGTTAAGAATATGCACCAGGGTTCCAACAAAAGGACTGAAGACCATAAAGACAGAGCAGCAGTAAGAGCAAGAGCTCTCACTCGAGACAGAGAGAAGCTTCTCACTGACTTCAGTGACAAAGAGATTGATCTTGACTCTCTGCAAGATGGAGAACCAGATCCAGTAATGATTTTGGGTATCGAAAGGGACTGAGCATTTGGACACCAATGCTCATAATCACAGATTAGGTGCTGTCTCTGTTCCAGAAACCTCTCACTGTTTTTGAAATTCTGGTTTGCTGAGATGTGCCTCTGTGTACATGCTCCAGTATGAGCACTTTGGTCTCTGGCTTAAAACCACCTCTGACATCCAGAACTGAGGCATTTTTCTGGCCACCTGGAGGAGCCTGCAGTGGAGCACAGACCTCCTCTCCAGCAGCACAGTGCCTTCACCAGCGCTCCACAAATTGCCTCTGTGGTTTCTGTGATCTCTGGACCATCAAAGCCTGAATTGTTTTGCTATGCCACAGTGCAGCTCCAAGCAAGGGGCTGAAATCGTTTTATTGTGCCAACAGCCTGGTGGATAGAGGACATTCCCAGGGAGAAAGGTGTCTGCTTGACACCTTGGCTTGGTTTCCCTCCAGGTGACAAGGAGCTGAAGCAGGTTTGAAGTGTCTGATCTACAAAACATACAAGTTAGATTTAATTCAGGACCTAACCAAAGTAGATATGTATTAAATGTTGAATTTGTAGCACATAAATAAATAGTAAGCTTGTCTGGCATGAATTACCTTTAAAACAAGGCCATTCACTCTGAACATAGTCTGTTGAATCTTTCAGTCTTTCCCATAGCTCTTGAAAACCATTTGAACTTGCACTCTGAAATATCTTCTTTGGCCTTAATATTTTCATACAGTTGCAGTTAGGAGGAGAAAACCAAAAACGTCATGGGAAGAATTTGTGTAAATCCTGGCAATCCCATGTGAGCTCTTAGGGTGTGACTGGGTATCAGAGATCCCACCTGCCAGAGCTCCTGCCAGTCACTGCAAGAAATTGGCCACGGCATCAGGCATTTCTGGTAGAAATGTGTATTTGTTACAGAGAACATAAAAGACTTTTTTTTTTTTTTGAAGAATCAAAAAAGAAATACTGTCTTATCTCCTACTTCTATAGCCTCCTTTGGGTCAAAGCTTAGCTCAAAAGCTCTTTTGTGGAGTTTTTCCTGTGATTCTAGCAGCATTCTTCTCTTCTTTTTCTGTCTCCAACTTCAAAACCAGCAGCTTGCACATGTGCTTTCTAAATGTTTTTTGTTTTTCTGTTGGTAAATTTATTTATCTTTAGACTGGAAAATATGATCAGTCCAACTATCTTGCTCCATAAAGGAATACAACGAACTAAACCAACTAGTTTAAAGGTAAGACAGTGGTAATTTCTGTGAGTACGAAGTCCTTTAGTAGGTTAGAAAAAAAAAATTACAAAAGAACAAAAAGGATAAACTGTAATAGATAAATTAAAATGAAAAACATCAGCTTTTATACAAAATAATCATTGTGTAGATCATAAGTGATTTTTTTTTAATATAGTATATACCAATAAAAATCTGCTGCCAGCTACAAAAAAAATTTTAAAGGCTTTTAAAACTCATAGCCGTGATAAACGTTCTTCTTAAGTGTAGAAAAATACAGGAATCATTTATAGGGCTTATTACTATTTCTGGAATAATTCTTTAAAGTCTCTGGCAGCTATTTCTTGTTTGGAATACTCTTATAGGAAACTGTTATTCCATTGAGCCTTTTGTAAGAAAATGAGCCAGAGGTCTTATTAAGTAGGGAGGCACCTGGTGAATTTAGTTGTCTTCAGCTGGAGGAGAAGTGACATGAGATGGGGCTGTGGGCTTCACTTGCATGTTCACCCTCCTCTTTGGGAGGTGCTCCTGTGTCCTGGCTCTGCAAAACGCGAAGAGACTCTATAGTGGAATATATAGGGGAAGAAACAAGGAGGATAATCATAGTGTATTCCCTAATTTCCTGTTGGGCTGCAGGATGTTGATGGAGTGCTCCTACCAGCCCTTTCTCTGGGTAGTGTGTGCTAATGACTGTGTAGTGGGGTGGCAGCTTTGGCTTCAAGTGCAAACGCTGCTTTATGAGGTGATCTGGTGTGAAATCGCACAGGAGCTCCCACTAAGTGTGCTGTTGATCGCCCTCATCACTGTAGCAGTTATTATCATCACAGTCGTGCATTTTACTCCAAACCCCAATACCCGTAGGTAGCACTTCTCTAGGTGGGAGTGCTGTGACACCACAGGGTCTCCATCTGGGCACTAACAGCCCAGAGAGGTGCAGCAAAATGGGAGCGGGGTTAGAGTTAATTAATGTCTGCACACATTGAAATGAAGGGCAATTTGAGCTAAATATTGCCCTCTTTGTGTCTGAGAGATCCCATTGTCATTGCAAGGGGTTGAGGAGGACCAAAGAGGGCATCATCTGGAGGTGAACACCCTTATTGGCTTTAGCACAGCGCTTTTGAAGAATTTTCTAAATGTGTTTATTGTTCGCTTACTCACTCCTGAGTGTTTTTATGCTTTCATGCATATTCCCTGTACTGCATAGGCATATTATCTAGTTCCAGTACTATACAAAATTAGCCATATCTCAGGAAAAACATCTAGGGGTCATTGCAGCTTGAAAGATAAATATTGCATGACTACTGAATGTTCAGTGGCTGTAATTAAAGCTAATAGGACATTTGCAATTAGTAATGGGGAATCATAAAAAGTAAAGCTACTCACATTATTTATTGCAGACATTTAGATGTTGATCGTCCAGAGACTCTGATGTTTAATAGGTGTATACTAGCTAGCTGCTTTGGTTTTGGCTGTAGTCTGCAAAATGTGCCTTTTTTCCACCCTGTTTTAGGGCTGTATATGAACTTCTAGTAGCGTGGGAAGTCACTATTCATGCTGTAACTGGGCCCTGTTGCACCATAGCTATTGCTTGGTAAGAAGGTCAACCCCTTGTTAATTATTGCTACATCAAGTGTGTCTTATTTTTTATTTTTTATTTTTTGATGCATCTAGCAAATGTAGTGTATTTTGGTTACTGAAGAAAGTTCTTTGCACTGAGGTTGTTAAATGTTTGTGAAACCACGTGGGACTGCCAGTGCAGAGCTTGCAGGAGCAGCCCTGCACCCTGAGAGGCTGGGGCTGCTGGCAGCATGCATAATGTACTGAATAAGTGGTTGGTTTGGCAGGGGATAAATTAGATACAAGAAAAAAGACAATGAAGACAGAATATTATTAATTGCTATGAAATAGCCATTTGTTACCTGAACTCGTCCAAAAGCATTTTCCCCTAACTTTACGATTAGTTTCAATGAGTTGCAAATTTAAGAAGCCCCTCTCCAGGCCAGCCATATTCAGACATTTACATTTTTGATGTTCCTGTATGCTGTGGGCTTGCTTCATGGAAGCAAGAAGCTTCAGATTCAGTTGTTTCAGCAAAAAGCTGAAGGCAAAATGATGAGAGTTGGCAGCAGCGCCAACCTGCCCAGAAATCGGCTCAAGTGGATATTTAGGAGCTCTTGTGTGTGGCACACGTGCACCGTGTCCTGCGAGTGCCCAGCCGCGGGGACGTGGCAAGGGGCTTTGCCCAGTTCTCCCCATGCCTTCTGAACTCCTTCATCAGCACCCTGTGAAGCTTGGTCCTACCCAGCAGCTCTGGCTTTGAGCTATTTGCAGTTCTAGCGAAAATCCTGGTGCTAATTCAGGGACTAGCTCTCCAAACAGAGCAGTTCTGGGGGGACATTCTAGTGTGGTGCAACCTGAGAGCCTGCAACCCTAACAGCTTCAGCAGCCCTGGCAAACCTCCTGCAGGTGCTGCTCCCCTGGTGCGGGGCTGCTTTGCCAGCGCTACCTGCACTGCGGCTGCTTTCATGCCCAGGCGAGTACCAGGCCCATCTGCAAAGCAAACCCCAAGTCACAAGTTAGGTACACGCAGAAAATGAGGAACAATACCCATTATTACCATTATGAATTTTAATCTTCTCTAATAAGCATCACAATTCTGGTGATATGAATTGAGCTTTATGTTGATATTTAATACACCCATCTGTCACAGTGGTCTAGAAGGAGAAATAATTATGTATGCAGGTGAGAGATCTTGTTATGTATTGGAAAGATGCAATAGCAAACAAAAGGATGGGTTCTTAATCTTGAGATCTTGGCTTCTGTAACCTGAGAGGCACTCATGCTTGTTAAGCAGCACAAGTTCTCCATTGGTTCTTCTTTCTGCTCCAGTGCACAAGTCTCAGATTCACTGGGCAGAAAAACAGCACTGGGTGCTGATGTTTAGAATGGGATCAGATGATTTACAGGAATGAAAGCAGAGGAAGGAAATGTAAATTCACACTGGTATACCATCAGCAGGCTTGACCAAAAAAAAAACAAAACAAAATGAAAAACAAAAAACAAACAAAACAAACAAAAAAACCAAAAAACCCTACTTTTTATTGAAAAACATTTTTTTTTCAAAATAATAATGGGGTTTTTATACTAGATTGAGTTTAGACCTGACACAAGATTCATTCTTTTCCTTACTTTTCACTTTCACACTGAGATTTTCCAGAAAGTCACAGCTTTATTTCAGCAAAATTCAGATTAACACAACAGGATTGTAAAAGGATGGTGTTGAAACAATCATAAGGACATTTCCAAAGAACTACTAACCCACCTGCCTTTGATATATGCATTTGTCTGGTTTACTTTCTCAAACTTTTCTCAACTGCTAGGCACCTTATACTATCAACAAACCCATATTCGTATTGACTACAGGAACCGTAAATTTTTATTTTTGTCATCCTCACATCAGCATTTGTTGGTTTATTACTATAGATATGTTATTATTGTTACTTAACCTCTCTCTTGATTAACATAGAAACCAATTTTACCAAACAAATGTTCTGACAAAGATGTTGTGGTTGCATTTTCCCTTCTAAGAGCCACCTAAGGTATAAATGATTGAATTACATCAAGCCAACTACTTAAGCCTATGCTTTCCCTCCTTGCATTTTTGGAAAGCTAAAAAGTATCCTAATAGGATTGCAAGGAACCTTTCCAACAACAGACATCTGCATTGTGTGGGAAATATCAATTACTGAGGCAAAACAGAAATCCCCCAGTGAGGAAGCCCTCGGTTGTTGCTGACTTGAATACCCACTTCCCAAAGTCTCTTCTCCAGCAGTGGGATATAGCTCATTGTAGGGCAGGGGACCACCAAGTAACCGCTCCTCCAGGGCAATGATTCAACTGATAACTACAAAAGCTGACAAAAAAAGCATACAATTCAGTTTCTGGATGTGGGCTGAGTGAGAGGGCATCATTTTGCAGATAGGTCTGGGCTGACGTACTATTCATTCCTTTTCAAATAAATGTGTTATATATTGAGAAATTCCCCCCCTCAAACCCACTGTCTGGAAATTATAAGTGGCTAGAGTGCAATCACACATTGGTTTTGCTTCTTTT